>CM052705.1:62258044-62346800 GCA_028551405.1 Uromys caudimaculatus | reverse complement strand
ACTCTTATCAGGTCCATTGCTAGTTTGATTTAAGATTCTGTGGTTTTGGTTAGCTGGGGCTGAAGAAATCAGCTGTGATTAACAAGATACCAGAACTACTAAAGCAAAACCATTGCATTGCTGGGACTATTGATGCTGGTTAGCTGGAGCTAAGATATTAGCGGCGATTAAGAAGAGACCAGCATCATTGGGGTAAAATCTTCTGAGAAGTGTTTTCTGAGAGCACAGAGGCTGCGTTCCAGAGATAGTCAAGTGTGTACCTTGTGCGGTGGCTAGACTTGGTAATGTGTAAGAGTCACCCAGGTGGTACTGGTTTTGAAGGCATGAAAGAGTCATGAAGAGCAGCTGAGGCCTGGGCACTGTGAGAGGCCACGGAAGGCCATTGGTGAAGGTGCAGCCTCAGTTGCAATTGATGGCCCAGGACTGAAGGGGTCATGCAAAGGAGATGAGGCTTGGCACCATGGTAAAGTCTAGTTGCAGTGGAAGACAGCCATTATTTTGGAGATACCAGTACCATGAGATGACCACCAAGAACTGCAGCAGCAGTGGAGTACAGGTATCTGGAGCCTAGAAGACAAGGTGTGTGCTACAAAGGGCAGAGCTGGAGAAGTGACTCAAGCCCCTGGAGGAATCCAGAAGACCGTGAGTTTATCCCAGACAGTTGGGGTTTGATTTTGCTTTTGATTGTGACTGTGGCCTGATATTTTTCTCTCTTGAAGAAAGAAGGTATTTTAGTGGAGCCCACAGTTAAGAGACTTTAAATTTTTAAAAGACTTTGAATTTTAAGAGATTGGATGTTTAAAAGGGACTTAAATATTAATATGTAAGAAGGTGTAAAGACTGTGGGACTTTTAAAGTTATTTAGATCTTTGGGATGAATAAGGAAGTAAGGGTCGAGGCTTACTGGTGATATGTTTGTGTGTCAAGTTGACAAGGGGTCAATTGTACTGGCTAGTTTTGTGTGTCAACCTGACACAAGCTGGAGTTATCACAGAGAAAGGAGTTTCAGTTGAGAAAATGCCTCTATGAGATCCAGCAGTAAGGCATTGTCTCAATTAGTGATCAAGGGGGGAGGGCCCCTTGTGAGTGGTACCATCTGTGGGCTGGTAGTCTTGGGCTCTATAAGAAAGCCAGCTGAGCAAGCTAGGGGAAGCAAGCAAGCCAGTAAGCAGCATTCCTCCATGGCCTCTGCATCAGCTCCTGCTCCTTGACCTGCTTGAGTTCCAGTCCTGACTTCCTTTGGTGATGAACAGCAGCATGGAAGTGTAAGCTGAATAAACCCTTTCCTCCCCAACTTGCTTCTTGGTCATGATGTTTGTGCAGGAATAGAAACCCTGACTAAGACACTGCCACTGTACCTTTCTCTCTGGAACCCAGACAAGCCTCCACGTGAAGGAAAACACAACACAAACTTAGTTCAGAAACAATAATAACTCAATCTCTGGGCACATGAACTAAAACCTAATCTTGTAAACCTTATCAAAGTCTGATTCCTCTGGTGGCGAATCCTTGCGGATCTGCCATGATACCAGGAGACTCTACTAGCTACATCTTACCTAACTGCTGTCCCCTTGCCAAAAAGCACTCTCCCTCTCTCCTGCTCCTCTCTTCCCCCCCTCCGACCTGGAAGTCCCTCCTTATGCGCTCAGTGATTGGCTCTTTTATTCATTAGGGGATTGGTTCACAAGAAGTCACAGGTGTAACCCACTCCTTCTCTGAAGCCTCTCCCATGAGGGCAGAATTAGAATACAAAAGGCTCCAGGGCTATCCACAACACACATAAAATAAGAAAATAACTTAAAGTAAAACTTCTGGGGCTGGAGAGATGGGCCAGTGGTTAAGAGCACTGGCTGTTCTTTCAGAGGACCCAGGTTCAATTCCTAGCACTCACAACTGTCTATAACACCAGTTCCAGGCGATCTGGCACCGTTACACACACACACACACACACACACACACACACACACACACACACACACAGGCAAAATACCAAAGCAACATAAAAATAAATAAATCCAGCTAGGCGGTGGTGGTGCACACCTTTAATCCCTGTACTCAAGAGACAGAGGCAGGCAGATCTCTGAGTTCGAAGCCAGTCTGGTCTACAGAGTAAATCCCAGGACAGCCAGGGCTACACAGAGAAACTCTGTCTTGGAAAGTCAAGTAACCAAAGTAAGACAAAACAAAACAAAACAAAACAAAACAGTAAGTGTTGTTATGGCTGGCTAAACAGAAAAAAAATCTTTAAACAAACAAATTAATAAAATTCCATTTGGTAAGCCGGGCAGTGGTGGTGCATGCCTTTAATCCCAGCACTTGGGAGGCAGAGGCAGGTGGATTTCTGAGTTCGAGGCCAGCCTGGTCTACAGAGTGAGTTCCAGGACAGCCAGGGCTACACAGAAACCCTGTCTCAAAAAACAAAAAAACAAAAACAAAAAAATTCCATTTGGTAACAAAGCAATTAAATATTGGTTGGAATTGGAAAACTAATTTTTATAAATAAAAGTAAAAATATCAAAGAAAATTAAAGTTTCTACACAATATAATTTGTTTGTGTCCATATATAGCTAAATAAACCAAATGAAACAAGGCAAGTGTACTAACATGAATTAGTTTTTCTAAGAGGTCATATATGACAAATTATTACTTGGGAGGTTAAATCAGGAGATTAGTAAGAGTCTAAGGCTACTCTGGGGCCAATGTTCCAGGCCAGCTTGTCTCAAACAAACAAACAAACAAAAAGCCCACTAATAATTAGCAAGGAAAACATTTCTGTTAGACTGTTAATTATCACTTTGGCGTTGTGATTAGTAGCACATTGTATTCATCTCAGTAGCAATAATAAACAGGGACAGCGAAATGTGTCTCTGAAAAAATAATCAATGTTAGACTACATAACTTATAAACTCCCCTTCCTATTCTGATATTATGTTCACAGTGGTTGGACATTCCTTAAAACTACAGACTGGGAAAGGTTTGCCTGAGACAGTTTATTAGAAAGGTGACTCTCTGGATACGTCATAAAATCCTCCTCCAAAGATTATCCCTCTGGTCCATCTAGAACACTGGGTTTTCTTGTCCCCACCCACCAGATATACACTAGTTAGGGATCCAGGGTAGTATTCCCAGAGATGCCCAGGAAGCTTAGGTTGGGTGAAATATACCAAGGATGTGTGGGGGTGGGGGAGCGGTGTCTTTGATTAGGTAGTTCTGGCTGTCCTTAAACTCTGAGATCCATCCTGATTCAGCCTGTGAAATACATTTAATGAATTCAAAAGCCACTAGGTAGCTAGTGCAGATAAGGTGTGACAAAGAAATAGTTGGCCTATTGAGATAGCACACACCAAAGACAGCACAGAGCACTACAAGCCTGCAAGCTCAGCAGCTCTCACAGAAGCTGATTTTAAATTACAGCCCAATGTGTTGGTGCTTGCCTGCAGTCCTAGCATGTGGAGTTGGGGGATTAGGAGGTCAAGGTCATGCTTAGCTACACATGGAGTTTGGGGCACCCTGGGCTACACAAGACCCTATTCAAAACAAAACAAAAAAATAAATACTCAATAAACCAACAAAAATCAAAGAACAATTATTTCTTTCTATATCTATTATTGGGTTTATACTTAAATGTACATTGGCCAATGATCTAGGATGTAAAAAAAAAAAAAACAAAAAAAACAAAAAAAAAACCAACTACCCATATATTTATTAGTCATTTATGTCTTGGCTGTCACTAAAATTTTTTTCTTGAAATAGTTTAATGAGATATAATTAATGTACCATGACATTTCTCCATTTGAAGATACCATTTACAGGGTTGCATACTAACAGCATAATCTACTTTTAAACTATTTGTCCTTGCTAGGGGAAACAAAACAAAACAAAAACTAACCCATACTCATTGGCAATCAATCCTTCCCCCAGACCCCTATAATGCAACAGTAACCTACTTCCTGTCTCCCTAGTTTTCCTGTTCTGAATCATGCATATGGTGTTTTTAGTAAGCGACTGCTTTCACGGAGAACGGTATTTTCAGCGCTTACTCCCATGCAGCATAAGTCAACACTTTAAGCCTTTCCTGCCGCATGGGAGTCCACGCCTCACCAGCCGGGGGCAGGCTGGCTCTCTCTTCTGTGGGCTACCCAGAGATGCTGCTACTGTGAACACAGGTGTGCAGTTTCGCATGGGTGCTCATCTCCATTGCTTCTGCAATACCCAGGAGTCGATCTGCAGATCGCATGCTGATCCTAGGCCAGACTCTTCCCAAAGTGTCTGTCCTACTGTACTTTCCTTACTGTAAATGAGGTTCCAGTTTCCCCACATCGTCACCGACCTGGGCTGTCTGGATGGCTACCAAGCTCTTGGCTGTATTGATGTGGAATACTGCCTGTGCTCACTGACATACAAGAAGCTTTTCTTTTTTGCAACATATTGTTTTTAGTTTGGTTGGTTCTTTTGGTTGTTGTTGGTAGTGATGGATTTTGTTGCTGCTGTTTTTTTTCTATATCCTACGCTGGCTCTCACTATCTCCCTCTCTTAACCCTCCCGAGTCCTGGAATTACAGGTAAGCATCACCACGAATCACTGTCAGACGTCTATTGCCTTTGTTCACCGTATGCTTTAAACTTAAGTTAAAATGTAACCTTAAAGAATTTGTAAATGCCGGGCGGTGGTGGCGCACGCCTTTAATCCCAGCACTTGGGAGGCAGAGGCAGGTGGATTTCTGAGTTCGAGGCTAGCCTGGTCTACAGAGTGAGTTCCAGGACAGCCAGGGCTACACAGAGAAACCCTGTCTCGAAAAAACCAAAAAAAAAAAAAAAAAAAAAGAATTTGTAAATATGATTTACAGAGGCTGTTAACACAAATTCTGGCAGCGTTCAGGCAGGTAAAATAAATATTAACACTGGCTAAATATAAGAAAATGTATAGGGCTGGCCAGATGGTTCAGTGGGTAAGGGTGCTTGTTGCCTACCCTGACCATTGGAGCTAAAGTTCCAGAATCCACATGGTGGAAAAAGAGAACCGACTCACTAGTGTTCACAAGCATGCACATGTGTAGTTGTTAACAGGTAACTCTTTAGCACATGGCTTTTGATCCTAGAACTTGGGAGGCAAAGGGCAGGTCTATGTGGGTTTCGGGCTACACAGTGAGACCCTGCCTCAAAAACAAAATAAAAAAGAGAGTGGTAGTGTATACCTGTAACTTCAGCACTATGAAGGTGAAGGAGAAGATCAGAGATTTACGGTCATCCATATGCACAGTTTGAAGATGAGATCTTTCGGGTTGTGGGGGTGGTGCAGCATCTGAGACAGGCCTGCCTCTGTCTCCCCAAATGCTGGAATTAAAGGCCTGAACAACTGCCCTCAGCAAGAAATTTTTCTTTCTTTTCTTTTCTTTTCTTTTCTTTTCTTTTCTTTTCTTTTCTTTTCTTTTCTTTTCCTTTCTCCTTTCTCCTTTCTTTCTTTCTTTCTTTCTTTCTTTCTTTCTTTCTTTCTTTCTTTCTTTCTTTCTTTCTTTCTTTTCCATTTTAGTTTTTTGAGACAGGGTTTCTCTTTGCAGCTCTGGCTGTCCTGGAACTTCCAACTCAGAGATCCCCCTGCCTCTGCTTCTCAAGTGCTGGGATTAAAATTTTTCTTAAAAAATAAAAAATAAAAAGCTGGGCTTAGAGGCAAATAACCTATAATCTCAGCATTTGGGAGACCAGAAGTTCAAGGCCATCAGTGAATCTGAGGCCAACTACATGAGACCCTGTACCCTCAAAAAATTTATGTATATCTTGAGTTTAAATTAAGGAAAAAAGAGAAACTTTTGCTTGCTACTATAAGATTGAAAAGTATAAAAAATGTAAAATAAACTCCAAAACAATAAGAGGTTTGAATTCTTTCCCCAATTCACAGTAGAGACAGGGCACAGCAGCTGCGCTGTTGGTATTGTAACACAGGAAAGGCAGACCAAGCTACGCCAAGCAAGAAACGGGAATTTAAAAAGGACACGTGAGCTCCAGAACAAAGGGAAAAGTGCGTTTATAACTCTGAGAGCCCTAAGCCTTACATGGCAGAACCTGATGCTGGTTACACTTCTCCTGATATCATGTGAGGAAACTAACACGCTGAGTGAGTGACTTTTCTTAGAAAGTGAGATGGTAAAATTCTTAATAAACAAATAAATTTTCTAGTCTTATGCCTATAAGCCAGTACTTGAGAGGCTATGGTGTGTTCTCGGAGCCCTTCTGTAACCCTGAGACCCTGTAATCCTATCTGAGTTTACTGATTTCAGTAAGATGAGGGGGGAAAAAGCAAACAAACTTTCCTGCCATAAACAAACACCTCCCCAAGTTTTGTTTTTTGGGCTTTTTTGAGACAGGGTTTCTCTGTGTAGCCCTGGCTGTCCTGGAACTCACTCTGTAGACCAGGCTGGCCTCGAACTCAGAAATCCGCCTGCCTCTGCCTCCCTAGTGCTGGGATTAAAGGCTGCGCCACCACTGCCCGGCTGCACCTCAAGTTTTTGTAGTCAGGTGTGGTAGCACTTACATGGGATCCCAGCAAGTAGGGAGTGTTCAATTTGAGACCAGCCTTGGCTACAGTGAGACCCTGACTCAAACAAACAGAGCCTGAGGCGTAGGTCAGTGGTAGAGCACTTGCCCAACATATACAAGGCCCTGCGTTGGATCCCAGCATCACTCTGCCCCCACATTAAACAAAATAAAAATAAAAAAAGCTTACTTGTAAGAGGACAGAAAATACTAATTACCCAGTACTCTCTGAGGTTTTGTGGACTGCTACTAAATATGTACTGTTATTAAAGAAATAAGTCAAAAATAAGTTTTCAAAACTTTTAACGTCCTGAATTTTGCTAAGAGATTATTATTAATTCATACATGAAATGTAAAGATAAAATTGAAGTGACTTGTGACCTTTCATCTCTAAATGTTCAAACTACAAAAAAAGTTATTTTGGGTGGGTGGGGGAGCACCCTCATAGAGGCAGGGGGAGGAGGGGATGGGATTGGGAGTTTCCAAAGGGGAAAACATTTGAAATGTAAATAAAGTAAATATAAAAAAAAATTGAATTTCACATGTTTTATTGATTGAATTTATTTTCATCATTATTCATTATTGTTACTGTTCTAAATAATAATAAACATCTAACAAATATTTTTTAAAAAGTTATTTTGTACAACAAGCTAAATTTTATCTTTTTGTAGCTCCCATCATTGGGTTAGCTATGAAAACTGGGAATTTCTGAAAGTTTAGATAATACATGTTTCTGTTTTAAAAGTTAATTGAGCATCAGCAGAGATTTTTAGGCAAGAGATTAAGAACTGTAGGAAAACATCAAGTAATGACAGCTCTCAACCCCCTGTAACTCAAGACACTGTACACACTGTGCAGTGTACACTGTACACACTGTACACTGCTGAGCTATACACAGATAAGCCCGATCTAACAACATCCAAAAGGAATTCACAGAGAAGAGTCAGAGAGACAGCTCAGTGGGTAAAGGAGCTGCCACCAAGTGTGATGAGCTAATTTCCCTTCCCAGAATTCACACAGTGGAGGAAGAGAATCGCCTTCCAAAAGTCACCCTCGGACCTTTACATGCATGTCATGGCTCATGACCACTTATGTGTACCAAGTACACATGTGTACACACACATACACACACACACACACAGACACACCTTTTAATTTCCAAAGAAAAGCAATCATATATGTGGCTAAATCAGCATCTTAATTTCTTCTATAAAAGTGTGCGTGTACTTGGGTGTATGTGTGCACGTGTTCGCGCGCGCGCGCGCGCGCGTGTGTGTGTGTTTTGGTATGTGATGAATGAATGTGTGCTAGCTGTGTGTGCCAATGTGTATGTGAACACATGCACATATCTGCGTATGTATGTGGAGATCAGAAGTTAATGTCAGGTGTCTTCTTGGAGCACTGTCCATCTTAATTTTGAGATGGGCTCTCTTGCTGAACTTGGAGCTCATCAATTTGGCTTGTCCAGCCAATGAGCTCTAAAGAGCCACCTGCTTCCGTGTCCTCACCCATCCTGGGGTTATTGGCATATGCTACCACACTGGGCTTTCACAAAGACTGAGGACCCAAACTCAAGTCCCCAAGCTGCCATGGCAGGCATTTTATTGACGGAGCCATCTCCCCTGTTGCTCCCCAAATAACTGGATATTATATAATCATCATCTTGGTCAGACACATGATTAGTTGTTAGAGAAGCTATGACGACTGGAAAAGACTATATTAGAAACAAGCCCATCTAGGTTTGCATCTGCTAGACTGTCTGCTACCATATACGACCTTGGTCAATCACCTCACTTTTCTAGGTCTCCAGCTCCTCAGATATAATGCAGGGCTATTAATGCCTGCCTCAAAGAGCTGGCATAAAGGTGCAATAAAACTGGAGCTAGCGAGATAGCTCAGTGGGTAAGAGTACTTGCTGCATAAACATGAGGTCATGAGCTAAGACCCCCAGCACTCACAAAAACACTCAGACAGGACCACAGAAAGCCTGTAACACCAGAGCTTGTCAGGGGTTGGGGGTAGAGATGGGGTACAGACAGGGATGCTAGGGCTTACTGGCTGTCAGCCTAGTTCCAGGTTCAATAAGATACCCTGTCTCAAGAGAATAAGACAGAGAGAGTGGTAAAGAAGGATACCAGACAGCCTACTGTGACTTCCACATATATATGGCAAAGGCACATGAACACACACACACACACACACACACACACACACACACACACACGCACACACACACACACACACATCTAATGACTTCATGACAAAAGTCTATACTACAAAAGGCCCATTTGATTGCTTTAAATAATTGCTTGCCAACAATGATTTGTTCCTTGTCTTTTAACATAGGCTATTAGAACAAGTCTCCCTACTTCCTGCTGATAAATGAGCTCCTTTATACAGGAGCAGATGGATGTCTGCAAAGACCAATACTCTTTGCCTCTCTTTACATGGTTAGCTAACCTGGAACTCTCTATGTAGATCAAGCTAGCCTTGCATTAGCAGAAATCTTGCTTCTGTCCCTGGGAGCATGCCCACGGGCATGTGCAACCACACCCAGCTTCTCAGTTACATTTAAGGGTGCACTCACTCCGCATTTCAGTCCTCCACACAGACAACCATTCCAGTCTACTTTCTTATTTCCAAGGCACACAATCTTTCCTCCCAATTTCCAGTTTATTCCTGACTTCATTGAGCTACAGGAGCTCTTTGTTTATAAAGTGTAATTTTGAAGATAGTCATGAAACAATTATCATCTAATTTGGTTTAATCCTAATTTTAAAAGAAAAGAAAGGAATTCTCCTGCCTCTTTTCAGAGTACTAAGATTATCACCATATCCATGCCTGGTTTGTTTGTTTCTTTGTTTTTTTCCTTTAATAAAAACACACATACCAAAAAAGAGGGCAGGGAATAGAAAAAGGGGGGGGAGGTGGGTAAAAACCCAAGAAGGAATGTATCAGAGAAACACCAAGTTTAAGCTGTTAAACAATTACATAGTCGATCTAAGGCCAGGCCCAGTGGCACATTCAAATCACACATCTGGACACCAAGGCAGGAGGATTCTGAGTGTGAGATCCGACTGAGTTACACAGGGAGATCCTATCTTAAAAAACAAAAAAGCACAAAATAAAAAAATGGGGACTGGGTGAAAAAGAAAGAGGGGATGGAAGAGAAAGAACAGGAGGTAGAAATCCCAGGGATCTCCCGGGGACACTGCTAGCTCAGCGATAAGCTTGCACACCTCAGCAGTGCTCCCACACACAGACCAAAAGACCGCCCAGGAACTGCAAGGTGAGTCAGTCGGCCCGCAGTAAACGACGACAGTAAAGGAAATTCTATGTCCCTGTAACCCCTGACAGAGCTGAAATTGACTTCATTATTCCTGACAAAAATGACTAACTTTCATTACATAACTATTCCTCTGCCATAACTAACTAAGCAAATATGCAAGCTAAGCAATACTTTTCTAACCTCAAAAATATACATCGGTGTAATGAGGTAAGAATTACTAACATGGTATAGGGAACAGATCTAGGTTTGAATCCTGCCTTCACCAGTTAGACTGTATGATGTTGGCGAATGAGTGAACCTCGGTTTCCCTTCTTGTAAAGGAAATACTTCTTCCAGAAAGTTGTTACTAAATGATACAGCTAAATAAACAGTAGCTTTGACAAAGCCTAACACTTGCTTGTTGGCTGTATAGTTGACAGTATTTGTGGTGTACCTACAAAATACCAAGTATTCAGGAAATTACAGTAGTGCTACTCACTCCCTCGAGGAGAATCTAGTATCATTGAAGCAAAAACAAATACTGACATGAAAAAAATACAAACTCTACAACAAGAACAGAGTTCCTGTCACAGGATTAATAGGGAAGTCTAGAAAGATACGGGAGCAGAGATAGAATACAGTTATAAAGGGGGTTAGGTGGGGTGGGGGAGGGTAAGAAAAAGGAGGGAATATAGGGAGGGAAACTAACACTAAAGAGCTTTTGGAAAAGCTATCTGGAAACCCAATACTGTAGAAGCTTCATGAAATATATATGAATTTAAGTGGAGTTACCCCATAAGGGGGCGAATAGACCTGGTACCACAGGCTTCTATATAAAAGCCCCAGTAATAAGAATGGATCACTTTTTTTGTGTGTTGCTAGCCAAAGTGGTTCCACAGACCCCAAATATTACAGGCTGATGCTGTTGCTCTTAGTCACCCTCCAAAATTTGTGATAAGACCCTACTGTAGAAGAGACTACTTACTTGGGTCATAAGCATGAAGAAAGCAAGTGGGTGCTGACCTACTGGCTAGCTTTCGGAGAGATAGATGGAAGGTAGTATGCATGTTATTGAATGAAAAAGTAATCATTAATTTTCCTCAACTTTGAACCCTTCCAACGGTAATAACAACCTGCCTGGTGAGATACGCCTACTTGTAGAATAGTGACATAAATGCTACGGGAGTAATCAATCACTTTCTGATTGGATTTAAAGCCAACTCTAGGAGATGGAAATAGCCAGAACCATTAAAGAGGCCAAGAACCAGAGGCTAAATAATTATACGCTCTAGGGAAGAGCCCTTTACTGTAATTCTGCTAAATGGACACAGTACTAACACGACTTTTAATTACTTATTGCTATACACATAGATTACTGTATCTCAAAGCCAGCAATACGCTTCTTCAGTATATGCCAGCTAGCACAGAGGCCTGCCCCTGGTCAGCTGGCAGAGAACAGGGGACTTTAGAGTGCTCATCTCTAAATAGGACACCTCATACCCCTCCCCACAAACCTCAGGAATGTTTGTGGAAGAGGGGTGGAAAGACTATGGGAATCAGAGGTGATGCACAAGTATAACTGTGCTCCAGACACTGCAGGCAATTGCAAATCTGAACTCACAATGACTGTGACAGCACATACAGACCCTCGCAGTTCAGTGGGAATGAGGTCCCACCCTAGCAAGGAGATTCTAGCACTTGGTAGGTGTCAGGAGAAGGGTCAGTTTTCTTTAACTGTATGATACCTGGTTCACATACCCCATACCCAAAAGTAGCTGGGCAACATAAATTGGATTTCATGGTGCAGTGGATCAAGGAGGAGCAGGGGGTGGATCTGCTCAAAATACATTGTGTGAATTTCTCAAATAATTAATAAAAATATTAGTTTTTTTTTAAAGTCAAGAAAGACAACAGAAAAGGCACTTAAGAAAGCCTCAAGGATTTGGAGATAAGAATACACCTGGGGAGGGAGGTGGGACCCTAAGGCTGCCCAGAGCTGGTAGGGACTGGCTGAAGCGGGTGTTGGGTGGGACCCTAAGGCGGCCCAGAGCTGGTAGGGACTGGCTGAGGCAGGTGTTGGGAGGGACCCTAAGGTTGCCCAGAGCTGGTAGGGACTGGCTGAGGCAGGTGTTGGGAGGGACCCTAAGGCTGCCCAGAGCTGGTAGGGACTGGCTGAAGCGGGTGTTGGGAGGGACCCTAAGGCTGCCCAGAGCTGGTAGGGACTGGCTGAGGCGGATGTTTGGAGAGACAGGTTAAGAGTCAGGGCCTGAACGCAGGTTGTAGCTAAACTAGGAAAAATTACCTTCAGCATACAGGTGGGAAACTGCAGAAGATTTTTGGACAGAAGATGATATGACTAAGTCAGTGTTCTGAAAGACCAATCTGGCAATAGAGCAGGGTAAAAGATGTAAGAAGGTAGTGTATACACGAGTGAGACAGGAAGTGCTGTGCACACCGAGCTGACGCGACGGGCCTGGACAGAATTAGGGCAAGCGCAACAGGAAAGGCCGGCGTGAGAAATGATGCAAAAATCACATAGGTGATGAATTAGATGCCAAAGTCGAGGATTAGGGCAGAGGCAAAATCAGCTTTAATCCTTTGGTCCAGGAAGCAGATAGGGGAATAACAAGGGAAGCCAAAGGTGGCTGAGAACTGCAGAGGAGGAGGCATTTACAAAGCCCTTGGTTTGCTTGCTTGCTTGTTTGTCTGTTTGAGAGTCTCACCATGGAGCTTGGCTTGGTCCAGATCTCCCACGTAGACCCTTGAACCCACAGAGATCTGCCGTTCTTTCTCTGCTTACACTGCTAGGATTAACATCGCATACAGCCACGCCCGGAAAGCATTTTTTTTTTTTTTGACAAGTTGAGTTCATAATTGATTCACATAAACATGGCTACAGTTACCTTGTGTTTAAAACAGGATAAGGACAGTAACATAGCTCAATAGGTAGGGCAATCGCTGCCAAACCAGGATTCAACCCCTGGGCCCCACGTGGTAAAAAGACAGAAAGGACTCCTGAAATCTGTCCTCCGAGCTCCACGCCTGCCCCTCTATGTGTGTGCTCAAGCACGAGCACACATGCGCTGTGCACACACCATCAAATAAATGCAATTAAAAGTTGTATCCCAATACAATAGAAATAAACTTAAATTTGAACTTAAACACTCGTTTATAGTTTTATTGACCACACAGCTGACAGGGAGGATCCCATCAACAGCTCTGTAACCAGAGGTTCCAGAGGTGACCTGTCAGGCGATTCTGGCACTTAATAATTACCAGTTCTTTTTCAACTATGTGAAGTCTCTCTGACAGTAGCTATGGGGGCAATGACAAAAACAAAATGGCAGGTGACTTGGGAAGAAATCATCACAATTTTCTAACTGCAAAGGTCTGGCCTATGTTTAGTGGCAGCAAGGGCTCCTAAATATATTTTGTGGGGTTTTTTTTCTTCCTCTTAGAATAGAAAAAGACATATTCCTTTACTAGGCAAGAAAACAGTAGACAGGGGCAGTACCAGAAGAACTTGTTTGTTTATTTACTGAGGGTCAGCCTCTGTAGTCCAAGTTGGCCTTGACCTCTTCACCCTCCTGCCTTCATCTTTAGAGCTATATGCTGAGATTAGAGAGTATGCTACCATCCCAGGATCCAAAACATATTTTTGGAAAAATGAACAAATGTGCCTCAAAATATTGGCAGAGACTGCCAGGACGGTGTTAAATCTGACTAGACCTTTCAGCTTAAGTCAGATAGTTCCTGCGTACGCATCACACTCAGCTCCTCTGACTGCTCCTGGCCACTCTACCTAAGCAGGACCTTTCATTTTCCTAAAAAATATCCCTGGCAGCTTTTCTCATTCTAGAGACTCTGAAAAACACTCAGCTCAACAAACACAAGAATTTACACAACAGGAACCTGCAAAGGAACGCCGGCATTTTTGTTAACCTATCAGGGTGTGGTTGTTCCATTCTAGGTCCAAAGCAACAAACATCGAGTCACATTTCAGCGGTGGGCCATTAGTGCTGGTTGCTGCGACAACTTGAACTATCTGTAGATTTAAATCATCTGTGCACTGCTACTACTGGCACAAACGTAATTCCGTAACAACAAAACAAACCTACTGCTTAACCAGCCACAAAGACAGCTTGGCACATTCCACTCTTGCAATTATAAAATCTCCAAATGAAAAGCCAGGACTCCTGAGCACAGGAAATCACATTTCACTTCCCTGCAGCTGCCCCACAGCCCAGGCCCACGCAAGAACCTAGAGGAAATGCGCCTGGAGACCTTATTAACAAAGGATGGAAATCCCCACACTTCACACTTCCCAATTAGCACTGTGGAGGACAGATGCTCTCAGGCTCCATTTCTCTGATGGAAGCCTCCCCACCTGTGTAAAAGCCAGGGCAGAGCAGCAGCTGGATCACAGCTGTCCAGATCGCTGCGCTTGCTATCAGTGTCCCTGTACCATTGATTCACACCCACAGGTTATTGGGTTTTTATTGTTGTTTTTTAATTTAATAACTTTTGTCAGTCAAAAGCAATGTGATGCAATAGGAAGCCTCTCTGGAGCCCACTCGGAAGCCAGATGAGCTGTGCTACCTACCCCAACTCAGAACCGGAATCTTACTGTTTTAAAAACAGAAACAGGAACATACTACCACTGTACCGTGACATGACACTTTCCTAGGTTTGGGGATGTCTTGGTTGAGACACTGTCTTACTATGTGACCCTGGCTGGCCTGGAACTCACAGAGATCCACCTGCCTCTGCCTCTGGGATTAAAAGCATTTGCAGCTACACCCAACAAATTTCAGTATTTTCAAAATATTTGCTTAAGGGAGACTTTCAGTCTTCAGTGATGTCCCAAATTGGTTTCCTCTTACAATGAATATAAGTAAACAGTTTTATCTAAGGGGAGATGCTACAGAGGACTGCTGCTCTGCAGAAATCACCAACGAGGCACCGTTTAAAACCTCCCTCCATAACTCTTACCTGCAAGTGCATGGGTATTTGTTTAAGACAGCAGTTCTTCTTCTCTCTGTCTCTGTGTACAGGGTGTGTGTGTGTGTGTGTGTGTGTGTGTGTGTGTGATATGTATGTAGGCATCTCTTCTTCAATCATTTCCTACTTTATTATTATTTTATCTCACTACACTTATTTATTGATTTATTTATTCATTTATTTAGTGTGTGTGTAATTGTGTGTGGTGTGTGTATTCACATGCTTAAGTTTCTCAGTACATGTGTGTGCGGAGGTGAGAAGACAAGTTTTGGAAGATGGTTTCTCCACCCATGTAGGTCCTGAGGATTAAGCCCAATCACCTCCGTTTTTGAGACAGGGTCTATGGCTGAAGCTGAGCTCTCAGGCTCAGCACAGCTGACGGCCCAGTGAGCTCCTGGGATCACCTGCCTTCACCTCCCTAGAACTGGATTACAGATGTGCACCTCTGCTCAGCTTCTGCATGGGTGCCGTGGAGCTGAACCCAGGTCTTTGTGCTTATACGAAAACACTTTATCAGACCATAAAGTGTCAATCAAAAAAAACTGTAATGGCAATCTAAATCACATACAAGAGACAGAATAATAAATCCCCACGAGCCTGTAAACCAACTTGACCTGAGAATGCAGGCCGACTTTGTGTCACATGTGACCCTATCTACTCCATCCCCTAGTTTCAGGTTATTTTCTTTATTTACTTATTCTTTTTTGAAGCAAGGTCATGTAGCCTAGGCTGACCTGAGACTCACTATGTAGCCCAGGCTGCCCTTCAACCCATGATCAATCCTCCCGCCTTAGTCTTTCATGTGCTAAGAGTACACCTGTGAAACACCACAATATCCTACTCAAATCTTCCCTTTCTTTCTTTCTCTACCTTTCTTTCTGTTTTGGCTACTCAAATTCTTTAATTTTTTTTTTTTTACTGGATATTCTCTTTATGTACATTTCAAAGCTACTCAAATCCTTAATTCTCCTATTTTATCTCTTCAAGTCCTCCAGAACCATCACCTACAGCTACAGCTGATTACTAAGGAGTTGAATACTCTGCTCGGAATGTAAAAACTTCACATTTCTTCCTTTAGACATTAAAGGAAGGCCAAAAGGGTTTCAGTAGAGCTTGGCACAGCTGAAACATCTAAGGAGTTGATGGGCTTTTCTTGCCTTGCAACCTGACAGTGCAGAATCAGACTGCAACTGCACACACTCAAATCACAACTTCCTGTTCTACTCGGAGTCTTTGGAGCCCACCTTCAACTCTACTCCGTGGGAGATCTGGCCTTATCTTACTAGAGGCAGTGGTGGTGCACGCCTTTAATCCCAGCACTTGGGAGGCAGACAGGCAGATTTCTGAGTTTGATGCCAGCCTGGTCTACAGAGTGAGTTTCAGGACAGCCAGGGCTACACAGTGAAACCCTGTCTCAGAAAAAAAAAAAAAAAAACACACACACACACACACACACACACACACACACACACAAAACAAAACCAAATAAACAAAAAAAGAAGCTTCTCGGCAACAAGAAATCTTAACATCAAAGAGCTAAAGGAACCTCACCAGCCACCTGGCCCAATCTTCCCTATTGAAAGATCAGGAAGCAGAAATGAGAGGAGCAAGGTAACTTCCATGATTATAGAGAACCTAGGGGCTAGAGAGATGGCAATGTGATTAAAACCTCTCCCAGAAGAGTCTGATTCTGAATAACACCTATAACTCCAGCTCCAGGGGACCAGCACCTCTGGCCTCTGCTGACACCTGTACTCATGTACACATTTCCACAAACATACACAGTATTTAAGTCTTTAAAAATTTGCTAAATAAGCTGATATTTCCAAAATGCTAAAATGCTCCTTTATTTATGAATTTACTTGTTCGTTCATTCATGTTTTTAAGACAGGATCTCATGTAGGCCAACCTGGCTTTGAGTTCACTATGTAGGCAGAGGATGACCTTGAACTCCTAATTTTCCTGCCTTTGCTTCCAAAGTGCTAGGATTCCAAAGTGAATGAGCCACCAGACTTTTTATTAAATTTTAATCTGTTAAAGCAAAGATAATCCAATGTGGAAATTGCCAGAAATACAGTGCATACTTAACATGTATTAAATAAAGAAAATATCTTATTAAATTCTTTAGTAATGCAGTAATGCCTAAACAAGACTTTATCCCTTTGCTTTTTGCATTTCCATCCACGAGTACCTTCCAGTCCAGCACCCCTCTCAGATCTGCCCCTAAAGCATTCTCCGTATTTAAAAATCACCAATGTAACTCAAAAAGAGCCAAACACACTCCTTGACCTTGGATGCATTAAAAGGGAAGTACAAAAAAGTGCACTGTTTCAAATCAAATCTCATGAAAGAGACTGGACTCTAGTTGGTAAGATTCCAGTAAAAGGGGGCTGGGGAAACAGCTCAGTGGTTCAGAGCACTACCTGTTGTCTGGAGGAGCCAGGTTCAATTCCCAGCACCCACATAGAGGCTTACAACTATCTGTAACTCAAGTTCCAGGAAATCCAATGTCCTCTATGTGGTGCACAGACAGACATACAGGTATAACATAAAATAAAAACTTTCAAAATTCCAGTGAAAACCAAATGAGAAAAAACTGAACAACAGTGCAGAAATAGGGAAGGTGTTCCCAGGGAGGAAGGCAGGCAGGCAGCAAGTGGCCTTTACAGGGAATGTTCATAAGAGTGTGTCCTTGCATGTGGGAAGTGAAGGCCACCACCACCAGGAGTGACAGTTCTTTAAGTTTCAGCCTGCCTGCACTCACTCATTTTCCCAGTTACTCCGCCTTTATAAGCAGACTCCTTTCTATGACACACTTGGAGAGCCCAGAGATCATGTGTCTACCTTCAGGTTTCAGTTGTAAGTTGAGGAAGAAAGAAAGTGGATAAGATTCAGTGAACGACTGTCACAGGTGCACTGCACAAAATGTCCCCTGGTTATTAAAAACTAGTCGTTCATGCATGGGCATCATAAGCTTATCATTTACCACATCTGGGAACTGCATGATTTAACTTAAAAATAGCAAGATCTTCAAACTCAAAACAGAAAGTTCTGGAGATCGATAAAGAGTTCAATTTAGATTATCTACCACTCAAACCAGAGCTGGGATTTCTTCCCTGTAACTTAAAACAATTAAAAACAACCCCTAACATCCGTAGAAGAATGAGAGTGGTGGTGCACATCTTTAATCCTAACGCTAGAAGGCAGAGGCTGTCAGATCTCTGTGAGTTCAAGGCCACCCTGGTCTACATAAGAGTTTCAGGTCAGCCAGAGCTGGCTGTCAACTCTTTCATTAAAATGATATTTGCTGCTCTTGCAGAGGTATTGTAGAATATTTAATCACACTGTGAACCCCGAGATTGTGTTGTTTACTGGAAAAGTTCATTTTTAGTTGTGGTGTGGCTCAGCCTTAGCACACACTGCTTGAATATTGTAAACAGGGTTAAATAAAGCGAGCCATAGGTCAAGAAGCAGAGCAAGCAGCCAGTGATTGGAAGTGAATATAAGAAAAAATCTTAGAGACTAAGAGGGAGTCAGAAGGACAGACAGAGAGACACGCAGGAAGTAGAAAGGAGGAACATTCCATTTAAGGAAGGCTTTTTGAGAGGCGTGAGAGAGGGGAATTCCTTATGGAACACTGGCTGAGGAGGAAGGTTGGCTGAGTACTTTCTCTGCCTCTCTGAGCTAGCAGGCTTTCATCCCAGCATCTGGCTGCCGAGTCTTCACTGGTAAAATCAAACAATTGAGATTTTGTTAAGAAAAACAACACAGAGGACATGAGTTCAGTTCCTGGCATCCACAAGATGGCTCACAACCTCCTGTAACTCCAGTTTCAGGTGATCTGACACCCTCTTCTGTCTTCTGCAGGCACCAGGCATGCAAGTGGTACACAGATATACATGCAAGCAAAACACTCATAGACACTTAAAAATAGATAAATAAAGGTGATACTTGAAAGCATAGAAACCCACATCTCTTTTTTTTTTTTTTTTTCAAGACAGGGTTTCTCTGTGTAGCCCTGGCTGTCCTGGAACTCACTCTGTAGACCAGGCGGGCCTCAAACTCAGAAATCTGCCTGTCTCTGCCTCCCTAGTGCTGGGATTAAAGGCGTGCACCACCACTGCCCATCAAAACCCACATCTCTTGAACAGCCAAATTCAAAGCTAAGAAGAAGCCCGAGCTGGCACAGTGGAGAATACCTGCAATTCCTGCATCAGAAGGCTAAAGCAAGAGAGTGGTGAGTTCAAGGCTAGCTTGGACCACATTGTGAATTTGAGGCTAACGTCAGCAGTGACAACCTAGCTTAAACAACAAGAGAAAATTTAAAACCATCCAGCCTCACCCCACCCCACACCTTTATAATTCTCAAGACTTTTAGCTCCCAAGATAGCACCAATATCCATGAGGAATGCCCTGAGGAGAAACAATCTGGACCACCATACGCCAACATCAGCTTCTGGCTCAGATCACATCGCATTGAACAGACTGTGAAGAAACTCCACGATGTTGAGGAAGCCAAGATGAGCATCCAATGAGAAGCCTAGAGAGATTTCTGCTCATCTCGCTCTTAGCGGAGGCTATGTACCAACAAAACTGGAATCATGTAAATTAAGTCCAGCTGGCTACTTCTAACTATAAATTGTCTTGCCATTTTAAAAAGGTTGTATAATTAAAGAGACTTACAAAGATAACCATGCAGTTCTTTCTCACTGATACTATATTTTTTGTTTTGAACAAAATTTCCATAAAATGTGCCCATGTAATAGTTCTAATTTTAAAGACTCAAGAGTACATTTCTAAACCAGAAACATCAATAGCTATAACCCCACATAAGACAACCCTCAAGTTCTCATCTGTGTGTCTGTATGAACGTGTATGCCTGTGGGGTACATGTGTACATGTATGCAGGTGCAGGATTGTATGTGTGCAGAGGCCAGAACGTAAGTATGGGTCTCTTCTTCTATCGCTTTCCAACTTACTGTGAGGAACCTGGAGTTTCCTCTGGACTGGCTAGCCATCAAGCCTCCAGAACCTTCCTGACCACCTACCCCAGCACTGAGGTTACATACACTGCCACGCACGACTTTTATGTGGATCTGAACTGGGTACTGAACTCAGATCCTCAAGCTCACAAAGCAAATGCTTTACCCGCTATTCCAAAGTATTTTTAAATGTGTAGGGAAAGCATAATCTTACAAAGGAATGCACACACACACACACACACACACACACACACACACACACACATTTGGGTTTTTTGAGACAAAGTTTCTCCATGTAGCCCTGCCCTGAACTTGCTCTGCCTTCCAGTGCTGAGATTAAAGGAGTGCTTCACCATAACTTGGCTAGAAATATGTTTTTAAGAGAAACAAGGAAAGCTACTTAAAAGTGAACCTGTAATTTATAGGATAAATAACTGCTAGAATTGGTGTCAAATTAATCTGATGGGCAAAGGGGGAAGGGTGGGGGCATGCTTGACAAGACAGTCTCACTGAAGGGGGGGTCCATTTTACCATCTCTCTACCTTTACACATGGACATTTTCCTTAATGAAAATTATGGAAGTTTATTTGGTTGTTGTCTGTTTTTGAGGCAGTCTTGTATGTCTCAAGCTGGCTTTGTACTACTCACTACGCAGCCGAGGATGAGCCATGAACTTCTGATGCTCCTGTTTCTACTTGCTGGGATTGCAGGTGTGTGCTACCACGTTAGGTTTATAAAGTACTGGGGATTAAACCCAGGCCTTCTCGAGTACTAGTTAAATACTCTACCAACCAGCTCACTTTCCAATCCTAAAGAACTGAATGAAACCGGGCAGTGGTGGCGCACGCCTTTAATCCCAGCACTTGGGAGGCAGAGGCAGGTGGATTTCTGAGTTCGAGGCCAGCCTGGTCTACAGAGTGAGTTCCAGGACAGCCAGGGCTACACAGAGAAACCCTGTCTCGAAAAAAAACCAAAAAAAAAAAAAAAAAGAACTGAATGAATTCTTATGTGAGCAAAATTTTTAAATGAAAAAAAAAAAAAAAAAACCCCACCTAATTTTTGTTGTTGTTGTTGTTAAGAATACCAATACCCCATAACTGAAAACAAAATGACAGCCACTGGTCAGTTTGAGAAACTTGCAAATCCTTTAACAGGATTGACTTGCCCATTAAACTGGAATGTATATGGTACTCTATTGCCACCTGGTGGCCATACTGTGTAAGAACTGCAAAGGAATGTTTAAAACAGGAAGTGTGGTTGATAACTCACAGTTAAAATCCTGGCTTTTGGAGAGGTGCAGCTGGCAGCTTGTCATGAGTTCAAAACCAATCTAGGTTAAGAACTAAATTTGTGCCCAATGGCACACTTGAAAGTCAGCTAGGAACTCTGGACTCTCCAAGGCAGAGGGTTAAATTAGTATAGTTAGTACAGGGGAAAAGAAGGGAGGGTAGAGTTTAGGAGTGGACAGTGTCTGAAGCTGGAACAGAGGGCCTGGAGGCTCTTCCCTGGAGCCTTCAGAGGCAGCTTGGCAATACCTGGATTTCATGCTTCTAGTGTCTAATCTGTGAGACAATAATCTCCATCATTTTAAGTCATCCAATCCAAAGTCATTGAGTAGTCATGGGAAACTTATGCAAAAACACAAATAATGTGAATTTTTATTTTATGTATTATCAGAGTGTGTGTGTGTGTGTGTGTGTGTGTGTACCGTGGCACATGTGGAAGTCAGAGGACGACTTGACAACGTGTGTCAGTCCTTCCTTCTATGATCAAACTCAGGTCATTAAGCTTGGTGGCAGTCACCTTTATTGGTTGAGCCATCCCGTCAGCCCCGTGCCTGATTTTGAACCATGTTCATTTGTAATTCTTTCTCTTTGCTATATAAGCATCCCAATTTGCTTGTTCAACCTCCCTCCCTTTGTACAATCCAGAGAATGATCTACTATAGCTGTGCTTTTGGTTTGGGGCTTTTTTTTTTTTTTGGTGGGAGGGGGTACAGTCTTTTTTAAGATTTGTGTGTATGTGTCTGTGCCTGTTTTGGGCATGTATGCCTGTGCAGCACATTTATACAGGGCACACAGAAAGCAGAAGAAGGTGCTACATCCCCTGGAACTGAAATTACAGAGAGTTAAGTTATAAGCTGCCACGTGGGTGTTAGGAACTGAACCCAGGTCCTCTGGAAGAACAGCTAGTGCTCTTGTGCACTGAATCATCTCTCCAACCCTTGTTCAACAATTTTATCTTCAGTGGGCATCTTTTTTCTATGAACAGGCAGAAATACCACCCCCACCCCCCCTTGCCGCAGCACTCTCTAGCCAGGAACAACTCATCTCTTTCTTATTTTTAAGTAAGCATTTCAAAAGCAGATTTATACTGAAGGTGTTCATTCTGCTGCTCTAACCAGGCTGAACTTGGCCCTGACAGTACGGCCTAACCTGCTATTTCTGTGGCCATCAGTGACAGCTTGGTTACTAAGTCACTGTTCATCAGTCCTCTTCTTACCAAATCTCCATGGTTCTGTCACTGCTGTAAAGTCTGTGACGCTGCACTGCACTGAACAGTGTCCCGACCACTATGGGCCTCTCTGACCTTCCTTCCTGTGTGTCTCCCCATCCACCCCCACCATGTTCTCAACTGACCCTCCTACTCTACTCTTCTCTCTCTGGATGAGCTCAGGCATTCTTAGGATTGAGTGTACTACTGAGGACGACCCTCCAAACCTCCAACATTCTCTCTCCTCTCAAAGCTTGACCCAAGTCCTCATCTTCTCCTAGCACTAAAACTCAGTACAGAAATTAAAGTGGCACCTTGTCCTCACACCTGTTTCTGATCAATGTCACTCCAGAGCAAGGGGAAGAAGATAGATAGGGAGTCGTCCATCCCAGGGCCCACTTCAGACTGCACATCCTTTGGGCTTCCTCCCTAGGCACTGTAAACAAACCAAACACTGGGCTGTCCCTTAAGATGTCCCCAAAGCACAGCAACTCCCTTACCAAGCAGCTCTTCACCCTCACTTAGGCTGGGGCACCCAGAAGCCAACTGCACAGCTTCCGATACTTCAGTCTCATCCCTATCAACTCAACCCATACCGACAACAAACACAGGCCACTGGGGCCTTCTCTTCCCACTGCTCCTGACTCCTGACTTGTTCTCTCCTTCCTTCCACTGAGACTTCTGTTACTCACCTATATCACAGGTTGGCAAATGTTTTCTGTAAAGCCCCAAACAGTAGGTATTTCAGCTCTGCAAGCCACATGGTCTTATGCACCTATTCGATGCTTCAGGGCAAACACAGCTGCAAGTAGTACCTAAATAAATCGATTTGCCTGTGTTCCAACAAATTTTTATTTACAAAAACAAATAGCAGGCCAATCTGCTCTGTGACCCATAGTTTGCTGACCCTTGACCTATATCATTCTATACCTCTTCTTTGCTATGCATTATTCCAGACACTAGCATATTGATCAAGAATTTGATTACCTGACTCAGTTTTCATCCCAACCCAAGGGGCAAAGCGAATGTTGGCACGTGGCAAGTATTTCATAGGTGAGGTTGTAATTATCATATAAGGGGAGAGCCAAGTGTGGTGACCCATGTCTTTAATCCCAGTATTCAGGAGGTAGAGGCAGGCAGATTTGTATGAGTTCAAGGCCAGCCTGGTCTACATAGCAAGTTGAGGTCTGGAAGAGCTACACAGTAAAGCTTTTTCATTTGTTTGACAAGGCAGGGTTTCCCTGTATAGCCCTGGCTGTTCTGGAACTCTGTAGATCAGACTGGCCTCAGAGATCTACCTGCCTCTGCCCCTAGAATGGCATGGTGTGAACTACCATACCGGAAAGAAGCTCTGTCTTAAAAAAGGGAGAGAGAGACTTTGGAAAGAGGGCAGGCCGATGGAGGGAAGGAAAGACACAGATTATTATATAGGACTAGCAGCATAGCTCAATGGTATGACATTTGACTGACATGCAGAATGCCCAGGGTTTAATCCCCAGAACTGAAAAAAAATAAGTAAATAAAATGAAAATAAATCTTTATCATGGACACTCTCAACATCTCTGTGTAGAGCTGCTGGCATCAGTTCAGGCTTCAGGGTTTATCTGTTGACTCTGCCTGGCTTTTGTCAGCATCTGCCCTCCACACACTCTAGAATCCAACTCAAGGCAACACTGATGGACATCTGCTTGCCCTTCAAGAAGGCTCCCATTCCTCTCCTCTCTCTCGCTCCAAGCTCCCACTCACACATTCCCTTGTTAAACTCAGCCCCGCCCACAGTGCCACCCCTCACCCACACTCTCAGCTCTTACTTTCCAGCAACTGTACCAGACTAGCAAATGCTCACACCATCAAATTCACCTGTCTGTTCTGTTCCCACAGCTAGATAGTCTAGGACTTCACACTGGCTTGTTGTGACAGATCGATGCCATTAGTAACATGCTCTCCAGCCTCGCTGGGGCACAGAGCCATGCTCTGATGCACCATTTCACAAATAGCCCGAACTTCCAGGACTTTAACTCTTCAAGTTCCCTAAGGCCACCGACATTTTTCTTCCCTTTAAATGAGCAATTTGCTCCCTGCAAGTCTGACCAAAAGCTCTAAGTGCTTTATCTCATCTATCCACCCAACTTACCCACCACCTTTAATTCCTCCCTCTGGGCTCAGAATGAGTTGGTTTCACTCCTATTAAACCCACTCCTGCCTTACCTATCCTGCAGAAATTAAATCCTGAATCAATACAGCCATGCACCCTAACCATAGCTATTCTTATCCCGAGCTTCCTGACTTTGAAATGCTAGCTAGTATCCTTGTGAAATTTTTGGGTTTTGTGATTGTAACAGGCAGAGAGCTATGATGTTAAATGAAGTTCTGGGGGGGGGGGGGGTGCTGTACCTACAGCCAACATTCTAAATGGTTGATTGACCAATTGGAACGCCAGTGATTATGGAAAGTAAGACTGTTGAAGGTCAGGGCAGAATTATCTTGGGCTACATTATGCCTCTAAATAGCCATTTCTTGCCCACTTGTGTGTGTGACCTAACATCCTTGTGGCCATTAGGTAAATATCTTGGGAAATACTTAGCTCCCACCAGCCCAAGGCTAGGAATGTTGTCAGTGCATCTGAGGGAGGCCTATAACAGCGCTCTCCCCACCCCGACATGGCCTGCCTATGCCATATTGCCAGCATATATATAGTTTTTTAAGTATCTTGACTTATGACTTTTTGTTTTGTTCCTACAAAAGTGTAATGAAACTGTTACTACTTTGGAACATGGAATTTGGGGTAACTGAATCTACATTCCAGGCCATGGTCACTCATAATTGATTCTAGGGTAAACTACGACACTCCCTTTAAGATGAGGGCTGCAGTTTTTCCATTGGCAGTAATTATTAAACATGGTAGCTATTATCTTGTAATAGTGTAAGCCTCTTATACCACAAGAATTAGGACACAAGGGGGAAAGATACTGATAAAGAGCCAATGAAAAAATTGTCCCCAACATCTATGAATAGAATCAGCTGCTCTGTGAGCTGGGCTGATCAAATACATCAAATTCTTTTGCTATTTGCAGCCCTGTCTAGAATCTGGAGCTAACAGTATCCAAGTGGAAGATTTCATTTGAGTTCAAATCAACACAGAAAAATGAACAACTCTTCCTTCTATTCATTTAGAATAAGTAAGTATTTAAAATGAATCCTAGCACTGTGGAGCCATTGGTAGTGCTAAACCAAAGAATGAGAGGAGTCCCACAGCTGGGGCAGGAGCACCTTAGGGGGGTGTCAGGGTAGGGACGGACAGGTGTCGAAAGAGCAGGAACTGGCTTGAAGGGGCTCCACTAGCCAAGTCAGAGAAAATCAACAGAAAGATAGCAATTGGGGGGGGGGGGGGGAGAAATGAAAGAATCCTTATGTGTCTGCACACAAGATAGAAAGAGAAAATATTTCCTACAACGTAACGTTAGTTACTAGATGTGGAATAGGGACCAAAGCACCTCTTTGCAATGTCAAAAAGTAGTGATCCTTTCCATGATGCTAAAGACATTGGGCAAAAGGTTAATAGGTAACATGCTATCAGCATAGTCTCAGGATGTACCTCACAGGTTACTTATTAACCAGAACGGGAGAAAGGCCTGCAGATTTCTGTAGGTTCGAGGCAAGCCTGGTCTACAAAGTGAGTTCCAGGGCAGCCAGAGTTATATAGTGAGACCCTGTCTCAAAAAATAAAACAAACAAAAAAAGAATTTGCTGAAAATAGTACTCAGAGAAAACAATAAGCCCCCCACTGTGGGAAGGTAAACCATGCCAGGAAGCTTGGTGGGAAGAGCGGGTTGAGACCCTGGAAACTCACACCTAAGACAGTAGGCGCCTTCCTGCTCCCTGCCAATTCCTGGCCTGGAACACGTGCCATACTCCCCACAAAAGGAAACGTGACCTGTGGTCACATAGGCCCAGAACAGAGTTCTCCATGCTAATGAGGTATCTAGAGGCCCTGAGGGTTTAGCCAATAAGCTCCCCTTCAGAGATATTCCTCCCTGCAACAGGTATTTAAAAGATGGTACAGTTCACATCCATTTTCCATGATGAACAATCAATAAACAGTTTAGAACCATGGACTGTCTTTTTCATCAGATTTGCCATGGGGCACATGGAGGGGGTCTTTGACTACTGAGTCACAGCCTAAGCCTCCTGCAAAAGGCCTCTCTGTGCTTCCAGCCACAACTGCAGCCAAGCTAAGGACAATCATCACTGAGCTAAGCTGGAGCTGGCCCCTCCCCTGCCCCAACTCTGGGTTAGATGGGTTAGATGCTGTCCTCAGCCCACTTCCCTGAAGCCCAGTACCCACTTAGTGGCAGCTCGTGATAAGCACAATCAAGCTCCCCACGTTTCACCTCCCAATCGGCCATGCCCTGAAACAGGATGAAGCATGGACCCACACCCAACTTTGAACACTGAAATTATGATTAGATAGAATCAGACTGACTTCAATAGATTGTAATATACCCAATTCTACAAAACTCTAAAATTAATCTGTGGAAGACACAGTTATAACTGTGGGCTAAATCTATCCTACTGCTTGTTTTCATGAATAGGTTTTTGGTTTTGCAGGGGCAGGGTGGGTGTGTGCAGACTGCCTGTGTCCATGTTACCACATGTAGAGGCTGGAGGTAAACTATCTGGGGGCCCTGGGTAGTGAGCGCAGTGCTGGCACTGGCACAGAGAGGAGAGAGCTCGGGCTTCCTCTTTAGAATAGCCCCTGCTCCACGGGGATGCTGACAGTCTCGGGGTGCACCTCCCTGGCACAAGGACAGGGAGCACTGCATGCGGCCTGGGGCAGCCCTGGCCATAGGGGCAGGGTGTAGGGACTCTGGGCTCGCAGGCAACCATGGCAGCAAGAGCCGCTTTGGCAGCAGCAGCCCCGATTCCTTGCTGACTTGCCTGTCCACCCTCCTGCACTGGGCGCCGTGTTGCCAAGCCAAGCTGGGGCTGCGGCAGCTCTAGGCCAGGGCTTGGAACTGGACCCTGACAGCTCAGCACTGGGGTGTTCTCCTGTTCCCGCTGTCCCAAGGGCGAGAGGGCAGGGTCCCATTTTGACCCTGGTTTGGGCCTTGAGGACAGACCCGAGCCTGGCTGGAGTCCTGAGACCTGTCTCAGTCACTTCCGTATAGGGGTGACTCAGCAAGACCTGTTTGGCCCTCCCTCTGCCCTGCTGCTGCTGATGTGGAGGTTTGCTATTGGCCCTGTCAGCTCCCCCTTCCCCTTCCCCACCTCCTACGTTATCTCTCCTCATACCTAAGTGTCCACCCCCTTTGCCTTCTCTATATAAGCGAGGGGCTGATACAATAAAGTTGAGTTCCTGCTTCAACAAGACTCCCAGCCTGGTGTGTTTCTTTTGGGCCATCAACACTCACCATCCGCTCAGTCCAGGACAGACTCAGATGCACCGGGTTCTCACCTCTCACCTGGACCTGCCGGCAAGGAGCCGACATCCTTCTTCACTCTCCACTTAATATCTTGAGACAAGCCCGCTCACTGAACTCTGAGATCCTGATTTCAGCTAGACTGCCTGAGACTGACCAACAAGCCCTCAGAATCCACCTGTCTCCATACCCTCCCCCCAACTCAGGCCCAGGAGTCACTTCCCTCATGTGCATAGGCCACCATGTCTGGCACCTACACTCAGGTCCTTGAGTTGGCATAGCAAGCACTTCACTCACTGAGTCATCCTAGTCCTCAGAATAGTTTTAATGGAATGGTCACAATCAGTCATTTATATACCACCCACTGCTGCTTTAACTGTAACGAAACCAAAATGTTACAAGAGACTGCATGGCTCACAAAGCCCCAAATATTTGCCCTTTGGCTTTTACAAGAAAAAAATTGTTGGCCTCCACTCCAGACAAGTAATCTAAGAGCACGGTCGGCCGCTAGACTCACCTGAGGTGTGGTCTTCTTGTACTGGTCACCACCATCTATTACATCCCTCATGATTTTTTCCTTGAGAAATTCATAATCTTCTGGACTCAGACGAATAGACTCTATGGTTCTGCCACAGTGTGAACACTGGCCACTGTAATTGCAATGTTTTGTATTAAATAATGTCTTGGAAAATCATTTTTTCCTAAAATGAGTAATTCCAAAGCACAAGGAAATGTAAATGTATACCTTTGTAATAACATTTATTTGATTTTCTTTTGTAAACTTAAAGATATCACCTATCAGTATGCCAGAAAACCCAAAAGAGAAGATCTCTAGGTATCTAGATGAAAAACAAAAAAATGTTTTTCTACTAAGGCATTTTATGTATACATGTTTATGTATGCTTAACACTCTTAGAAGAACCACAGGGGCTTCAAAAACAGCTCAGTGGATAAGGGTGTCTGCGGTTATTGCGGATTGGTTCTAATGTTGTTTGTGTTAATTCTGCTCCCAAAATTACATGGGAACCACACATCCACCTATAAGACACTGAGGGTCCCTGCCCCCAGTTGGCTTTGATTGGTGATATAAAGTTGCAGCGGCTAATGGCTGGGCAGGGCGACAGAGGCGGGACTTTAGATTTCCTGGGCAAGGGAGCACAAGGGAAGAAGAGTTTGGAGAATCGCCATGATGGGGAAGCAGAAAGATCAAGCTTGAGAGCTTCAGGAGAGAAAGCATACAATGTGTGAGAATCGGGGTAGAGTGGCCCGATCGGGTCTGGGGTAGCAAAATGAAGTATAGATTTTAGAAAGTAATAACTCAAGAATATTGGAGGGGAGAGTGTGTTAGCTGCTGTTGAGCTGCTTAGGGCATATTAAAAATAAGGTTCTCTCTCTCTCTCTCTCTCTCTCTCTCTCTCTCTCTCTCCCTCTCTCTCTCTCTCTGTGTCTTTCATTCATGAATCTAAAACAATTGGGCAGGTGTAGAGAAGGTGCACGCATCTCAGAGGAGTTTAGAGCAGATCAATATATTACCGATACAGTGGTCAAGCCTGACAGTCTGATTTCAATCCCAGGGATAAGACATGGTGGGAGGACAGAACCGACTTTCTGAAAGCTGTCCATTGACCTTCACACAGAATAAAGTGAAAATCTAAAGGTTTTTGTTTGTTTGTTTTTTAGAAAAAGTTGTAGGGCTTTCTCTCCTTCAGTCTCTGTCTTGTTTCTTCATGATGCCAACTAAGGTGGCTAATACAATGAACAAACTGAGAGGCTGGGCGTGGACTAGTCTGCTTTTTTTTTCTATGTTTTAGATCCGGGAATGATCACACCATATGCCTGTAAGGTTCCCAACAACTTTTCCAGCTCTGTCACAGTTAGAATCCAACTCAAGAGCAACCTGATGAGGACCTGTGATTACCCTTCCTTCCAGCATTGTCAGAGCTCTTGAGAGCATCAGTCATGGTCACACACACTACTGCGGTGACAGGAGCCAGATGAAACTTTTAAAGTAATTCCTAGAACACAACTGGATTTGCGGTCTAGGGGCAAACATCATTAAGGTGTAAAACAAACTCAAAAGTATCAACAGGAAAAAATCTGAACACTCCCGAGTCTCTGCCTACATGACTGTAATCCCAACACTTGGAAGGTTAAGGCTTTTTATATGTTTGCAGCAGCTCACAACAACAACAGAGTTGGTTTTCCCCCTCAAGAAATTTAATTATAAATTCTTGATTATCCTATCCTTAAGATGTTCTTAAACTTTTTTTTTTAATTACTTGAAGCTCCCCTCCCGTTTGAAGTTTTTTTTTTTTGGGGGGGGGGGGGTTGGCTTTAGTTTTTTGAGACAAGGTTTCTCCTTTCAAGACTGACCTTGAACTCATAGAAATCCACCTGATGCCTTCTGAGTGCTGGGATGCATGTATACCATTCCACCACCACCACCTGTCTCTAAGATTTATTTTTTAGCTATGTGTTTATGTGAGTGTGTATGGGTGTGTATGTGTGAATGCAGGTACAGGCAGAGGACAGAAGAGGGCAGAAGATCCCCTGAAATGAGAATTACAGGCAGTTGTGAGCCACCACAACCATGAGTGCTGGGAACTGAACCATATCCTATGGAAGAGCAAAATAGCTCTTAATCTCTGTGTCATCTCTCCAGCCTTTCCTATTTTTAAGTCAATGCCAACAGAACTTACTATATCAGAAATCAAACATATTAGAGACAAATAATGGTCTTTACCTTTTCTGAATTGTGGTGAACTGTCCTTTCCATTGTCTTCCAGGAATACTACAAAAAAGATTACAAAACCAAATTATCCACTAGTTAAAAATTCCTGCTGAACCTAAAGACAGACAGTCACTGTATAGACATTCTGTAAAAAAGAGTATAAGTTCAGAATACTTTCTTAGGATAGCTTTCACACTGACTCCTCTTCTTTTGATATTCAATAAGCATGTTAAGATAATCAGACATGACTGCTACCTAAAAGTTCTGTAAACATGATATATGAAAAAAGAAGGAAAAGAAAGAGCATTTAGGAAATGACCTGAAATAAAATAAGGGTCAAGAAAAGAGACAAAAGATTGAAGCAGCCAGGCAGTGGTAGCGCACGCCTTGAATCCTAGCACTTAGGAGGCAGAGGCAGGTGGATCTCTATGAGTTCAAGGCCAGCCAGGTCTACAGACCATTCCAGGACAGCCAGGGCTTCTCAGAAACATATACATACATACATACATACATACACACACACACACACACACACACACACACACACACAGAGAGAGAGAGAAAGAGAGAGAGAGAGTGAGAGATTGAAGCAGTAGATATTTATGGGGTTAATAACATGAATCAAAGCAACAGCAAACAAGAAAAGACTCAAAATAAAATGTTAGGATGGTTCTCCATTTACTGCTTGAGTATCAGAACTGGTCAGGAACCACGCCGTCCACGCTCATCCCTGGAAGCGATGAGCACAGGGACTACAGCCTACCTCCTGCACATTATTTCAGCCACTACCCTTGAAAATAAGGGTATGTTCATCTGGTAATGTACTCGCTGCACAAGCAAGTTCTGAGGTTAGATCCCCAGAACCCATGTCTAAGCCTGGCAGAGCAACCTGGACCTGTAAACCCATCAATATGGGCGTGAAGACAGGCACATCTCGGGGCTTCCTAACCTGTGAGTCTAGACAAAATGCTAAGCTCAAGGTCCAGTAAGAGACTCTTGTCTCAAAAGTAAGGTGGAATTTGATTTAAAAACAACAACAACAACAAAACAACTAAAGTCAACCTCTACTGTTCCCACATGCATATGCCTACACACAGACACAAACCCTTTACTGGCTATAATGTCGCCCATTATTCATGTTAGACACCTCAGAAAATAAAATATAGTTCTAAAAGGAAGAGATCTACCTGTTTATATAAAAACAGAAGGCACTATAATTCCCTTTTATGTGACAAGTAGAGAGTAAATTATCCCTACTACTTTCTTAGGAGAATATTTTGTTTTAAAGGAGAAACAACTCTTATCTCAAGATGGGAAAAGGCATAAGCTGAATAAAATGACTAATAAATAACTACTAATAAACTACTAATAAACAGCAACTAATAAACAACACATAAAACATATATTCAAAATCAAAAGTACCTTTCAAACCACGTTTTTATACTGTGCGCAAATGACTCTCCAGGATACAGCTGATTATTCCTTAGATACAAAAGGATGTCCAGGAGTTGGTTTGAATAGTGATCATCGTTTATGTCTTTGCCATAATCAAAGAAGGCTTTTAAAGTCTCCAACAGAGGAATGAGATTACGACCGACCAATTCCTGATACAAACTCCAGGCCACGTTCACATCTTGATGAAGGAGGGCTCCTTGTATACAGTCGCCGTAGTTCCTTTTGGAGGGGACCGTGACTCTTTTAATGTCTTCTAACAGTAACAAAGCCTCTCTCCATCTGTCTGAGTGGATTAATCCCCGGATGAGAAGGGAGTAACCCCCAGGTTCTAAACTCTTGTACTTGGCTTTCATGATTTCATAGACATCAATAACTTCTGACGTCTGCTGATGAAAGACACAGAGATACAAATACTTGACAAGTAAATTATACCCCACGATGCCATTATTCTTCGCTGCTACCCAAGCCAGGAGAGACTTAGCCACATCTACTGAACTGCAGCTGCTCAACATCTTGGAAATGACGAAGTCTTCAAAACTGGCCTTGCCTTTGAAATCCTCTTTAAGTTTATCCCACTCTTTGGAATTCAAAGGTTTAGTTGGAAGTTGGACAGTGCTTCTCACAGGCAAGGTGTGACCTTGATTCTGAGAGTTACCATTTAAGTGGGACCTCTTCTTAGCTGCTCCAGCAGCAAAATAATGAGGATCAGAAGAAACTTGCTTATTGCTGTTATTTCCTTTCTTGAGTGTTCTAGCTTTAGTAACCAGTAGATTGAGTATTTTGCTATCTGGAGGGGTCACAGGTTTAACAGAAAACCATCTCTGTTGGTTCCCGATGACACAGTGAACCGTGAGAAAGAAAGAGGCAGAAGAGGCAGGGCCTAGCTCAAAGTAAGGGTTGCTCTTCCAAAGTTTCCAGAAGCTCCGAAAACCAGACAAATAGAAGGTCATCCTGCAGGAGGTTGAAAGAGACTTTAAAACAGCTTCACTCCACTATATAAAATTAAGGTATTGGGGAATGAAGATAGTGGAAGCGCAGTTCTTGAAACGTACACTTTTTGTTTCTCCCTTACAAACAAATCAAGATTATGTGTTTGGAGCGATTTAATGGTAAGGAAAGCACACGAGTTCTATTCATTAAACAACGATCCAAGGACATCCAACACCAGTAGCAATCCCTAAACCGGAAGACAGAACGGGAATCCTGAGGTGCCTGTTACCTTCCAATTTTCGAATCTGAGGAAAAAGCACATGGACCTCCCAGTTTGATTCGTGTGGATTACGACGGTCCCGAAGAGGGGCGGGAGACCAAGGGAACTAGAAGAGGGAAATAAATAACATCAATCAGGAACCACTAATCGCAGCCCCAGCAGCAGCAAGAAAAGCCAGTCTAGGGTTCCTTGCTCTTCACAACTCTCTCCAGGCCGCAAAACTCTTCAGAGAAGAGGGATCAGGGAAATGCAGCATAAACATCACAGGGAAGGAAGTGAGGTCCAGAAAGAGCTCAGACTTAACTGTATGGATGGCCGACAAACGAAGTTCACTTCATTAAACAACTCACCACGCCACACATGCTTAAAGTAACCATAAATGCGGTGAAAACTACAATACCCACAAGGCACCGCGCTGAACGAGCCGCTGGGGCCTGGGCGGCTTGAATTCCCGCGTTCTGTTGAGTTGGAAAAGATAAACAACCAAGGTAATTTTGAAACTTTTAGTATCCAAGACTGCTGGATACCAATGCGTCTTGGGAACTGTTAAGGTTTCCAGAGAGAGAACAAAAATGTGACGAAAATGCTCTTCTCAATTCGGAAATGCCAGTGAAAGCCTACATCTTGTGGCGCGCACGCGCCAGATGCCCATGCGAAGAAGTCACGCAGGCTTCCGGCCTTTAAAAATCTGGCTTGGTGAGCTGCGACATCCCCATAAGGATAATTTTTTCATCTATTTCATGTTTGATTTTCGTCCCCGCTAGCGTGATCGCCGTATCCGGAATAGCTACAGCATCTTTTTTTTTTTTTTTTTTTGCTTTGTAACCAAGGCTTCCGCCCGTGCCCAAGATGGCGTCCAGGCGTCCTTCTTAACTTCCACCTGTCTTGGTGGCGTCTGACGTCGCAGCTGGTAGTGGGTGGAGCTGTTAACAAACCGAAAATGTAGGGTCCTCTAAGCGGGAGTCAGCCATGGACTGGAAAGACGTGCTTCGCCGGCGGTTAGCGTCGCCCAACACGGATCCAAAGAGTGAGTTTGAGAGGGACCGCCCTCTAGATAGCCCGCCCCAGGCTAGAAGTGGCGAACAGGGCGAATTGGGTGGAGGAGGAAGTGAGAGCCGTACTTTTCGCGTCTGTTAAACTTCTCTGACAAAGGAGTCAGAGTGGAATGTGCTTTGGAGATCTACCGAGGGGTGACCCAAACTTCCCTGGTAAATGACCTGCTAGGAATGAAAGCATAACGGTGGCACCCGTTTCCCACGGTCTTAGACTTACGAACTAGATATACGAACCTTGGTTCAAACCTTCAATCTTACCAAGACCTATAATTCATCTTTATAGGTTTTTTCCTCCCTAGAAACAGCGTTTTATCATATAGCTGAGGCTAGGCTTGAGTTATTGACCCTTTTTGTTCCTGCCTCCCGAATGCCTGTTGCCTTTTAACTCTCACTTTTCACTTAATCCTCCATTTTAAATTTCATTAATCCGTTTTACATTGTTCATACCTTGGTCCTTCACACTTGCTTGCCAATCTGGTTAAATCTTTCCAGTTCCACACCAGCACCCAGGCAGCTGCAATTGGATAAAGAAAAACAACCTGGCTGGAGAGATGGCTCAGCCATTAAAAGCTAGACTCAAACCAAAAAGAAAACCAAAACCATGGTGAGTTCTAAGTGAAAGTATCTGTTTTGGTTGCATCTGCAAGAAGAGCATTTTGATTTTCTACACTTAATTCCCCCCATCTTCCCAAACCTCCAGTCTGTCCTCTCTATTGTTAACCTTAAATTGATGAGCTTATTTTTCAAATCTATATCTCAAAGAGGAAATAGAAGCAGTTGACAACCTCAGCTGTTTCCAGTTACCATTTCTCTCAGGTCTTAAGTATGTATCTTTTTAATTTATATATATATATATATGGAGAGGGAGAGGGAGAGGGAGAGGGAGAGAGAGAGAGAGAGAGAGAGAGAGAGAGAGAGAGAGAGAAACACTGTAGCTGTCTTCAGACACACCAGAAGAAGACATTGGATCCCATTACAGATGGTTGTGAGCCACCATGCGGTTGCTGGGAATTGAACTCAGGACCTCTGGAAGAGCAGTCAGCGCTCTTAACTGCTGAGCCATCTCTCCAGCCCTGACGTATGTATCCTTACACCCAACCTTCCCCTTTAAAATGAATTGTCACTGAGTAGTGGTGGCACATAGCTTTAATACCAGCTCTTGAGAGGCAGAGACAGGTGTTCTCTGAGTTGGAGACTAGCATGGTCTGCAGAGAGTTCTAGGACAGCCAGGGCTACCCAGAGACACCCTGTCTCTGGAAGGCATTGTGTGTTGTACTGCGTCCTCCAGGCCCTCACCAGATGGCATCCCTTTTCAAATGTTCACTGCTTCTCTTCAGTGTTTTCCTCCCTCTTGTACATTATTAACATTGCTTTTTCTCCTCCGACATTTCCATTGCCACTAACAAACATGTAACAGCCTGCGTGTGTGTGTGTGTGTGTACCATTTTTGTGCATTGCCTGCTGAATGAAAATGAGGTCATAGCCTTCATATGGTTGAGGAGAAGATTTTATTGTAGATACGAAGGAGAGTTCAGAGTAAAAGGGTCCAGACTGAATAGGACCAGCAGAATAGACTGGGGCATGAGAGAGAAGGTGGGGAGAGCAAGTGAATGGGCAGGGGGGGCAAGCGAACCAAGGGAGCACATGGGAAACAAGAGCTGAGCCAAGGGAGTGAGTAGCCAACATGCCTGAGTTATATAGGATCAGAAGCTGAAGGAAGGAAAGCTGTACCCACTGGAGTGGTTTGGGGGAGGGAGTGGGGTGAGAAGAGCTGGGAGGAGTCACAGGGATTAGGTGATGCTGGAATCCTGCTTCTGCTCTGATATGTTAGTATCATTACTAACCATTTGTCCCACGTTTCTTTGAGACCTGACACCTGCAAAGACCAGAAGAAGGTATTGAATCCCTTGGAGCAGGAGTTAAACATGGTTATGAGCTGCCATGTGGGAAACAAACCGGGGGCCCCCCACAAGGGCAACAAGTGCTCTTAACCTACTGAGTCATCTCTAGAGTTCCCCTCCAAAGTTTGCTACATTTCTCTTCACTTTTAATAGGAATCCTACAGCTGGACTATGAATATACATATTATCTAGATTGGGTGGATAATATTAATAGCTCCTTCTTAAGGCTAGTGCCATCAGTGTAGTAGATCCTATGTGCTAAATTTCTTTTGCATACCAAAGGATATATTCCTAAGGATAGTCCTTTACCTGTATTATCAGGTTTTCTTAATTCTCATTAGCATATAAAAAAGTTGGTATTTTTCCCAGTTGAGAACTTTTTTAGGCCAGGTACATACCTGTAATTCCATCACTCCAGACGCAGAAGCAGGAAGACCAAAGCAAATTAGGCTAGTCTGGTAAATGGTGAGTTCCAAGCCAGCCAGGGCTACCAATCGCACCTTGTCTCAAAAAAAGTAAAGGAAAAATCAAGACAATCAACAGCAGCTCCCTGTATGAGTTCCCTACTTCTAGCTCTGCCTTGTGGTTGTTTCCCTGATGACAACACTCAAAGACTTTGTGGTTAAAACTGTGCTTGTCTCTTATTCCTGCTTGTGAAGAATCATGAGTGGCCTCTAGATAGCTAATTCATTGGTCCTTCTCAATTCCCATTTTATTTGCAAAATTTTGCAGTTTTCTCCAGTAGTACTAAGCCTTATTAAAGAAACTGTGCTTTAGTCCAAGGTTAAAGGTTTACGTGACAGGGACGACAGAAATATTGTGACAGGTGAAGCACTAGAGTCATCTTGGGAAGAAATTGATATAGAAGAAATAGTGTTGAGAAACTAGATGACAGAATTGAAGAACCCAGTGAGGCTGAAGCAAAGCTACGGTCCCGAGGTTCTAAATGATCAGAGGTGTGTGAGAGAGCTTACACTTTCAGAGAGAACCTGCAGAAAAGACCTGTGATCTTCCTAGACATGGGAGCTCTCATCTGTAATCCCAGCCCTTGGCTGACTGAGACAGGAGGCCATTTGAGCAACAGAGTGAGATACTGTTTTAAAAAAAAGTAGAGAGGCTTGGGAATCTGGGGGTGCAGCTCAGTGTAGGGTGCCTGTGTAGTGTGCACAGCGCCCAGGATTTGAACCTCAGTAAATATTATCTCCATAAATGTGAAATAAAGAAAAATGGCTCAATGAGAAAGTTACCTGTCAGCAGCAGGCAGGGGGTGATGGTAGAGGAGCACAGCAGGGCGGAGGGTGAGAGGACAGCAGAGCACTGAGTTTCCCACTTCAGTCAGCTTCGTTGTTTTTCTTAATGAGGAACTGTGGTCTTGGAGGCTGAGATTTAATGATTCAGGGGCTGTGCCTGTTGCTTCCTCCTCTAGCTACAGTGTTCAGTCCAGGAAAGTGCTCAGGTGTCTATGGTGTCCTTAGTACTGACAATTGTTCCCAGGGCTCGGTACAGTGGGTGCTTGGGTGTTTTCATTATTGATCCTGTGCTGGGCAAGCACTCTACCACTGAGCATCTTCCTGGCCCTGGCAATTACTTCTGATACACTGGTGAACTGAAACACTTTGAAGGTCTGTGGAGACAGTGACTTGAAGAGGTGCACGCGTCATTGATAAGTACAAGTTTGGGAACATACAGATTCTCAGTGTACTTTTTGTAAGGTGTACGGTTTAGCGGTTGGTGTAGGGGAGGATGTTTCAGTGGGAGGCAAGGTAGTACGCGCTGGTCTAAGCGCCGTGTTAAAGGCCTTTCTGCCACTGCAGATATGTTCACTGGACTGTAATGTATAGGCTATCCGAAGTAAAAATAATACTTGATATATGTACTTTTCTCATCTTACTTTCTGTTGTTGTTACTAGGGAAAAAAAGCGAACAAGAATTAAAAGATGAAGAGATGGATTTATTTACCAAATACTACTCAGAATGGAAAGGAGGTAGAAAAAACACAAATGAGTTCTATAAGACCATTCCCCGGTTTTATTACAGGGTAAGTGGGGATTTCTTAGTCTGTAAGGAAATGTCATTTCAAAAGTGGGATCCAAAGCATGTATTTTAAAAATAGATTTTAATTACAGTTTTATTTTATTACAGTTGATTTATCACTGTGATAAAGTACTTGAATCCACTAAAATCTTGAGATTCAATATAAAGTGATATAAGAAAAAGTCCTACTCCCCTTTTTTGAGCTATAGGCTCTTATAGCTTTTCTTATAGATAGTAGTAATAAGTGTACGATTAGGTGATGTAATCTCAACCGGCATGCTTGCTTTGCCCAGACTGTTAAGCTAGTCCTATTTAATTTGATGTGAACATAAGGTGACTTTTCCAATGTGTTTTTAGTTGCCAGCTGAAGATGAAGTCTTACTTCAGAAATTACGAGAGGAATCTAGAGCTGTCTTTCTACAGAGGAAAAGCAGGGAACTCTTAGATAATGAAGAATTACAGGTATGAGTGGAGTCAAAAGTGGTTTAGATGCTACTCATTTATTTCTCCTATGTAAGTCATGCAGGATGTTATTACGTGCCTTTGAATCATCACTGCAGAGTGGTCCTCCATAGGTGTCTGAAGCAGAGTGTGTACACGTGTACCAGCACCTGCATGGCCTGATTTCCAAAGATGGTGCTGTTGTGGTTTTGCTTCTTTAGTCCCCACATAATCCTAATGAGTAGTCAGGGCTTGGGAAACACTACCGTGTGGTCCTCTGCAGGGGTTTAGATCACTCTCCATGGCGTGACTTTAGGCAGTGGACTTGATAACTTTATGCTTCAGTTCTCACTTGTAGAGATAGCTGCCTACATTAGATAGTTACATGGGCTAAAGAAGCAAGATATTTTGAAAGCTTAAAACTTTAGTAGGCACGGTGTTAGTTATTGTTATTAGTAATCAAAATAATAGGGCATAAGTTTGTCTTTATTAGACAGGAGTGATGCATATATGTTCTTAAACCCATTGTTAACTTATCTTCATTTCCCTAATTCTCTTAAGAACCTATGGTTTTTGCTGGATAAACACCAGATACCACCTATGATTGGAGAGGAAGCAATGATAAATTATGAGAATTTTTTGAAGGTTGGTGAAAAGGCTGGACCAAAGTGCAAGTAAGAGTAATATGATTTAAAGAGGACCATGTTGTTGTTGTGTTAGGCATTTTTTTAAAGAAGATTTATTAATTTTTATTTATATGAGTACACTGTAGCTGTCTTCAGACACACCAGAAGAGGGCATTGGATCCCATTACAGATGGTTGTGAGCCACCATGTGGTTGCTGGGAATTGAACTCAGACCTCTGGAAGAGCAGTCAGTGCTCTTAACCACTGAGCTGTCTCTCCAGCCCCTCAGCCTGCTTTTTTAGAAAACCCAGGACTATCAGCCCGGGGTGGCACCACTCACCATGGGCTAGGCTCTCCTCCATCAACCACTAACTGAGAAAATGCCTTACAGCTGGATCTCATGGAGCCTCAACTGAGGCTCCTTTCTCTTTGATGACTAGCTTGTGTCAAGTTGACACACAAAACCAGCCAATTCACACAGTAAGAGCAGAGCCATTGGAGCTGCTGTGTCCAGATTCTGCAGGCATCCAGCAGTATTTGTTCCATATCACCTTTATACACAGAAACAGGCTAGAATACTGCTCTGATCCCGTTATCCACCATTCCTAAGATGTGATGGATAACTCTCCAGCAACCCTACTGATTTTCCTCCTGCAACTTAGGAGCCCCACTGTGCACAGTGGCACCCAAGGGCAGCGTTGCAAAGGAACCTGCCTCTTTCTGAGGCTAGACCAAGGGGACTGTTACAATGGGCAGCTAAGCTTAGGCTTCAACAGGCGACAGCATCTAGGTCTTTCATTCTTTGAAGAATGTAAAGAAAATGCAAGTATTTATAACTTGCTGTTTCAAATGTTGAGCTATGAGGAGTCTTTATAGTCTCTTACTTTGGTTTTTAGTTGTATTCATGTTGTTAGTTAATTCTTACAGACATCATTTTTATACTGTGCTGGTAGGCTATTTAATCTTTATTTCCTTTTTTTAGGCAATTTTTTACTGCAAAAGTCTTTGCCAAACTCCTTCATACAGATTCATATGGAAGAATTTCCATCATGCAGTTCTTTAACTACGTCATGCGAAAAGGTGATTTGTTGTATATTAGTTTGAACTCTTGTCTGGGAGTCAAGTAGGCTTCAGTCTGTGCTTCCCTGTGACTTCTTCCATGTCATGTGGCTTTTCCTATGCTATTACAGTTTTCCTGGACACCATACAGAGGTGTGATTTTTCTATATTAAAATTGAACTCACTATTTTAAGCAAAAGTGTTGTGGACCCAAGTAAGGAAGGTGGCAAAATAGAGATAGCAGAGACATTGCTTTTGTAGTCACACATGTCCTCTCCCCAGAGGGCTTTTCCCTGTTAGCTCTGTCCTGTTGCCATAGTGTCCTCACCTTGCTTAAGTTAATGTCTTTTTTTTTTTTTTTTGGTTTTTCGAGACAGGGTTTCTCTGTGTAGCCCTGGCTGTCCTGGAACTCACTCTGTAGACCAGGCTGGCCTTGAACTCAGAAATCCGCCTGCCTCTGCCTCCCGAGTGCTGGGATTAAAGGCGTGCGCCACCACTGCCCGGCTTAAGTTGATGTCTTAACAGTGATGTGAAGAAACAGTTTACACACTGGGCAGAAAGGTGTACAACACAACATGGTGCTGCACAAGCCCCTTTTGTGGTTTGTGGTAAAGTATTGAGACTCCTTAAGCCCATTCTTGATCTGCTGAGATCTTTGCCATCTAAGTAAGGAACCAGTTGCTACTTGCAAGCGTCCTGAGAGAGGAACAGATTCTGAGAGAGCTGAATTCATTGCTTTGGTGCGTTCCTGCAGGACCAAGGGGCTGCACTCTCAGTTGGAAACCTGAGCTGTCTGAAGCCTGCCCTAGTGGCATATATCTGTCTGGTATACTTGATGGAACAGTAAAATCACTTTTATTCTTTTAGAAAGCAGAGCAAGAATTTTAATGGATGGTTTGAAATTATTTCAATTTACTGGTAATTTCATTTCACTAATATACATGCCTGAAAGGATAGTCTCAAATCACAACTGTGGCGTTATTTTCAAGAAGCCTGTATTAAAACATTTTGGAGTTGTTATGAATCTTCTTTTTTTTTTGGTTTGTTTTTCGAGACAGGGTTTCTCTGTATATCCCGGGCTGTCCTGGAACTCACTCTGTAGACCAGGCTGGCCTCGAACTCAGAAATCCGCCTGTGTTTGCCTCCCAAGTGCTGGGATTAAAGGCATGCGCCACCACTGCCCGGCTTTGTTATGAATCTTCTAAGAGTATATGATCTACAGAATCTTACTGTGTACAGTTGTTAATTAATAGATTGGCTGCAGTAATTACCTCAGGAGGATACAGACTTCACTGAATACACAGTGTTGTGCTGGCTCTCTCTGTTTGGTGGAACACAAAGTTTAATGTACGGAGACCAATATCCCCAAGGGCATCAGTTTTACTGTAGTTGTAAACAGGGCAGAATTGTTGAAATCTGCCATTTCATGACTTTTTTCTTTTGGCTTAAATGTCTTACAGGTCACTGATTACTTAATGTGTATGAGATGGGGTTTCATGGAGTTCCCGAATTGGCCTACACTTCTAGTCTAGCGCCTTACTTACTCTTTTGTTCAGATACGTGCTAAGGAACAGATCGTAATATTTACGTGTAATTTTCTTGTTTATTGTCAGTTTGGCTACATCAGACAAGAATAGGACTCAGTTTATATGATGTTGCTGGGCAAGGATACCTTCGGGAATCAGTGAGTATTGATCCAAATTTAATAAACATTATAAACAACAGAATAATATTAACATTAATTACCACCAAGTAAGTTGTCATTGTAGATAAGTCTTACTTTGCTTGATTTTGTCTTAATGGTTTTCGTTTGCCTGGTTTTGCATTTGTAAACATGTTAACTTTAGTATATATTGACCACATAAATAGTCTTTAGGTTCTTTTTTTCCAGCCTTTTAAAACATTTTTTGATCTTTTTTTAAAGGAAAATGAAGCTGAGCATCCTAGCACATGTTTCTAATCCAGGCACTTTAGAGGCTAAGGCAGGAGGATTGTTGGGAGTTCAGAGGTAGCTGAAGCTCCTTATCGAGTTCCTGGCCAACCTGAGCTACATAACAAAACATTATTAATCAATAAATAGAATGTATCTGAACAGGTTTTAAAACTGATTGACAGTGAGGTGTGGTGCCACACCCCTGGAATCCTAGCTTAGGAGGCCAGGGTACAAAGTTTGCAACTAGCCTGCTCCATATAGAGAGTTCCGAGGTGGCTAGGGCTGTGTAGTGAGACCTTGTCTCCAAGATGGAAAAGAAAAGAAAGGAATTGCTGAAGAAAAAAAGTTTTTGTATGTGTGTGAGGCATATGCACAGGCAGACATGGAAGCCTGGGGTTAAGTGGATGTCAGGAATCATCTTAATTCACCCTTTCTTCTTATTCATTGAGGCAGGCTCTTTGAGTCAAACCCAGAGCTCACTATATGTCTAGTTTGCTAGCCAGCTTGCTCTTTGGATTCCTGGGTCAGTCTTCTAAGACATTACAGAAGGATCACTAGCATGCTGTCATTTACGCAGGGATCTGAACTCTAGTTCCCCCATTTGTAAAGCAAGTGCAGTAACCACTGAGCCATCTCCCTAGCCAGCCCCTCTAGAGGCTAGAAGGAGAAGTAGTAGGGCTCACACGTGCCACAGAACACGTGAAGGTTGAAGGACAGCTTCATGTGGTTGGTTCTCTCTTTCCACCTGTACATGGGTTTTAGGGCTCAGCCTCAGGTCTTTGGGCTTGCACAGCAAGCACTTTACATTCTAAGTAAGCCATCTCACCTCAGCAGCTCTTGGTTATTCTCATATATGCATTATTTTATTATTTTGAACGAGAGGGAAAATCTCATGTGGCTTTGTTTTTACCCACAGGTTTAGAGGGACATGATAAGTTACTAAGAGTGTATTTGTTTCCTATTAGGTATGCATGTCATTAGGTCAGGTTATGAATGGGATTAAAACCTCATGATCAAAAGGCTATGCTACTTCCGTATTTTTGGCATTTATCTAAATTATGTAGGTTTTTTATTTTGGGGCTTATATTTTTTCTCTAATATGGAACCCTCTTATAGAGCTTAAGGAAGAAGGTATGTTGGGCATATATATCAGCCACTGACTTAACTGTTCCAAGGACACTGTATAGTTCTTGTCCTTTAAGATTCAGATCAACATTGTAGTAAAGGGCTCTTGCTCCTGCCTGTCTCTGTAGAAATGGAAGCCAGTGTGGCTAGAACAGAAGCTAAGGTGGCAGATGAGGTCAGAGTAGATAGCAGCCACAGACTGAGCCTCTTAGGCTGTAGTGTGGAGGTTAGATCTTATTATGAGATTCTGAAGAAGCCAGTGAACGTTTGAATGTGTTGTTAGGGTTTTGTTGTTGTTGTTGTGTTTGTTAGTTTGGGTTTTTGTATTTATAAAGTTTGTGTGTGAATGTGCAGAGGCCAGAGAACATCTTGCAGGCGTTGGTTCTCGCAGTGTGTCATGTGGGACCTGGGACCTGAGTGCCCGTCATCGTGCTTGGCTACTGTAAGTGCCTTTACCAACTCAACCATCGCTCCTGCTCTGTGGTTTCTACTTCTAAAGAGTAGGCAGCTGTCATAGTAGTTGAAAATGATAGTGGCCAAGATGACTGGTGACTGTCGGAGAAGCTGGCTCACACTTGCTAAGCTCACACTTAGGAGGCCGAGACAGGAGAGTACTCACAAATTTGAGGCCAGCCTGATTACACAGTAAGACCTTATCTCACCACACTCCAAACTCCCCCCTGAAAAGCTAAAAGTAGATCCATTCAGTATACATTCTGGACATCCTACCTTTTCTTCCACCACACTGAAAAGGAAAGAAGGAAGGAAGAAAGGAGGGGAAGGGCAGAAAGGAAAGAGGAAAGGACAAATGAAAGAAATCACATTCGTTGCTGCTAGGGTGGATGTGTAGTATAGGGAATGGGACACTGGGAAAGGAATTGTAGAAATCAAAGTTGAGTCCTAAATTTTATTTTGATAATATAAAGTGTGGAATGGAAGAAAATCCATGAAGGCCGTGAGGAGCTGGGAAGAGCTCATTTTAGACACCTGGTTTGAGTGCCTGTTCTTTTATGAACTTAGAGTCTCTGATCTACCAGGCATATGCTAAAATAGAGCAAAAACAAAGTTGTTAAAATAAATATAAAATGAATGCCACAGGAGACTTGTATTTGTTAATTTGGATTTTGTGAGACAGTCTCACTTTGCAGCCTTTGTAGCCAGCCTGGACTTGAACTTGCAGTGATCCTCCTGTCTCTGCCTCCTCCCAGATATTGGGAATACAGGTATGTGCCAGAGGGTTTTAAATATAACTTGGTGTCCTAATATTGTGTCTTTTGCTGTAATAAAATGCTCCAACCAAAGCAATCTTAAAGGAAAAAGGGTTATATTTGGCTTACAGTTCCAGCTTCCAGTCGTAAGTGGGACGTCCTGAGAAGACCTTTAACCCACATATCATTGTGTCTGCAGGACTTGGAGAACTACATACTGGAGCTCATCCCCACTTTGCCACAATTAGACGGGTTGGAAAAGTCCTTTTACTCCTTCTATGTTTGTACAGCAGTTAGGAAGTTCTTCTTCTTTTTGGATCCTCTAAGAACAGGTAAAAACCATTATCTAATTTAAATATTGGGATATTATTTGTTGAGACTATCTTAGAATTAGACAAATTTCTACAATTTCTCTTTGTTTTTAAAGTCAGTGGCATAATCTGGCAAGTCTCAGAGAGTGGGCAAGTGTACAAGCCCACATACTTTCCTTTATACAAAGAGCTTCCGGAATATTTTTGCATTGGCTGTAAGCAGCTGTGGAGTGGTGGGATGTCACCTACTATCTCAGTGTGGTAAAGAGACACCATGACCATAGCAGCTTTTATACAAAGGAAAGCATGTAACCAGGGCTGGCTTACAGTTCAGAGGTTTATTTAGTCTATTACTATCATGATGGGAAGCGTGGAGGCACACAGGCAGACATGGTGCTGGAGAGGGAGCTGAGAGTTTTACATCTGGATCCATAGGCAGCAGGAAGAGAGAGAGACTGGGTTTGGGCTTGAACATTTGAAACCTCAAACCTCCCCACCCACCATCACCACCAGTGACCCACTTCCCTCAATAAGGCCACACCTCCTAATGCCTTTCACATAGCGCCATTCCCAAATGACCAAGCATTCAAATATATGAGCCTGTGGGGCCATTCCTATTCAAACCACAACACCTACCCTCTTAAGAATTTTCCTCCCACTGGGCATGATAGTGTAGCCCTTTAATCCCAACTCTGGAGGTAGAGGCAGACAGTTCTCTGTAAGTTCAAAGCTAGCCTGGTCTACATAGTGAGTTTCAGGATAGCCAGAGCTACATAGTGCGACCCGGGAGACCCATCACTGTTGCTTCCACTTCTACATGATGTACTATCTGTGGTTCATGACGTACTGGGTGATTGCTTTCTTCTTTATGAAAAATTTGTATTCGGAAGTCATTTATCTATCATGTATTCTTTCTCTTTTTTTGGGTGGTGGCCAGATTAGTAGATATACTTTTATCATAGACACCCCTAAATTTTAAGTTAGCTATTTAGTTAATTAGTTAATTAGTGAGACAGTGTATATAGCCCAGGCTGGCCTTGAACTCACAAAGATCTGCTTGCTTCTGTCTCCCGAGTGTCTGGGATTTAAAGGAATGTGTCACCACACTTGGCAAAAGGAAGCTGGAAAGCTGGCTTTGATGACGTTGATGGCACAGGTGCTAGGAACTCTTTCAGAAGGATGAGCCCTAGCCTTCACTGCTGAGCTATAAGCCCCACTCCTCATTCCCAGTAATGTCCCTATGAGAAAAGTATGACTTCACCTTTTGTAGATTTTAATAATATAATTTTAGTAGGAATTTACTGCTTAGCTTCTTGCAGTTGGAAGCATCCAAGTAGATAAGTAGTTTTGTGAGTTGTTGGGGTTTGTTTTGTCTTTTTGTAGTTTGGAGTGTTTTTGTTTTACTTGGCTTTTGTGTGTAGTTTTTTTCAATGTTTCAGTTTTGTAACAAAATATAAGGAGCCTAAGAGCTAGTCTAGCTGTTTATCATATCAATTATAGAACTGCCTTTGTAAAATAACATGTTTAAAAAAAAGTCATTCTCAAAATGAAATTGTGTTTCATTATTTGTTTTTAAGGAAAGATCAAAATTCAAGATATTTTAGCATGCAGCTTCCTAGATGATTTACTGGAAGTAAGTATTTTTTTTAACTAAATTTTATCACATGATAATTGCTATTTTCTAATTATATTTTTATGTTTCTTTAGCTAAGAGATGAGGAATTGTCCAAAGAAAGTCAAGAAACAAATTGGTTTTCTGCTCCTTCTGCCCTGAGGGTCTATGGTAGGTAGACTGTGTTGATTCCCCATGGGATGGGTGTCCAGTGGGCTGTTGTACACCCAGGCTGTCTGGCTCACACCAGACTGTGCCCACCACTTCTGTATCAGTACTGCAGGCTACTAAGGTGTACTTCTTACATCACTAAAGTTTGAAGGTTTGGAACTCTTCCACAGTTACTATGCTTTGTCTTCAGTAGAACAACGTAATCTGATCCTTCTTCATTAGCTGAGAACAACAGCTATTGTCTTATTTTATGATCAGATTCGGTTGTCTGGACTCACACTGGGGGTATTCCAAAGTGATTTGGTTTTACTGAATTTCATTGGTCTTCTTTCAACATCACTTTGTGTTTCTGTTATCTTTTTTGCAAGGTCAGTATTTGAATCTTGATAAGGATCATAATGGCATGCTAAGTAAGGAAGAGCTCTCCCGTTATGGAACCGCTACCATGACCAATGTCTTCCTAGACCGCGTTTTCCAGGAGTGTCTCACTTACGATGGAGAAATGGTAGTTATTGAAATCTGATGACTTTACACTTTTAGGCTCCTACTGTTTCCATAAGCTATTTTCTTGATATAAATCAATAATTTTTGTTTGTCTGTCTGTCTTAAAGACAGGGTCTCATGTAGACCATGTTGGCACTGAACATGATTTGTAGCCAAGAATGATCTTGAGCTCTTGATTCTCCCATTGTGCCATCCCAAGTGCCAAGACTACAGGAGTGTGCTAGCATGCCTTGCTTCCTTGAGCATTATTAATACCAGTGTGTAACAGGATCTTAAACTATTAAGTCAATGGAGTTACTTGACATTCTGAGTCTACTCTTAAGGAAATTAAGTTAAAAATACTTACCTCCAGCTTGGCAGCGGCGGCATACACCTTTCATCCCAGCACTCCAGGGGCAGAGGATCTCTGTGAGTTCAAGACCAGCCTGCTCTACAAAGTGAGTTCCAGGATAGCCAGAGCTACAAAGAGAAACTCTGTCTCAAAAACAAATAAAATAAAATAAAAAACTTCCCTCCAGTCTTAAAACATATAGAAAATGTAATATTTTTTCATTCATTGACAGTGTACCTGAAGTATAAGAGTGTAAACTAGTAAAAAGAAAACTGAACAATCAGTAAATTCTGTCAATCATTTCTGTATAAATTGGTCAGTTATTAAATTACCAGGTCTGACACAGACCACATATGCTTTGATTTAAATCAGGCCCTTTGCCTTAATTGGTTGAGACAGAGGCTACCTCTGTTGCACAGGCTGGCTAGAACTTACTGTGTCCTCACTCCTGCTGAAGTCTCCTAAGTGCTGGGGTTCCAGGTGCGAAGCTACCATAGCCAGCTGGAGTCATATTAGATGCTGTGTCTGCATTAATAGCTGAAAATACTAACTTATACTTGTACTTTTCCCTCTCAAAATACCTGGACGTCTAGTTATACTTAATTTTAGGACTTAAATCTTAGATTATACAGATGTTATAAAGAGGTAGAGATTTTGTTAAATATTCCCTTTAATGTTTTCAAAACACTTGAAGAAGAAAGTTATTTTTCTGAGGAGGGGAGAGTCTCACTGTGTAGGTCTGGCTGGCCTTTAACTTACTGTCAGTCTAGCCTCGAACTTGGCTCTGCCTCCCTGGTGCTGGGGATTAAAGATATATACCGCCACGCCTAGCAAGATAGCTTTAAAAAACAAAACCAAACCTGTGGAAGTCAAGCTTATAATTCTAACACTTGGTGGATGGAGGCAGGAGGATCATGAATTTAAGGTCAGTCTGAGCTGTATGATACCCTGTTTTACAAACAACAACAGCCAAAGGCCACGGAATAAAGTTTAGAGGAGCCAGGAAAGGTGATGCACACCTACAATCCCAGAACAGGAAAATGGGGCGGGAGAATTTTAAATTTGAATTCAGATGGACTACAGACTATAGAGCAGTGGTTCGAGGACTGCCCCCCCCCCGCCCCCAAAGACCATCAGAAAACAGATATTTGCAGTATGGTTCATAACAGCAGCAAAATTACAGTTATGAAATAGTAATGAGAATAATGTTATGGTTGGGGGTCACACAACATGAGGAATTATTAAAGGGTGTATTAAAGGGTGTATTAAAGGGTGGCGGCAGCATTAGAGAGGCTGAGCTCTGGTATAGAGCATCTCAGAACAACTAGACATATGTAGTAGAGACATCATTTTCTCAGGCGAGACTGCTTAAGAGGTAGTTGAACAGTAAGAGTGAGCTCTACATTGTACTGTGCCGCTGATGCAAGCAGGTTAGGCAGCACTACTCTTGGCCAGCAGCAGAGGAAAAGTGTCCAGGGCTCTTGACATTGACTGCTGGAGGCTTATGGTAAACCGATCCCTTCTGGTGAAGAGCAGGGATCAGGGCAGTAAGTGGATGGGGCTAAGCCTTGATGAAGCTCAATCTCCTTAACTCTTGCTTTGCTTTTTTAAGGCAGGGTGTCATGTCATTGAAGCTGGTCTCGGTACTAGGATTACAGGTGTGCTCTGCCATGCCCTGTTTACTCTTTGCTGAGGATTTTAGCCCACAGCTTCTTTGTGGGTGCAGGGCAAGCACTGTAACAACTGAACTAAATCCTCATATACTTCCTTCATTTCTTATACTACAGTTTTATGCGAAACTATTCTTTATCCTACAAAATCTTTTTCAAGAATGTGAATTTCTTTTCCTATTCCTTTTATCATATAAGACAAGTATTCTGCCAGGCATGGTGGCTCATATCAGGAATCACAGCACTCAGGAGTCTAAGACATAAGCTCTTGAGTTTGAAGCCTGCCTGAGCCACATAGTGAGTTCCAGGACAGCCTGGAGTGAGTGAGACTCTGTTTCAACAAGCAAAATTAATAAAAACATATAAATACATAATTTACAAGTATCCCCTTTACAAGGGGCTAACAATCTGTTCTTTTCATGTTTCTAGCTTCATATTTTTAAATTTTTCTGTTTGTGTGTGTGCAAGTTTACATGCCTATGTGAGTGCAGCTTGAGGTGTCATCCTCAGGAATGCTGTCTATCCTGGGACAGGACCTCTGGTTGGCTGGGAGGCACTGATTAGGTTAGACTGGCTGCCACCAAGCCCTTAGGATCCTCATCTCCATCTAGTCAGTTCAAGTGCACACCACCATCCTGGACAGTTTTACTTGGGACTGGATTTGAACTTAGATCCTCGTGCTTGAGAGGCAAGCACTTTACCAATGGAACCACCTCCTCATTCTATTGAAAAATTTTTTATTTCTTTTTTCTTTTATTTTGGAGAAATAATCTTGCAGGCCCATGCTGGCTTCAACTCAGATCTCACGGCTTCAGCTTTCCAAGTGCTGGATTACAGGCATGCGGCACCAAGCTCAGACTGGCTTCTGCAGACCAGCTTCTGTAGACCGGCTTCTGTAGACCGGCTTCTGTAGACTGGCTCCAGACGGCATTTTGGGATGGGGAACCACAGATGCCCCATGCATTGGTGCTCTATGCAGTGGCTCCAGTGTACTTGCATCCTTAGGCTATGTGTAATCCCTAATACAGTATAAATGCTGTGCAACTGTACTGTGTTGTTTAAGTACTAACAGGAAATCTATGATGGGTGAAAATTAACATTTTTCCCAAACATTTTCAGCCCACAGTTGATGTGACCCACAGAAATGGAACCCACAGACGTGGATGAGTGGGTTCTGAATAGCAATTTAAACAAACTGATGTCCATTCTAGAGAAAATAGATTCTTCAAAGAAACAACACTGAAATGAAGACATAAATCTAATGGCAGCATAAAATAGCTTAATCACTGTCTTGACAATTTTATAGTATAATTGAAAAAAATTATAGTTTAAGCAAATCTCTCAAAGAAAGTGAGCTGGGTCTCTCAAAACTGTCCTACAGAGTAGTGCCTACTTAGAATTCTTAGAAACCAACACTAAATGCATAAATGGATTTATTTCATATTTTTAAAAACAGTTGAATTTGCCATCTGTGATTACAAAATAACTTCATCTCAGCAGATACTCATTTAATTTCACTCAAGACTTTGTGCACATGCTCTCTCTCTGTAGGACTATAAGACCTACCTGGACTTTGTTCTTGCCTTAGAAAACAGAAAGGAGCCCGCAGCTCTGCAGTATATCTTCAAACTGCTGGACATTGAGAACAAGGGATACCTGAATGTCTTTTCCCTTAATTATTTCTTTAGGGTAAGTATGGTTTGGGTAAAGGAGCATGATATCTTAAACTATTTGGTTTTAAATTATGTACTGACAGTTTTACCTAGCTTGTTTTTAAATTTAAAAGAATAGAGCTTGCCTGCACTGTCTGGACATCATGTTATGTGCCTGGTGCCCTGGGAGGTCCAAAGAGGGCATTGGGTCCCCTGAAACCGGAGTTATAGATGGTAGTGTACCACTGTGTTGGTAATGAGAATCAAACCTGGGTCCTTGTCAAGAGCAACAAGTGCTCTTAACCACCTGAGCCATGTCTCCAGCCCCAGAATTGTGGACTACACTTGAGTGTACAAGATTCGAAGGACTTTCCTTGGGCCTTACTGGATCTCAGAATAATGGTCTCTAAAGGAGAGTTGATTGTATATGATAGGCATTCAGCACCAGCAAATGTAAAGAATATGAACGTCTGCCTTGGTCCTGCAATTCTTAGTTTGAATGAGAGCACCTTTTACTGTATGGGATAGTTTTGTAGTGTTTACTGTACCACATTTTCATAGCTATTTTTTTTCCCATAATACTTAACAAAATGTAATGTGTATAACACTATCACAGTGATAAGGCTGAGCCTGGACATTGAGGTACACTATCTAACTGAATGTGTACCTAATTCTGGATCCTTCTGCCCTTGAGTGCTAAAATTACAGGCATGTGCTACTATGCTGGGCTTTGATTTTAAAGGGAGAAGTCTAGGTAGTCTAGCTGTTTTTTTCTAAGTAGAGATAGTGGAGAGAGTGAGTAGAGTGATCAGTCTTTTAAAATGGTGAAGTGGGGCTGGCGAGATGGCGCCATGGTTAACAGCTCGTGCTGCTCTTGCAGAGGACCCCAGTTCCCAGCACCCACATGGTGCTTACAACCACTATAACTCCAGGTCCAGGAGATCTGACACTTTCTCACCTCCTTGGTTACCAGGCACATATGTAGTACACATACATATATGCAGGCAAAACACTTGTATACATTTACATTTAAAAGTTTAAAAAACCAAACATGTGAAAGTGTAAGCATTTGTGAAAACCAGGAGAAACCGGTTATAACTGTAGTTGCTGAGGCCATGTTGGGGGCCCACCTGAGGCTGGAGAACATTCCTGTGTAGTAACAGCAGTCTGCACTCTTAACCCTCCTTCCTCACCCCAAGTACTCAATTGTTAAAGTGTAAGCATAGAAAAGTCCATGGTGACGCTCATCCAGTGTGCAGTCAGAAAGACTGGCAAGCGCAGTGACACAGTGGCGCTTACTACCTTACATACAGCATGGGGCTAGGCAGGGACTGTGGGTGAGAAGGGCATTATGGGTTTTAGGAATATAATTTTTTATTTACTGATTGATTTCCATTAAATACAGGCCATACAAGAACTAATGAAAATCCATGGACAGGATCCTGTTTCATTTCAAGATGTCAAGGTTATTACACTTTTATTTACCTATATAATATTGTCAAATAATGTAGCCACAATAATACTAAATAATGCTCTATCCAATTTTATATGAAAATGATTTTGAAGTATGAAACACCATTCCAAATCAGGTTTTTGCTGTTGCTTATTCTGAACTGAGACATAAATCATTAAAAATGGAGACAAATTTGGACTTACTGATTGACGAAATTGATAATTTCATTATCAGTCTTGTTCTCATGAAAACATTCATTTTATTTGAAAAATGTCAGTTAGCTTGCATCCCTTAGCAGTCCTTTCCACTGTAAACCCAACATTCAACAGGAAGACTATTTAGATTCAAGCTCCTTTGTAGTGTGCTGCCTGAAAGAGCCTGCATAATTGATCTATTAAATTTAAAGAGACATTCATCTTTCAGTATGAAAATCATCATTATTTAAGGCCAGAAAATGGCAAAGTGGGAAAAAGTCAGAGACTGCATTTTATTCCTAGCATTCATGTGGAGTATATACAAGGCTGCTCACAACCATCTGTAACTACACACGCACACGCACACACGCATACAGATCTAGAAAACCATCATTACTTGAACACATGGCATTTAGTCAGCAGCTTCACCAGCCAGGAAAAATCACCAAGTAAGAGCTTTCTGGTTCAAGTTGACTAACAAAAGACCCTGACCAATTTTAACCAAGAATAAGTTTGAAGGACTATTTTGATACACACAAATGGGGGAAATGTCAAACTTTGTAACAGGAATTTAAGAACCAGCACTTTAATCTTCAACCAATCTAGAAAAGAATACACACTTTAAAAGTTTCTATTTTATGAACTTGAGTTACTCTAAATGTTAAAAATGCAATTGTTTCTTTAAACGCTATTAAAAGTTATAGAGTAATTTTACTACAAAAGATTAGAAAACACTGGTTAATGCCTTGCAAATATTTATACTGCATACTTGATAACAAAGAAGAGTTCTTCCCTGAATTCTAGTTAAGTCTTGGCGCGGTTTCATTATTGTGGATGGCCAATTCTTTAATATGGAGTTCCATTCCTGCCACACTGGGAAGAGAGTGAAGGTACTATTACTGGAAACGAAGCTTTGTCACTATCTCTGAGCCACTTGAGATCTCACTACCTAGCTGAGCTCTTACTTAAAGGGTATGAGCCAGGCAGTGGTGGCGCATGCCTTTAATCCCAGCACTTGGGAGGCAGAGGCAGGCAGATTTCTGAGTTTGAGGCCAGCCTGGTCTACGGAGTGAGTTCCAGGACAGCCAGGGCTACACAGAGAAACCCTGTCTCAAAAAAACCAAAAAAAAAAAAAAAAAGGTAAGGTACGGTGACAGCCTAGTGGCAGAGTGCTTGCCTGGCATGAGACTAGATATCTTGGGTTTGATTCCCAGCAGTGGGGGTGAAAAAGAAACTTGTGTCAAGACTTTGCTTCACCATTAGAAGGCAATAAAAACCATAACAACTAGTTAGTTGCATTCAAAGAGTACTGTATAAGATAGCTCTGACCTTTATTAGCTATGAGCTTAAACTCAATCTGTTTTCTTCATCTATAAAATAAGAGATACTTATTCAGCTAAAGAATTGCCCAAGAAAACTCTGTGGTTAGAGATACCTATCAGATGGAAAAGACGAAACTGGAATAAAAATTGGGACAATAGTTCAAATGTCCACCCTGAATTTTATATCCCTGTGTGACAGAAATTACTTCAACCAGTTTTCATATTTTTTTTTCTCCTACAGGATGAAATCTTTGACATGGTCAAACCAAAGGATCCTTTGAAAATCTCACTTCAGGATTTAATCAACAGTAATCAAGGAGACACAGTCACTACCATTCTAATTGACCTCAACGGCTTCTGGACCTATGAGAACAGAGAAGCCCTTGTTGCAAATGACAATGAGAACTCTGCAGATCTTGATGATACATGATCTCGGCAAAAACAGACTTCCTTCAGAAAGATGCCTGAATGCTGCATGCAAACCCTTTGAAGCAGAACCCTTAGAAACATTATAAATAAAACTCATCACATGCCTGTACAACACAGCAAATATCTTGTTTACTGGAGTTTTGGTTGCAATTGCAACACTTTGACCAACTATTGTTTTTTTATGAAGTAAGTCCTAGTTCTGTTTAGCTCAGAAATGGAAAGTAAGATTTGCTGTAGTTAGCCGTGGAGTTTATTCATGTAGGATTACAATATTTGTTCTTCAAGAACATCGGGGATGGTAGACTTCCCATCAGAGTAGCACCACTGCACCTCTGCACTCAGAAGCTTTAGATGTGACTTTTGTTGTTGTTTTTGTTTTGAGACATGCTCTCACTATGTGGCCCTGCCTGGCCTAGAACTTGCTATGTGGACCAAGTTGGCCTTTAACCTTGAACTCAAAGAGAGACATCTGCCTCTGCCTCCCAGGTGCTGAGGTTAAAGCTGAGTGCTATGCCTCACTTTGTTTTACTTTGATGTATTTTTTGTGTGTGTACACCAGAGCACACATGGAGGTCAGTAGACATTGTTATGATGCTTTCCTTGCCCCATGTGAATTCTGGAGGTGAAATTCAGGTTCGCAGGCTTCCCAGCAAGCACTTGGACCCAGAGTCCTCTTGCCCGCCAAGTTTTTGTTGTTTTTTTTTAAATATGGTATTTCCAAAGTATTCAAACAAATATTTTGTTTCATTAAACTCATCAGATTGTATGAGATTTTGTCTAGGTTTATTAACCATTTACAAAACTAACTTTTGTTAAAGGTTTTTCTAGAGAATTTACTAATTCAGTATACTAACTCATGTGTTTATGGTTTTGTTTGTTATTGTTTGTTTGTTGTTAAGAGTCTTGCTATGCAGTCTAGGCCAGCCTCCACCTCATGATCCTCCTACCTCAGCCTCCCTAGTGCTGGGAGTAGATGCACACTACCACACCTGGCTGCGGTCAGTGTTTATAAACAGAGAGATCAGAAGAAACTAGGATGTCATGAACTGTGATCCAGAGGGAAAGTAATTCTAAGGATTAGAAGATAGGAAGAGGTGAGGAAGGCTTACAATAAAACAACCATTTAACCCATTTGTGATCAGTTTTATAGTTCACATAAACCAAAGTATAAAAATGTAAGGCACAGCGAATAAGTGTAAACATCACCCACCAGCCAGCGCCAAACAAGCAGCAAATAGGTCAATGCAGGAAGCGCAGGCCTTGCAGGGTGCCACCCTCTTGATGTGATCACAGGATGAGCATACACTCTTGAGACACTAGCCCTTCAGGAGAGAAGGCCTCGGTCACCTGTAGACCACCCACCTGCACCTCATAACCAAGTGTCTGTGGTAGCACTGTCTCAAAGTTAACAAATCAAGAGCAAGAGGTCAGACCAGCATGTTTTAGCAACTATCAACTGAGACAGATTTTTAGTACACTGTAACACAATGGAAAGATAAATTCCTAAGGACTAAGTCGAATGTTTGCACCCATGAAGGTGCTATCAGCTCCTAACTCAGAGGACAACTCCATGTTTGCTGAGCCTTACAAATGTCAGTCCAACTGAAACTTTTATCCAGTTAAAAATTTACCTTTGCTGAGGTTCACTGGCAGGGCTCTACAATATGTTCACCTACCCATGTTTTAACTGTGTTACCCATGTTTTAACATTTAAGATGGAAAAGGTCATGGTATGTAAAGCTGGTTTATAACCATTCATGTCTAAAACCTTTTAGAGTTATGAGAAGGCTTTTAAATGATGAGGACTTCTAAAACACTGCCCAAAGTTATACAGATACAAGGTTCTGAACACATATTCAGGAATATTTCTTAAAAGTAACTTCCCTGGGCTGGAGAGATGGCTCATTGGTTAAGAGCACTGATTGCTCTTCCAAAGGTTCTGAGTTCAATTCCCAGCAACCACATGGTGGCTCACAACCATCTATAATGGGATCAGATGCCCTCTTCTGGTGTGTCTGAAGACAGCACAGTGTACTCATATAATTAAATAAATTTGTTAAAAAAAAAAAAAAAAAAAAAAAAAAAGTAGCTTCCTATTATATAACTTTGTAAAGGAATAACCTAGTAAGGAGAGAAATGGCCAAACCTGGTTCACATCAGCTGTCCAACTTACCACTACTACTTCAAAAATAGTGAACAAGGTAAACTCTTCTCAATTCCTCATCCCCTGTTAGTTACTCTGCCTGTGATACATAAAAGGCTGAATAACTGACATGACCAAGATGCCATGTGGGTTAAATCACTGGGTATCAGTGCGTGACTACAACTACAGATCCATTCAGTAACTAGTGTTAATGTATGATTAGAGCAAGTCAGTTCAATAACTACTGAAAAACACAAGGATGGCTTACAGTGAAAATGAAATACTTTTCCATATAATATTCTCAACAAAAGGAAATCCACACTGCTTCCATCTTGCTCCTTTTATTAAACATTCTGAACCCTCCTTGTGTAAAATCTAGGTGCACTTTATACTGAGGCTGTTAGGATTAATAATTAATCAATACTTAACCCTTTAAAAAAAAAAAAAAAAACCAAATGCCCTCAGACCAAAAATCTTGATGAGTTAATTAACTCTCAATATAGAATGCCTTCAGTTTTTGTTGTTGTTGTTAAGACTGGGTGTCACCATGTGGCTAGGCTAGAGCTTACTATGTTGACCAGGTTGGCCGTAAACTCACATAAAACCTCTGCCTCCCTAGTGCTAGGATTAAGTGCATGTAATTCCCATGCTTGGCTAAATGTCCTGTGTTTTATAAAAGATCACCTTAAAATCAAAGCACTGGGCTTATGATAGAGGACTTGGCTAGTGAGTGTATATGAAAGAAGCTCTGGGTTTGCTCCTCAGCGTGGGGGGTGCAAAGGGGGGTCACTAATTGAACTCAAAAACATCCCAACTTCAGACCTGACTGTAATAGATACAGCATAAGAATGAAGAAAGATTTTCCCTTAATAATTTAAAATATAAATAGTTGTTTTAAGTCCCACTAAAAACATAAAAAGTTCCTGATTGGGGAAGCTTAGGGTTTTAACACTTTATATACAGTCATTTCGTCCTATGGTGGGATGGAGACTGGATGTTGTTTGCTTTCCTTAATTGCTTCACAGTCTTCCTCCATTTCAAAATTAATATTCACAAAGGAGCTGGACACCACTGTTTCTGGTTGATCTGTCTGTACAATGGAATCAGCCTGCAGCTTGTTTTGTTGGTATTGTCTTTCTGCTTCTTCTGACATTCTATTTTCTTCTTCTTCCTCTTCTTCCTAAAAATGGGAAATATAGTAGTAAAAATAGTATATCCAAAAAGAACAAATATTCCTTCTCTCAATAGCATCTTTTTTTGTTTGTTTGTTTTCAAAAACTATAGTGACATGTCTAACCCAGACATACTTCTGCGGTAGGATGTAGCTCAGTGGTAAAGTGCATGCCTAAAATACATGTAAGAACCCAGGTGTGATCCCAGCACACACACACCCACACCCCCACACACGGGGGGGGGGGCGCGAGAGAGAGAGAGAGAGAGAGAGAGAGAGAGAGAGAGAGAGAACCATTACCACCAAACCAAACCTGTCCCTTTCCCCTGTTCTCAAAGTAAAATAGTTGTTTTAAAAAGTAGATGGCTCAGCACTACTTAGCTTAGGTGAGACCTAAATTGAGTTAGCCTAATGAAGTACCAACATGGTACTTTACCACTTTAACTGTACTGTACCACTTTAACTGTAAGGTTTCATCCTAGTTAGTTAACAGGTTGGTTCATTCATTAAATGGTATCGCATGGTTTGTTTTCCCCTAAGCACCTGACCAATGTAGAGATAATCCCATTCCTTCCCTCAAGACCTTTGCAGTCTAGTAGGAAAGTTAAGACACATAAAGAGAGCAGTGATACAGAAAGAAGCAGGCAGCCACTACAGAGTAATCTCTAGTTCACAGCTGAGCTGGCATCTGTATTGTGACCCTGAGATATACTCAGTCAATACAAAATGAGTTTCCTCTCAGGAGACTCAACCTGAGATCAGGCAGGAGACTTCAGAAGCTATTGAAGAGTCTGAATGACACCAGGAGGCTCTAATCAAGGTGTGCGGTGTCTTTTTGGTTTTTGTTTTGTTTTGTTTTTTAAAAAAACACGTTTGAAGCCACAACAAAATAAAGGTGATCTTTCTAGGCCTACCTCTAGGTACAGCCCTCCAAGGACAAAGCTGCTGGTCATTTACCTAACACGCACCCATGTTCATGCCTCTATTCAGCTTTACCTGAACTCTTGATTCACTTAAAGAGAATAGCACACTAGCTTACTGTGCGCTTGTCAGTACACACCAGGTGCTGTTCTGAGATTGTACACACTAATCCAAGAGTAGATGGACTTCTCATGACAGGGAGCTGAGGCTTGTGGAAGTTAGTAACTACCTCACTATTCACACAGGCTTCATTTTTAAATTAAAGTGACAATACCAAAAGATACATAAAGATCAAACACACATGAGGCACTTGTTAGCACTGGCAGACAAAACCTACCATAGGTTTTATACATTTACCTTAGGAAATCTGAATTTTGGAGAATCACAAAACATGTAAATTTGATAAACTAAATAAATTCAGTGGTAGAGCCTTTGTGTGGCATGTAAGGTCCTGTGTTTGAAGTCTACACTGCAACAAATGAAGGAGCCAGCTTCCGGGCTACTAGACCATCCACATGGCCACGAAGCTCAACAAGTCTCCAAACCATCAATAAAGTCAAAAGAGGAGACACACCTCCTTCTTCATCCGGTAATACTCATCAATGGCATACTGGTATTTTGGGGTGCTGATGCCCAAAACTGATGCAATCTTCTCTCCAAGAAAGTCACACACTAGAGACACAAAAGGTAAAAGATATACAACACCGTAAACATTTCTTGAGCATTTTTGTAATACTAAGATACAAGAGTTACTGTTTTATTCTTAAGCCCAGTATCACCCTGTCTTCTCACTTCTGTCCTGGACACCCAGTTTGTTCACATCTCCATCTCTCTGTGTTTTGACAATAGTGTCTCACTGTGTAGCAGGAGGTTCATAGTATGTCTTAGCGATCTTCCACCAGCTTTCACAGTGCTGGGATTCCATGTGTGCTGCCAATACCAGCGCAGCTAGAACACGTCTCACTAGTTACTGCAATTATCAGGTGCAGGTCTAGTCCTTAGGACTACACGCTGTATTAGAGAATCACTGGTTGGCTATTACTGGGAAGAGGGCTGGTCTTGCCGCCATGATGTCCTCACCAGAATGGACTGTGCCCTTGAGCTACGCACCAGAACAAGTCCTTAAGTTCTTTTGTCATGTGTTCTGTCTCATCAGCATCTTATGCAGAAGGCTCTGGCAGGCCATGAGAGGTCAGGCCTAGCAACCTAACTTTGTTGCTAAAGTGGATAAAAAGGCTAACATTCCAGTACAGGTCTGTGTAAAGCTTGTGGTCTTCCATCACACCAAACTGTCTCACACACAGTACAGGCTCAGGAAACATTGACTCAAATACTAGCCATGATTTGCTCTAATAAAAAGTGACAGAGTCATCAACTAGTTCATTGGAAGCAGTACATTTTGTTGTTTAAACATTAACATAACTACATAAACTGGTAATTTATTTCCTTCAAATATCAGTTGCATTTCTGTTTAAGAAGTGAAATATTGCTAGACATAGCAATGGGAGAGATTTGCCTGGGATGTACAGGACTGGTTCAGTCCTCAGCAACATGAAAAACGTTCCATGGTAAAAGGCATGCTTCCCTATGACCCATAACAGAACAGAATGGTAAGATGCTGGTATGCAAGGGAGAAATAGTAATACAGATACAAATATGAATGGTTTCTAATAAGGCTTTAGAGTGAGCAGTGAGCCATAATCAGATTTTCAGCCACAGGAAACCAAATGTAACAGAATGGGTGATGACATGACAATCCTGTCTGCATTCATGGTGCCATTTTCCAAGAACTGTTTTTATTATTACACTAACAGGGTAGCAACGTGTATTCTGTGGAGGTCAGAGGACAACTTGTGAGGAGCAAGTTCTTTCCTGAGGAGTTCCAGGAATCCAATCAGGTTGTCAGCTTGATTGGCAAGCACCTTCACGTTGGAGAGCAAACTCCCTGGACCTAGTTCGCTTCCTTCTAACGCAGCTGTAAACTGAAGGCCATTTGTACAAGCTAGAGTAATAGTTTTCCAGTGCGAGCTGGCTAGCTACAGAGGACAAAGTAGTTCCCTATTGTGTTTCTGTTTCAGTGGGAATATTTCATTAGATAAAGCTCCCGTGTGTAGAATATATTAGAGCAGTCATATAACGTTCAGTTCAAAGGGCAATACCTGAGAGGGTTGACGTGGCAGCCCGCAGCATGTAAAACCATAAGTAGGGGCCCCAGGTAAGTTTTGTCTGCAACAAGAAGTCAGATTAGCAACATTCATCTGATAGTATCTTTAAACCAGAGTGAACTAGCTAAATAAATAGTAGGCATATAAGGTATCCATAGGTAGCACTGCAGAATCCAGTCAAATAAAAACCTAAGTATATCCAAATTCCACAATGATACATCATGTTTTCCACATGACTACCACCACTTTTACCCATGGAAGGACTGAAAACAGATTTAGCAGCGGGGCACTGTAACTCAGACTGGACTGCCTAGAGCCTCTCTCCTCTCTTGCTTTTTTGTCCTCATCCTTCATAAGAACATCCAGGCGAGTGCACAAAGAAAGGACCTTGCAGATACATCTAACAAACGTTACAGCAGGGAAATCCTGGTACAGAAATGAAGGTAAATAAGGGGATATCAAGTGAGCATTCAATGATACAAAGTAAGCAACACTGGAAGGGTGAGCTGCTTGTTCTGTATGTAGGCATGCATGTGTGTGTGTGTGTGTGTGTGTGTGTGTGTGTGTGTGTGTGTGTGTGTGTGTGTGTATGCATGTTTGTTTCTTTTAAGACAGAGTCTCACTCTGAAGTTTTGGCTGCCTTGGAATTCACTATGTAGACCAGGCTGCCCTCAAACTCACAGAGATCCACCTGCCTCTGCCTCCTGAGTGCTAGGATTAGAAGCATGCAACAACACACTCAAAAGGTAAATTCACTAAAGACCCCAGTCTCTTTTTTCCTGTTGCTGCTGTTGTTGTTGGTTGGTTGGTTTTTTAAATAGGGTCTCTGTATGTAGCCCTAGATATTCTAGAACTCACTATGTAGACCAGGTTGGTCTTGAACTCACAGAGATCCCCCTACCTCTGTGTCCTGAGTGTTGGGATTAAAGACGTACCATGATGCTAGACACAATTTCTATAACATAATGTAAAATTTCTATAAAATGTTTTTGGGTTGTATCTAAGGAACTTAGATAAAAAATAGGGATTAAAAACCCAGGTATGAGCGGGGCAGTGGTGGCGCACGCCTTTAATCCCAGCACTTGGGAGGCAGAGGCAGGTGGATTTCTGAGTTCAAGGCCAGCCTGGTCTACAGAGTGAGTTCCAGGACAGCCAGGTCTATCCAGAGAAACCCTGTCTCGAAAAACAAAAACAAAAAAACAAAAACAAAAAAATCCAGGTATGTAGTGTGTGCTTGTAGCTCCAGCACAGGGGAGGCAGAGGCAGGTGCCTCTCTGGGGCTTGCTGGCCAGACAGCCTACCTAATTGGCAAGCTCTAGATCCCAGTGAAAACTCCTGTCAAGAAATCCTTGTCAAACAAGGCAGACAGCTCTGGAGAGCAACGCCTGAGCTTTGCTTCCACACGTGCAGGCACAGGCACACAAGCATACATGTGAGCACGCACACACCTCCACAGACAAAGGAAAACATACGGACATTCTCACTGGACAGTTCTGAAGTTGTTCCTAGAGACAGTAACAGCTAACACTGAAGCAAGACTACCAACCTTACCCCGGCTGAGGAGATAGACGGCACCTGTCAACACCCCACAACTGCTGGAAGAAACTTATCCAGCCTGTTTCTTGGACACAGATGTTGCTAAGCCAAAATCACAGGTGGCTCAAGTCTCCCCACAGCCATGTCACCAACTCAGAAGCACACATCTGGGTCTACGCTGTGGCTCTTCCAGGCTTTGAGTTTACAGGTAAAGCCACAAAGTTTTCTGTTCCTCCAAAAACATGTCTCTGTCTTCCCTCTCAAGACCTTTGATTTTCAAACGACTCTGGTTAATAATATGGCCGTACTCCTTAAACCAGTGGTTCTTAACCTTCCTAATGTTGCAACCCTTTAGTACAGTTCCTCAGGTTGTGATGACTGTCAACCATAAAATTATTTCGTTGCTACCTCATAACTGTAATTTTGCTACTGTTGTGAATCGTCGTAAGGTAAATATCTGATATGCAGGATATCTGCTGTGTGATCCCTTGGGGGTTGCAACCCACAAGTTGAGAACCTCTGCCCTATACAGACCTATAATTCAATAAGATCTCCACTGCCTTCTCTTCAGAAGTTGGCAAACTAATTCTAAAATTTACATAGTATTTTAGAGGACATAGAACAGCCAGACAATCTTGAAAAGAGAAATAAATGAACAAGCCCTGTACTCACATTTTTCAGCTTCAAAATCTATACACCAGGCACAGGAGAATGCACCTATACTCCAGCGCTCCAGAAGATAAGAGGCTAGGAAGCATATTGGCACAAGAACAGATTCATAGAACTAATGGAGACCTTAAGTCCAGAATAAAACTATATTCAATAGTCAAAGGGTTTTTACAAGGGCAGCAAGACCACTTATGGTAGTTTGAATAAGAATGGCCCCCATAGACTCATAGATTGGAATGAGTGGTCACTAGAGAGTGGAACTATTTGAAAGGATTAGCAGGTGTGGCCTTGTTGAAAGAAGTGTGTCATTGTGGGGTGGGCTTTGAGGTTTCAAAAGCTCAAAGAGTCTTGTGTCCCCATCCTTCCCTCTTCCTGCCATCGGATCAGGATATAGCTCTCAGCCACGTTTGCCTCTCCAGCATCATGTCTGCCTCTGTACCACCATGCTTCCCACCATGATGACAATGGACTAAACCGCTGAAACTGTAAGCCAGCCCTCAAATGTTTTCTTTTATAAGAGTTGCCTTGGTCCTGGTGTCTCTCCATAGCAACAAAACAGTAACTAAGACACTATTTAAAGAAAGAGATTTTTCAAATTACAGTGAAGTCTAGAAAATCACATGGCAAAGTATGACGTCTGACCCTTACCCATATCATAAACAAAACTAACTCAAAACAGATGTGGCTGCTGGCATCTATGAGCACACCTGTAATCTTAGCATTCAAGAGGCTGAAGCAGGAAGATCACCTTGAATTCTGAACAAGCCTTGGCTATAGGTTGTCTCAAAACAAAACCAATACCAAAGACCTGAATGTACAAACTATACTCATAAGGCCTCATTATGTAGCTAGCCTGGCCTGAAACTCACTATGGTGCCTAGGTTAGTCTTGAACCTGGTACTTTCCACGCCCAGGCTGATACTATAAAACTTTAAAAAACAACAACAAAAAAAAAAAAAACCTAAGAATTAACTCTAGCGGGGTGTGGTGGCACACACCTCAAATCCTAGCACTCAGGAGACACAGGCAGGCAAAACACCCACACACATGAAAATAAAAGTTTAAAAAAATGAAAAAGAACAAAAAACGGTATAGCCACAATGGAAAATGATCAAGCAAAGTTCCTCAAATGTTTAAGCAGTTAGCAAATGACCCAGTCACTCCACTCCTAGCTACATGTCCAAGACAAAAACCACGCAGTGACACAAAAGCCTGTATTCACAGTACAATATTCATATGACTCAAGTATAAACAATCAGCGTTTCCACTGACTGACGAAGGAATGAATGAAATGTGCTATAGTCACACAATGAAGTATTATCTGGGTGTCCTGTAATGTAATAATAAAGGAACAAAGTACTAACACATGCTATACACGAATGAACCTTGAAAACATCAGATGAAAGAAGACAGTCAAAAAGCACACAGGCTGTGTATAACAGGGAAATCTATGTATGCACCCAAAGACTGTGTGCCAGAAATGAGGTAGGACATGGGGGGTAGAAAGGGAAGTTCACGCTATTCAGGACGGCATAAATGTGCTAAAACTGACTGTGCCCATGATTGTGCCATGCTAACTACTATGAGAATATGCTAACTACTACTAAATTATACTTTAAACAGGGGAATTTGTACGGCATGTAAGCTGGAGTCAACCAAGCGTTTTTAAAGAAACTACATCCATAAGTGGTAAGGATTCAGGCTTTCTCTGACAATGTTCCACTCTCCTTTCTATGGAGACAGTGGGTAACTTTTGAGACAATGGGGTTTTTTGGGGGGTGTGGGGGTCTTTGTTTTTTCTTTGTTTTTCCTTTGAGACAGAGTCTCATGTAGTCCAGACCAGCCTTAAACTTGCTATATAGCTGAGGCTGGCCTTGAACTCCTGATCCTCCTGCCTCCAACTCTTGCCACATCAGCTGAAAATGACTTAAAAACATGAAAACATCTTTTAAATGATTTATTTAACTTTATTTTATGTGCATTAGTGTGAGGGTGTCACATCTCTTGGAACTGGAGTTACAGACAGTTGTGAGCTGCCATGTGGGTTCTGGGAATTGAGCCCAGGTTCTCTGGAAGAGCAGATGGTACTCTTAACCACTGAGCTATCTCTCCAGTCCTGTATACAAACATTTTGAAGACAGCTCTAACCAATCCCTTCAGAGTACTTTAAAAGAAAAACATTTATCCAAACAATTCTTCTCCTTTATGGATTGCTTCTAATATTCAACATGTCTGGCTACTTTGAGTATACTGTACTTTGAATATTTTCTGTACTATTGAATGTGGAATTGCTTTCTTTTTGGGGGCTGGGGCAGTTCTGAGACTGGGTTTCTCTTTGTAACAGCTCTGGCTGTCCTGGAACTTGCTTTGTAGACCAAACTGGCCTCGAACTCATGGAGATCCACCTATCTCTGCCTCTTGAGTGCTGGGATTAAAGAAATAAGTCACTGAGCCAGGCATGGAATTTCTTTATTTAATAGCCAAAAAGTTACTCAGCTAAATCTTATAAAAATTAATGTCTTAAATATAATTTTTAATTCTCTAATCTGTTTCTAGGTTTTATTTATAGTACTTTTGGGAGCCTTAATTATAGGGCATTTATTTGTTCACTGACTATATCCCCATATAGTTTATATAAGCCACTGCCCCATAACCAGCATCTAAGCCAGAACCTCTCAGAGGTGCCCACTGTAAACACAGGATCAATGGAATTTGCTGCCTCTAAGAACACTCATTCCATGAGCCAAAAGGGACTCGGATTCAAATACTGTACTTACTAGAGCCTCACAAAAATTCACACTGATAACAAGCTTTGCTACAAAGAAGCAGAACTGGTTCAGGCCACTGAAATGTTGGAAATATTTCTATCCATACTGTGTAAAAATAATGTTTTCTACCAGATCATAATGGTTGGTAGCTGGTTTAAACTTCAAACGGTCCCTTCCATTCCACATTTAAGGGACAAATCTAAGCAGGCCAAGCCATCAGCCTCAAACATACCGGGTCGACAGTGGGCAGCACGTCTTTCTTGTCCAGGCCGTCTACCTCATCTTCGTCGGTGCTGTACTCCTCCATAGTCTCTCCGCTGACGAAGTGGATGACTCTCCTCGGGACTTTCTTCTTTTTTCCCATGACTCCCAGCTCTACATTCTCAAACCCTCTTTCATTATTCATCTATATCAATGAAAAAATTAAGAAAATAAGTTTTGAGTGAGTCTGTCTCTCACTGTATATCTAACAGATGTTTGATTACTTTATTTAAAGACTGAAGAAACTAGAAAAATCCTTATGCAATTTTAAAAAATTATATCAGGAATCCTAAATCCAACTCTTCTTAGGGCTAAGAAGGTGCCCAAAATTGATAAATCTCTACAGGTATGAAGGGCTCTTATGTAGATCCATGGCCCAACTAAAGACATTTACAGTGGGAGAAACCCATTTTTTAGATTTATTTTTATGTACATGAGTGTTTTAGCCAAATAATATTGTATGTGCACCACATGTGTGCCTGGACCCACACTGGATCCCCATGACTGAGAGTTACTGATGGTTGTGAACCACCATATGGGTGTGGGTAACCAAATCCAGGTCTTCTCTGAAAGTAGCAAGAGTTCTTAACTGCTGAGCCATTTCTCAAGCCTGGAGCATGGGGGAAGGATTTTAAACACTGTGCCAAATAAAATCTAAAAAGCCTTCAGTGTTCTATACCTGAATTTTCAGATAACTTGGACATTAGTCTATATGTGGCAAAAGTTTTTTGTTGGTTTTTTTTGTTTTTGTTTTTTTGTTTGTTTTTTAATAAAGAGATCTACAAATTTCAAAACTGCTTATAGAAGACTGGCATGGTGGTACACACTTTTAATCCCAGCACTCTGGAGGCACACAGACATACCTGTAAGTTTGAGGCCAGCCTGGTCTATAGAGTTCCAGGACAACCAAGGTTACATAGACCCCATTTCAAAAACAAAAACAAAACGAAACTACTTATAGAGTATAGAATTCTAAACACATCCAAATTTCATTCTGAGGGAATTATTTACTGTTTTTGCTGTGTGTGTGTGTCTTCAAATTTGCCATGTATCTGCGTATAACTATGAACTCTTGATCCTTCTTCATCCGTCAACCAAGTAGTGGTGTTAGTCACAGCTTGGGAAGTGCAGGTGTGTGTTATGTGTGTGTTGGAGGTTGGGGGAATGTATGCCCTCATCGTGTGACAGTCTGAGGACAATCAAAGTGTCATCCATCATTGTTTTTTAAGACAGGCTCTCTCCTTGGCCCTGAACTCTCCATGTAGGGAGGAAGGCTGGCTGGCTAGCAAGTCTGGGACCCACATGTTTCTCCCTCACCAGTGCTGAGATTACAAACTTTTTTAAAAAATATGTCCCAGGGATGGAACTTGTCCTTGTCCTATTTAAGTCATAAAGACTAGCATAAAATTCCTGTTAATCCTGACTTTTGCCAGTTTTTAAGATCTAAAAATCAGAAAGCCTAAAACATGATTCACAGGGTTCTTTTTTGCAATACTAGAACTACATAAGTATAAAACCAAATTTCGACTAACACTTGGTATGTAATAATTTTAGTGGCTTTTGAATTATTCTAATTATCACATTTCATATAAAAGATTTATGACAGCTATGGCAATACAAGCCTATAACCTCAGCATTTAGGGAAGCCAGAGGATCAGCGGTTCAAGGCCAGGCTCTACCATACAGTATATATGAGGCAAGCCTGGGCTATGAACGATCATATCTTAAAAATCAAACAAAAGGAGGTGTGGCACAGAGATGGCTCAATACTTGCTGCTCTTGACGACCTGGGTTCCAGTCCATACACGACAGCTCACAGCCATCTTAACTCCAGAGCCAGGGGATCTGACATCCTCTTCTGGCCTCTGTGGGCAGCAAGCGCACATGGTACACAGACATACACGCAGACAACACACTCATACACATACGAACAAAAGTGAACCATTGTTTTTGACATGGTAAATCTCAGACTGTAGGCCTGTCATTTTAAGCAAACCTTGTATAAGAGCCAAGTAGTAACATCTTAGGTTTTACACACCAGCTAGCAGCGGTTCTCAGCCTGGGGCTGTGACCCTTTTGAAGGGTTATTTATCAGGTATCCTGCATATCAGATATTTACATTATGATTCATAACAGTAGAAAAATTACAGCTACAAAACAGCAACAAAATTATTTTATGGTTGGAGGTCACCACAACATAGGAACTGTATTAAAGGGTCCCAGCATTAGGAAGGTGAAGAACCACTGAGCTAGTGTTTCATAAATGAACTCTACAAAACAGGCAAGGGTGAAGAAACACTTATGTGGATACCATATAACGGCTGTGGATTGGTTCCAATAAAACTTAGCATGGAGTGGGTAAGGCCTGGACCTGGCTCCTGGCCTATGGTTTATGAATCAGACTAGAAAGCAACAGGCCTATGAGAGACAGACAACTCATGACATGAGAATGCTTACAACCTATACCTGGGGAACGGGGTGGTGAAGGGTATTACCAGGCAAAACCAACCAAATAATTAACCTGGCACAAAATTTTCAACATTTATAAATAAAGTCTATTTTCTGAATATTCCAGACAATTCATCTTCACAGTGAACCTGTAGAACAGAATGTTTTGCTGGGAGTTGGGAGGAGGAAGGGTCAGCGGCTCGGCAGGTAAGAATGTGAGTTGATCTCACACAGGACTCACATCATGGCTGACAAGCACAGTGATTCTACTTTCAGGAGATCCAACACTCGGTTACCAAGCACACTCATGGTACCCACACATACAAAAAGGCAAAACATTCAAACGCATAAAATACGTCTTCAAAAAAGTATTTGACTGTCAATTATATAAATTTCATTTTCAAAAAATCCAAATATCTGAAAACATGATTTTCTAACAGTAGTAAAGTGAAAAATGTAATGTCCGTTAACATTTAATTATACTTTATGGTTAACTAGAATATAAATCTTGAGTCTCAGGAGCTGTGGGGTTTTGTTGTTGTTTTGTTTTTGAAGCAGGATCTCCTGCTCTTTCCTGTCCCTCTCCTGTTTTTAATAGGTACTGTCTTTTTTGTAGATGCTCACAATGCTCAGGTCTTCTTTTAAAATAAATACACCTGGAATTATTCTGTCATCTCCCTCAACCAGGATTTTAGCAATGTGGGGTAGGTACTACCCCACCCTTTGGTCAACAGCAGCTCAACAGCAGCTCTTGATACACAGAGACAGTCTGCCTAGAAACAGAGGTGCTAAGTAAATGAACAGAGCTGAAACCTGAACTCTTTAGCTGTAAGGAAGCTGGGACTCTGTTAAAAGTCTATTCAGAAAAGAGTCTGGATACAGTGTTCCATCAGATCCTAGGTGGCCTGGTAGGGCCTAGTTAACAATATGGTGGAGTCTACTGTTTCTCCTCCTTGCCTGTATGGTGCTTCGGGTTGCTCCCCCTCCCCCTCCCCCTCCCCCTCCCCCTTTTCCTTTTTCTTTTTTCTTTGTGAGCAGGGTTTCATTGTATAGCCAAGGGTAGTCACAATTCAAAATGTAGCCTGAGCTGGCCTTAAATTCACAGCAACCCTCCTGCCTCATATCCCCAAATGCTAGGATTACAGATATAAGTCCCCACACCCAGATTGGGTTTCTCTGTTTGTTTAACAGTTCGAGGAGGAATATAAGTTGTCAGTAGCCTCTTCCTCCTCCCAGATCTCCAAAGACCTCTTCCTCAAACTGGGCAAACCCCTTCGGTTCTCAGAGGTGTTTTTACCTCAGGAATGTGAGTAAGATAAAAAAAAAAAAACCTGGTAAATTCCAAGAGTCTGTATCTATGGTGTGAGTTTGTATTAACAAGGATGCAGTGTGTACACAGAAATCCTTTGTCATTTGTGTAATGGGAACTCAGGAGAAGAGGCCATGGGGTATTCCTGGAGGTTTATCTTTTTCTCTACTGCCTCACTGTTTAAATATTTATTTATTTTTAATCAAGACTGTGTAAACTGGGGCTGGAGAGAAGACTCAGCAGTTAAGAGCACTTGTTCCTCTTCCAAGGACCTGAGTTCAGTTCCCACCACCCATGTCAGATGGCTCACCACTGCTGAAATTCCAGCACCAAGCATTCAACTCTTCCTGCGTTAGGGATCAAACATACATGGACGCATACATAAGAAAGACAGGTTTTTGAAAGACTATGAAAACACTGTGGTCTAGCACTTTTTTTTTCTCTTATGGTAACAAGATGCCATCTTGGAATGAGTCTTAGCCCTGGAAGCTAGAGCATAATACATGGGTGGCCAGGTCTATGGTAACAGCGATGGACCTGTTAGCACTCCTGAAGGGCGGGTTGGGAGATGCTTCTCTGGAATTTCAGCCAGCATTCCTCTTCCCTGACTGCAAATGATCTTAGGAGAGTATATAGAAGCAAAAGGTTGTAAATGAGAGCCTCCATGTCCTCAGCACCCACGACAGGATCGGACAAGATAGTGATACAACTGTTGGTCTCCTAGGACTTCATCCATATTCTGTAAGAAGGCCCGATAAACTGATAGCCTCGATAGGATGGACATGGCAAACTTGCATTTTGGTGTGTCCGTGACACCCATCTGGGGTAGTTGGAGGTTTGTTTATGACTCCCCATGAAAAGTTAACATAACAACTAAATATTAAACCAAAGCAAGGAGCCATGCTTGAAATAAGAGACAACTGGTCTGAGTATTGACATGCTTCCTCTGCTCAGTTCAAGCTGAAGTAGTGTGATCACAGCTGCAAAATCAGGAGAGAAATGAAGCACATCATTGACTGCACTCCTGAAGGGGCAGGCAGCCCACTGGGCAATACGGAAAGCCCCTCCTCAACCACCTCATTTTCAACCTGTAGCCCACCCAGGTGGGCCTCACACTGCTGGCAACCTTCCTCAAGCCTCTTAAGTGCCTGAACTCTTGACACCTTACTCCTCTACATACATAGAAAGGGTAGGGCTGTGATTCCATAGAGACTCATGTAGAACAGATTTTGTTAGCCCATTAGAACTTAGACTTACAAGTGATATACTCACAGTCAGATCATAATTCAGGAACCTGTAGTTTTGGAGAAGTGCCAAACCAACACTCAACTATTTACTGTAAAATATGAAGCTACTGAAAAAGCACCTTTCTTACAAGAGGTAGAATTCAGAGTTTTTAATAGCCAAAATTATATATACTCCTGAAATAAGTTTTAAAGCGATTTTTTTCCCCTAAACTAGTGATGACTGAGACAATCCCCAGCAGCCACTAGTGGCTTATTTGGCTTTACGATGTGGCCAGTCACAATTGTATTCTGGATTTGAGACAGTATGAAGGGTATGATGGCTCAAGGTCCAGAAGGCTGGACACCTGAGTTGTACTGTGATCTCTTTCCTTCTCTTTCTCCCTGCCCCTCTAACACACAACACACCCAATTATAAAATAAAGAGAATGTAAAACACTTCATAGTAATTTTATTACTTATATATTGAACTTTTTTTTTTACAAAGAATATATTAAAGTTAGTACCACAGGATTATTTTACTGTCTTAAGGTATTGTCCTTTCCTTGTGATTCACAATTGCCCTTAGCACATGTCTGTGTTGGGCTGTGCAGGTCACTTCATCCGTGAACCCATCTCCAGACGTTGATATAGAAGGATTAGATGAACTGAAGACTAAAAGTCTCAGCGAGGTGTTGTCCAGATCGGACTACCATAACTGATGTGGGAAGACTCAGCCTGAGAGTGAGCAGCCCGCAGAGTTCCCTGAGTCTGGGCCCTGGGCTGAGTAGTAATAGACTGAGCTAGCTTACTTATAGTGCATATGCTATTCACTAATAATCCTCGGTTCTTCGCCGACGCAAGGCGGACCCCGACCTAACAGCCCTGGGTTGTCTCCCCTGGCTTTCGCCTACTTTAAGGATAGACTGCCTTTCCGGGACACGCCTGTTTTTTCTCTCTGGCAACCGGTGGCTGGAGTGTCTCCCCGGAAAGCCCGGGCAGGGAGGCCGCGGCGCCTTGCCTCCGCAGCCGCTCCTCGCCCGAGCAAAATGAGGACACCGAAAGTAACCTCGAAATGTCCAGCAGCTGCCCCTCTCCGCCAACCTACCTGCCGTGTCGTGTCTCCGAACGCCGCGGCGGCCGCTGCCTCGGTTTCTCCCGCCGCCGTGCATCCCGACTCACGGTCCATCATCAGCGAGGGTCCGGGCAGCGGCTACACGGAGGCCAGTCCGAGGAACGCTCCCCAGCGCCCACACGAAGGAGCCTACCGGATCGCCCAGGCCGCCGGGGGTGCAGCACCCAGTCCACCCCTCCCCGCGAAGGCGCGCCTGACTCGCGGGCGCTGGGCAGGGCGGGGCGGAGCGGGGCGGGGCCTTCGCCGCTTCCGCTGGTCAGGGGGCGTGGCCTCTGCAGGTACCGCCCTACCTGCGCCAGATAATCAAGCGGGCTGCGCGGGGCCCAGTCTGCAGCTAAGACCGGTTCCCAGCTGGTAAAACCAGAATTGCGTTCTTATCGAAAGTTGAGATGGAGGCGCGGACTCTAAAACTCTAAAACGCACCGCTCATGTTACGTGTTCCATTTCTCACGAAATGCCCTTGAAATAAAGACCCAAAGGTGAACTTTGCTTACAGTATTCTGGGGAATGGGGATTTTATTATAGGACTACTGTATGTCGGGAGACCCCCAGACTTTATTTTTCCTAGTGTTCAGCCAAATTAAAGAAATCATAGCCGCAATAATTACTACAAGAATTCTTTGTTTTCTTTTTGAGACAAGGTTTCGTGTAGCCCAGACTGGCATCAAAAATTCCCTAAGTAGAGGATGTGTGCTGGGATTTGAGGCAAGTGCCACAACGACACTGAGGTATTAACTTATTACATGACTTCGACGTTATGCTAGTTGGAGCACTTCCAAGTAAATAGCTTTTTATTAACACTATCTTCCTTAATACATACAAAGACAAAATAGAAAATACAGGCCAGCCTGGTGGTCCATACCTGTAATCACAGCACTCCTGAGGAAAGGGGGGGGGGGGGCGGGCGGGGTGTCAAGAGGACACCTCCATACATAGTGAGCCGAGCCTGAGGCCATCTTGGGCTACATGAGACTGTCTCAAACAATATTTGTAAAAATAATACACATTATTTTTGGCCAAAGAAGTGTGATGATCCAAAAAAGTCCCCTGTATAAATGTTTCTATTTAGATGGAAGGGTATCCTGGGATGTAGAAGCCCAGGAACCACATAGCGCGGAGGGGAGAAGGTATCTCGGTGGAAGGATATCCTGAGACACAAGAGCTCAGAAACCATATATCTCTGAGGGGCGACAGTGTCCCAAGGGAAGGGCATTCTGAGACGTGGGAACTCAGGAATCACACAGCTCTGGGAGGAAGCCTCCTCAACAGAGGTGTTGCAGCCTCCCAGGGGAGGGTATCCCCAGCGGAGCTAAGCAGCTCAGGGGCCTCAGCCCTGCTCCCTCTTTGCTTCTTCTCTTGACTTTCTACTTGGCTTCTTCCAACCAGAGTGTCACACGGAGCAGGAAATCTCATGAAAGAGTATTGGAGGGTTCAGGGTGTGGAAGGACAAATCCAGAGATGGTTGCCCTCTGCTCCCAGGAGTGGACAGCAGGGAACTGGACAAAGGGCAGAGCTTATACAGGATTTCTTAGGGGGCAGAGCTTTACAAGGCAGAGATTTCCAGATTGAGGATTGGTGGGATTTCAAGTCCTGAGTTTGGGGAGCTCAGGGATTGGCGGCTTTTTTCACCCCCCTTTTCCCTGCATCGGGCCCACGAGTTAGGGTGATAAGTCCTTCCTGGCTGCAGTCCTTCCTTTTGCTGAGATGCCATCTCTGTACGGCTGCTGGGGAACTCTGGAGAGGAGGTGCTGCCACTGTGGAGAGCTCCTGTGGGACAGACAGCTCCTGCAGAAGTGTTTCACCAAGGTTGTAGGCTGAGGCAGGAAAGGTGTCTCCACCGTGGACAGCTCCTCACGACAGCAGTAGGCTGAGGCAGTAAAACTGTCCTGGACAGCTCCTGTGAAGGCTGAAGGTGGAGATGTCTCAGTGCCTCCATTTTGACAGAAACAGCCATTTTTGATAGTTCCTGCTGGGCCACCTCACCGCTGCCATAGGCTGGAGAGGGAAGAAGGGGCTGGCCACTGCTTTGACGGATTTTGTGGTGCTGTGCTCAGGGACTACATCTTGTCCCTCTTTAAACACGTTTTCTCACACACACAGCCCTAAAATAAATAAAATGTTCCTATTTCCCAACATACTAAGCAATATTCACCTGTTAGGCTTTTAATTCACACACCATTTTGTGAGGAATGGATCACACAGCGGGAGTGGTGTTTTCAGAGACCACAACTCCTTCTTTGCTTTCCACTTGCACTTTTTTTCAAATGTAAAGTAGGCTGGCTCAAACCTGCCTCTCCTCCTTGGGATTACAAGCATGGCTCATTTGATAGATTTAAATTAAATTTGATAGATTTGTATTTCCATGCCAGTCACAATTCAGAAATATCCCCCACATTATGACATGTGTTATTCAGAAGGCAGCAGCAGGCCCAGACCTTACGAATGTGCCACAGGGCACTTACTCTTTTCCTTACTCTTGGCTTAATATTCTTGTACACTTTCTATCCTTATGACAATATAAAAACAACACCCAAAACCTTTAAGAACAATTTCTTAACATCCATCTTCACTGAAAAACTGGTTATAAATACAACCAAATTGATTTGCTTGAAGTAAACAAGTTATGACATGATCTAATTCGATATAGTGGCATAAACAAAACAATGAAAACATCAAAAAACAAACGTTGATCAACTGAAAATAGTCAATTGTTAAGTTTTGCGAATTGATCTTACAAACAACACAGTTCTTTCTGCACGGTATGTATTCAAATATCTCTTCCCTCTTACTTGCATGAGGGACAATCAACAATTGTCATTATTAAAATGTAGGTATCTACTTGGCAAATTAGCAAGAAACATTAAGTTATAATTTCCACTGCTAAATCAGAATAATTTTCATGGTTTACAAGTACCATGTTTACTGAAAATTCAAAATGTATATTTCGATAAACTGTATTTTCTAAAAACAGCAATTTTAAAAAACTTTTATGTGCATTGGTGTTTTGTATGTATGTATGTATATCTGTGAAGGTGTCAGATCCCCTGGAATTAGAGCTACAGACAGTCATGAGCTGCCATGTGGTACTGGGAGTTGGATCCAGGTCCTCTAGAAGAACAGCCAGTGCTCTTAACTACTGAGCCATCTCTCTAGTTCCAAAACAGCAGATTTTTAACAGGGGAAGTTGAAGAGTAATTCATTATAAGTCCACCAAACAAAGCAAAATATCAAAGAAATTCCAGTTGTGCATTTATAGCCATTTCCAAACTGTTGTAGCACAACTAAATGAAAGCAGGCAACAAATCCACACGCCGAAACACGTGTCCTCTCACACTGTCGGTTAAAGAAGCTGTAACATGGAGGGAGGGCTACACGCGTCCTCCTACATACCTGTTCTTGACATTTAAATGGTGCACCCAGAGCTATAAAGGTAAATTTGGATCTATCCTGTGTAAAACTAAGAAAATAAAGCTGAATAAAAACCGGAAATCAGGAATATTTACCGAACATGATCTTCTGATGGCTTTTGCACAGCTTCATATGTGTGTGTGTGTGTGTGTGTGTGTGTGTGCACGCGCACGTGCATGCACACGCACTAACACACATATTTGGAGCTACCTTTCAGGTTATTTTACCCCTTAAATAAAATGTTTTCTGAAGGTGGATGTTTTCATCAAATATGATACATACACAAGGTTGAGGGACACATAAGCTCAGTGGTAGAGCACTTGCCTAGCATATGTCTGAGTTTGATTCTCAGCCCTGCAATTGATAATGGGGATGGTGAAGCCCTAGATAAACATGACAACACATTTTTTTCTGATTTTCAGGCATAAAAAAAAATTTTCAAGTAAAAGAGCTGGTTTCATTTATGGAGGCCTTTACAAGGAACTATACTAAGGTCTATCAATGTTTCTTTCTTAGAACTACTCTGAAGTAACACTATAATCATCACCTTTTACAGATGAGGACTCATGACACAGGTTAATTGCTCACAGGCACTAGTAATAAGTAGAGCTAGGATTCAAACCTCAGGAGTGCCAGGCACAATGGTACCTATCTGGAGTGCCAGCTATATAGAAGGATGAGGCAGGGTCTTTTGAGCCCAGGAATCAAGACCAGAATGACACTATAGCAAACCCTTCTATCTCAAGCATATACATATATGTGAATAATTATAATATACATAAAAATTATATATTTTTTCCAGGATTCTATTGATCTTTAGAAATCATAATCATAAATGTCTTCTTGCTTCAGGGTAAGCTGATACAGTATTTGCTAACACAGTAACTACAAATTTTATAAAATCAAGGCACATATATCAATTAATGGGATTCATTCCCAATTTCCTATCAAAAGAGGTATCAAAAATGTGCAATCATTTCTTGGACCATTTTGGCAACAACCAAGATTACTATGCCTTAACTAGCTAAGAACACAGTAAAGGTTGAAATCCTATCTAACAATAAAGGAACAAGCCTCCCTTTCTACTTTTTGAGACATGATATCACTTGATTGCTTTGGCCGTCCTGGAACTATGTAGACCAGAGTAACTTCAAATTCAGACTCACTTGTCTCTGCTTCCTGAACGCTGCATTAAAGTCATGCACCATTTCACCCAGCACTCAGTACCTCTAAGAGCATAAAACACAAGCAAGCATTAACTCTTAATATGCTGGGCTGCATGCTGGGAGCCTTCCTCGGGGGTCTCTGGCCCAGCCGAATTCAAGGGTTCTGGGAGGAGAGGGAGTGTGAGTGGGAATGGAGTCTCCTCCGCCTTGGTCCCTGCGGCTGCCGCCTGGATTGCCCTAAAACGCTGGACTTGCCACCCTGTGCTAAGTCAGGACGGGGCTGAGACCATGAAAGGCCGACTAGCTGGTGGAGTGCAGGAAGCTTCTGGCGGCTCTCGGGAACGCTGATCTCTTCCCGGGCCGAAAGAGTTACGGCTCTTATGATAGAAGCTCTCAGACGCCGGAGTAGTTCTCGCACCTTTATTCCTTCTGAATGGCAGCGGCAGGCGGGCAGGGGCTTACACAGGTTAGGATGGTCTAATATACTGTTTGGGAGGGGTCAGGGGGTTGGCAACCAATACTTTCCATTGGTTTGGTCTAGGGGCTTCGTGGTACCTGATTTGTTTGTAGGAGGGCTCACAGTTGCTTTCTACATGACAAATCTCACATGGCAGGCCTCTCTATATATAGGGGTTGTAAAGCTGTAGCTGTTTTTACAGTAGTCTTCCAGGAGCGTCAACCAAAAACATGTTTCGGTCCCTCGTGGATATTCCACCGTGTCTCCCAGATTTTTCAGCCTGTGCTCAACCAGGTGTCAGATTGCCTGCCACAGACCACTGCCCCACAATTCCCCCTTTTTCTTTTATAAGGGAGAGGTGTCATAAGAATAACTGTCTCCCATATTGGGAACAGTTTGATATTGAACCAAGATTGGATTGGCGGTGAATTTCGCAAGGCTACTCATCTGCTGCTTTAGAAACTGAATGAGGCAAGGTGCCAAGAGAAGCAAGGCTCCAATGGCTAGTATGGGACCAAGGAGGGGAAGAAGCCAAGCTACCAAGGGGTTGGAGTACCAAGGGGAAGGGGTGTTTGGCGTATAAGCCAGAGGGTAAGGAGGGTTAAGGGTGGGGGGTTGGGAAGGCAAAGGATCATTGAGTCAATTAATTGTTCCATGGATGGTACAGTTTGAGGGTAATAACATCAGTTTAAAGCAACATTTGACTAATCTAGATAGACATCATGGGTTTCTTTACTATCATATAGCTTCCCCCAAGTTCAGTAGCCATTTGGCTTTGGCAAGAGAGTTCATCTGTAGCTGGAAAGTCTCATGTCTGTCCTCTGTGGGGCTGAGCATGTGTCTCTGGATCTCAGAGTGTGTCTCGGGAGTCATCTGTCTGGAGGAAGGCAGCTTTGTAGTCCCAGGCAGGTCCCAGGAGATGGCGTTGTCTCCGCCGGATCTGTGGCAGCAAGGTTCTGCGGGGATAAGCCTGCAGGAAAGTCACGGAGGAGCAGAATCCCAGCAGGGGGATGCCTGTATAGGGTGAATAGCAAGTTAAGCCTGTAATGGTTTTCTTGGGAGCACAGCATGGTCCTGGAAGGCATCTTTTAGGTCTGCTTCTGGATAGCTGAGGAAGAAAAGGCTTGAGATTGGCAGTAACTGCCTGTAAAAGGAAACTGGTTGTAAATTAAGGATTGAAGAGGAACTGGTGATCCGAATAGTTGATTTGACCTGTGGGAGTAGATTAGGTGACTTTTGAACCTTAAAAGAAATCTTAAACAAGTTGGAAGATTTTTTTTGGACATATCAGGAATGCTAGGGAGTTAATTAACATTTAAATAAAGAAGCAAGAAAATTTTGAGTTAAGAAGCACAGAACACTGATTTAGGTATTCCTGTTAGGGAGAAACAAGGCGCGGTTTTTTTCTTCTGTCCCTGACCTGCCAGGGAGAGGCGGGCCATCTTCTTGTTTGGTGGGGTGATGTCGGATATTTCTGGCAGGAACCCAGATAGGCTTAGGCTGGTCCTGTGGAAAAACACAAACAAAACCCCTCCCAGTTGTAAGGAGGGGGTCTGATCCCTTCCAAATTCCATCCAAAGGATCTCGCTATCGTATTAGAATTGAGGGGGTTAATTCTGGTGTGTGCCAATGGAGGGAGATAGGAGGGTGTTTGGAGACTTTGTAGATGTTAAATATGTTTAGGGTAGTCAGAGTCATTATTAATTGCACATAAGGGGGATAGGTGGTTGTCTTTTGTTTTAGGAGTTGGGCCTTTAGGGTTTGATGTGTTCTATTATTCCTTGGCCCTGAGGGTTGTGGGGAATTCCTGTATGATGGGCAATTTCCCAGCACGTACAGAAGGTTTTGAATTGAGAGCTGGTGAAGGCAGGGCCATTATCAGTTTTTATCTGTTGAGGAATGCCCATGATGGCAAAGGTGGAAAGCATATGGTAAATTAACCCTTTTGAGTTTTCACCTGTTTGGGCTGTAGCCTATATAAAATGGGAGTATGTATCTACGGTGACAAAAACATATTTCTGTCTACCATATTGGGGGATATGGGTGACATCAACTTGCCATAAGGCAATGGACTTAAGGCCTCAGGGATTGGTGCCCATCGTTTGCAAAGCTGGGGTGGTAATGAGGGATGCACAAGAGGAGCATGTTTTTATTATCCTTTGGAGTTGAGCGAGAGGGATGTGGGGGAAGTGGGCACAAAGCCCTTTTATGTTTGTGTGTGTACATGAGTGAAATTGGCCTGCTTGTTCAGTGGAGGCCATGAATATCCCTGTTGATGCAGTTTGGTCAGCGAGTGCATTTCCTTCAGATATAGGGCCTGGTAAGGGACTGTGAGATCAGACATGCTGGATGTAGATGGGGGAGGCTCTTTCCTGTAGGAGGGTGGAGACCTGTATAAGTAGAGGGGAAAGTGGGTTGGCATCTAGTTTGACGAAGAACCTTGACAACCAGGGAAGCAAATTGACAGCATATACACTGCCTGAGAATAGGTTAAGGGGGCCCTTGACTTCTTTTAGGGCTAGATAGATGGCATATAATTCTGTATATTGGGGGGAGTGAAGGGTAGCTCTTTGAATCGGAGGATAGGGGGTTCATCCTCAGGTAAATAGTATATTACTGCCGCAGCTCCCCTCTTTCCTCCATCAGTAAATATTGAAGGGGCTCCTGCTATGGGCTCTTTTGAAAATAGTTTGGGGGCAGCCATCGCAACAGAGGGAGGGCAGAGGCCCATTTTTTATCAGGATAATGGTTGTCAATTTGCCCTGTGAATCCTATTAGGCTAATAGCAAAGCAGGAGTGATTTTTAATTAGCCATTGGATGTCAAAGAGGGAGAAGGGAGTGACAAGAATGTCAGGTTCTTTCCCTAGGGTTTGTAGAGCTCTATCCCTGCCATTTTTAATCATGCAAGCGAGTGCAGCCACCTCATTTAAAATTCGGGGTGCACCACCCATTGGGGTGTGGAGCCATTCAAGTACCCCCTGAGACTGGTAAAGGGCTCCCACAAGTGTAGGGGAGGAGCTAAAGATAAGGACCTGTATAGGTATTGTTGGGTCAGACCTAGCAAGAACCATATCTTTAGGGTTCCATTGACAGAATTTAGAGCTTGAACTGCTTCTGGGGACAGTGTTCTTGGGGAGGAGGGACTTTTGTCTCCTTTCAGGAGGTTGAAGAAGGGTTGAAGGTGCTTGTGGGAAAGGGAAGCCAGGGTCGAAGCCAATTGACGTTGCCCAAAAAGCTCTGGAGAGAGGCAAGAGTTAATTTTTGAGGGAAGGAAAGGGTAGGTTTGAGGGGGCGTATTGAGGTAAGGGAGATCTCTGTTCCTAAAAATGCAGTGGGAGGAATTAGTTGAATTTTATGAGGGGGTATTTTGAATCCTAGGGCAGATAGGGAAGGTATTAACTGGTCCTTAAGTTGGGAAGGGGAGGTAGAAGGGTCTCCCCAAACCAATATATCATCCATATAATGATAAAAATAGAGTCCCCTTTTTAAATGGGGTTTTAATGCAGTGGCTACAGACTCCTGACAAATGGTTGGACTGTTAGCCATTCCCTGTGGGAGGACAGTTTATTTGTATCATGAGGCTGGACCGGAAGTGTTAATGGGGGGGTACTGAGAATGCAAAACGTTCAGTCTCTGGGATGGAGAACAAACAATCTTTTATGTCTATTGCCAATAAGGGTACATTGGCAGGGATGGCTGAGATGTGGGGTAGCCCTCTTTGTGGGGAGCCCCAGACTCACATGGTTTTGTTAACTGCCCTCAAATCTTATAATAATCTCCATCCCCCTGAGCTCTTTTTTATAGCAAATACAGGGGTGTTCCATGGACTGCAGGAGGGGCGGATGTGCTGCAGCAATAGGTGTTCTTCTACCAGCTGTGTGAGGGCTCTAAGCTTCTCCCTTGATAGAGGCCACTGTGAGACCCAGACGGCTTCATTTGAGAGCCAATCGAGGCAGGGAGTACTAAATTTAACAATGGCCCCTAGAATTGGAGGTGATTTGGAGGAGGGTATTTATAGGTAATATCCTCTATTGTAATGTGGTCTCTTTCTGGTTGCGTAGTAAGAACAACCTCTAAGGCATGTAAGATATTTCTCCCTAGGAGATTGGTAGTCACCTGAGCCACTAGGGGCCATATGAGGCCAGTAGCCCCATCCGGATCTTCCCACCTGTAGACCTGCATGGTGATAAATGCATGGGAGGTACCCCCTACGCCTAGGAGCTGGGGCCCAGGGATTAGTTGCTAGTCACGTGGGATCTCTTGCTGTCTTAAAATTGTCCTGTCTGCTCCCGTATCAATAAGACATTTGAATGGTTTATTATCTATTTTAATGGTTAGTTTTGGATGGAAGCCTTCTGAAGTGCTGGACACCCACAAGGCTTCTATGGGAGTTTCTGTCCCTCTTAGTGTTGGGGCTGAGGGCTGCCCCATCTGAAGTTTAAAGGCTTTAGTGGCTTACCATCCTTATCATGTGTAGCAGTACAGTGTTTCCTCCAGTGGAAACCTTTTCTGTGCGGGGACAGATATACTTAGGGGGTTTAGAGTCTGTCATGGGAGGAGAGTTCTATGGGCATTCATTCCTCCAATGCCCTGCCTCTCTCCACAATTGAAACAGATTCCTTCTGTTTTTACTGCTGCTATAAATGCCTGAGTCACAGATGTTATCTGGTGTGACGCTGTCCCTGTATCTCGAGTAGCCACAATCCACCTATCGTGATGCTCCTCCTGGAGACCCTTGCAAGCCAGCCTGGATTCAGAAGTCATGCCTTCCCATACAGTGGTTTTAAGAAGAAGCTCTCTGGCTGTGGGGTTGGGAATTTTTCTTTCTAGGCTCATTTTAGTTCTAAGAATAAAATCAGATAAAGGTTCTCCCAGCTTTTGATGGAAAGAGAGCAGGGAGGAGGCAGGATCTTGTGACCCTGAGGGCAGGGTCAGTCTGTCCCAGGCCCACGTCCTGCATAATTTACTTGTTCGTAATAGCCTGCAGGCTGATTTGCCTGGCTTGTCCCAGTAGAAAATTCTTCCTGGCCAAAGAGTTCATTAAAACCCCATGCTGTGTCGCCTCTGTCCTGGTTTTGCCTGACTTGTTGATGGCATTCATCTCTAAATAAGGCTTCCCACTCCAAAAACATTGGGCCAGGAAGGGAAGAACAGCAAATATCCCTCCAATCTTGGGGAGTATTTAAGTTGGCAACACAGCTCTGTAGGAGAGATTTTGTCCAGGGTGCATGGATGCCCTCTTTCTTCACTGCCTGCCTGAGTTCTTTTAAGTCTGAGGCTTGGAGTGGGTACCAATTGAGTGGTTTAGTTCGACTGGGGTTGATATTAACCAGGAATGCTTGAGCATTATGGATTTCTAGCTCTGTATCAGACTGCTGAGTAGCATGGGAGGCAGGGTTAGTTTTTGCAAGAGTCTCGGACATTACAAAGCTGTTGAGTGGTAGAGCGTTGAGGATAACAGGTGACAAGTTTTACAGGTCTTTTGCCTTTCCAGCTTAGAGAAGGTCGAGGAGAGATCTCTCTCAGTTCAGATGGGGGGAGGTGCAGTAGGGGGAGAGGCAGGCAGAAGCTCTTTTGGTTTGTTAATGGAGCCTTGCTCTTGAGTGGGAGAGGGAGGGGCCGGAGGAGCAGAAGGTTTGTTTAGTGTTTCCTCCAGGGCATAAGGGGGGAGGGGTCGGTAAATGGATTTTATTTCCCTTATCAGTTGGGTAAGGGCTGAAATCTGAAATAGGGTGGATTATAGGTCCTTGATTTTTGGGTTCATCTGATTGAGGAGGCTCAGGAGCTGTGTTGCTATCAGCTTGTCCTACTTTAGGTCACAGACCTATGCATTGCCGAATTGCAGCTAAGACTGGCAGAAAATAGCGGGAGGGTGTTTTTACTTCTTGGGTATCTCTGTTTTTGATGAGAGAAGCTACTTGGGCCCATGAGTATGGGCTATAAAGGTTATCATTGGCCATGTTTAGCGCTATCTTAAGGACTTCCTCCCAAAACCAGGAGGCTTGTTTTTTGGCTAATTTTATTCCGTGGGATTTTAGAAGGGCACGAGTTTCCCCGGCCTGGGGAGAATTTTTGTATGATTGTGAGCTGCCATGACAGAAAAGAGGAGAAATGCTTTGTCCAATGGGAACGTTCCCTTGACCTATTGGCTTTGGGAGATTCCACAGAGGTCCAAAACGCTAAGCCTTCCCGCAGATTTAAGAACTGGCAACTGCCCTGTGGCTTTTAATTGGCTGCTGCCTTACCAGTTTTTCTTGTTTTTAAGACTAGTTAGATGGTGAGTCTTTGCCAACGCCCATTACGGGCTGTCGGAATTCGGACAGAGGCTAGAGGAACCTTCAGCCAACACCAGAGAGTAGCTCTGACCAGAAGGCTTCAATTGTCCCTTCAGCTTATCTAAATTCACTCAATGGCACCAATGAAAGCACAGCGGGAAAGGGCAGGTCTGATTTTGGGGGGCTTACCCTTCCGCGGTATCCTTTCAGTGCCGTCGGGTTGCTGTTCGAGCCTCGCGGCCTCTCTCTATATAGGGGTTATAAAGCTGTAACTGTTTTTACAGGAGTCTTCCAGGAGCATCGGCCAAAATCATGTTGCGGTCCCTCGTGGATATTCCACTGGGTCTCCCAGAGTTTTCAGCCTGTGCTCAACCGGGTGTCAGATTGCCTGCCACAGACCACTGCCCCACATTAAAACATGAAAATTAATCATGTTTTCTTCACTTAATACAGATATTAGTTTATCTCTGGAAAAAATGCCATCTAAGGCATGAGAGACGGCCCAACAGTTAAGAGCACAAATTGCTCTCCCAGAGAACCTGTCCCCAGCATCCATGCGCAGGGGTTCACAACTGCCTGTAACTCTAGCTCCAGGGGATGCAATGTCCCCTGCCTCGTCAGGCACCTGCAACTCATATACACAAATGTATGACTTAAGAATAAAGAATTATCTGGTTTAATAAAAATACACAGAGCTGAAGAAATAGCTCAGAGGTTAAGAGCACTGGCTAATCTTCCAGAAGACCCAGGTTCAAATTCCAGCACCCACATGGCTGGTCACAGTTCCAGGGATCTGACACACTGACACAGACACACATGCATGCACCCAAAGCATCAATGCACTTAAAATAAAAAAATAAAAAAAATAAAAGGAAGAAAAAAAATACAGCAGGTTGTTCCACCTTGTTTTCTCTAGGTTGGGAAAAAGTGTTCGAAATGTCAGTTGTGTGGTGGTGGCTCATGCAGGGGCAGACAGATATCTGAGTTCAAGGTTAGCCTGGTCTACAGAGGTCAACTCGAGCTACACAGAGAAACCCTGTTTCAAAAAACCAAAACCCAAAAGTGTCAGAAAAGTCAATTCTTTTCAATATTTAACATGTACAGGTGTCTTGCCTGCACATGTATGCAGTGTCTGTGGTGGGCAGAAGGTGTTGGGTCCCCTAAAACTAAGGATTGTGGATGGTGGACAAGTGCTATGTGGGTGTTGGAATTGAACTCCGGCCTCTGAAAAGCACTCCTTATGTGAACTGCTGAGCCATCTCTTGAGTCCTGGTTGGGCATCCCGCCCCCAGGTCTGGTAACTTTGTAATTCTTTAATTTGACTGGATCAGACATAATGTCCTCATGGAGGACAGCTTACATCTCTTGGCAATCTCTTCTGGAGTTTTTATTCCTTCATTCTCTTGGCTGTGAGTTTAGCATATCTGTAGCTTGTTTTCTTAGTGCTTTGTTTCTTCAGAGCCCTACACTGGTGTCTGTTACAGGACAGGTAGGATAACGAGATGCTGCATCTTGGGTGCTTTGTGTACTTCTTAATGCCAGGCACATCTCAACTACCCCAAAAGCAGAAGGTACTATACACAATTTCTTACCTTTTTTGTTTTTAACATTTATGATCCAACCAGTATTAATAAATGCATTGTTTTAGGCTAATAAAAATCCTGTAAGCAAAGTGAAGCTAAAAGATACATATGTTCAATTGGAGAGAGAAAAAAAAAAAAAAAAGAGTTGTAAAATATAAGAAATACATGCCAGCCGGACATAGTGCTGCATGCCTTTAATTCTAGCACTCGGGAGGCAGAGGCAGGCAGATCTCTGCTGAGTTCCAGGCCAGCCTAGCCTGGTCTACAAAGCAAGTTCCAGAACAGCTGGGCTGTTACTCAGAGAAACCTTCTCCAAAAACAAACAAAAACCTAAAAGAAAACAAAAAAATAACTTACATGATAGGCTCAAATTAATAAAGTAGTAATAATTATACTAACTTACAAAGTTACAGTTTCACTTTAAAAGCATCAGATTACCTGGGTATCAATAATCTCCAGCAGACTGTAAGTCTGTGCAGGCAGCTAGCCTAAGACCATAGATGAGCAAAGTACTCAACAGTAAGCACAGATAAATGTCTTTCTTCCTTGCAAAACATTAGGAGAAAACTAGCATAGAATACTTAGCACTCATCATCTGTAATGGTTTGTATATTCTCAGCCCAGGGCACTATTAGGTGTGGCCCTGTTGGAGTAGGCATGGCCTTGTTGGAGTAGGTGTATCACTGTGGGCGTGGGCTTTAAGACCCTTATCCTGGCTTTCTGGAAGTCAGTATTCTGCTAGCTTCAGATTAAGATGTAGATGTAGAACTCTCAGCTCCTGTACCATGCCTACATGGATGCTGCCATGCTCTCTCACCTTGATAATGGACTGACACTCTGAACCTGTAAGCCAACCTCAATTAAATGTTGTCTTTATAAGATTTGCCTTGGTCATGGTGTCTGTTCACAGTAGTAAAACCCTAAGTCACAACCTAACTGCTACAGTAATATGCCACAAGCTAGACAACTCATCTAGATCTAAATTTTATGTTAATCTCTTAGCAACTGAGATGCCAATTAATCATATCAGTAATCATATCAGTAATCAGTCCAAAAGCAGAGGACAGTAAGATGACATCTGATTAAATACTATTATGTTCAAAACACTGTAATTGAAACTTAAAGCAAAATTTAAAGAAAATTAATTTGGGGACTGAAAATTGTGTTGGTTAAGGGCACTTGCTGCTTTTCCAGAAGACCTACCTGCATTTGGTTCAATGGTGGCTTGAATGACAATGGCCCACAAGCTCATGTTCTTGAACACTTGGTCCCAGTTGGTGGGACAGTTTGGGAGAGAATAGGAGGTGTGGTGCTGCTAGAGATGATTCTAGGAGCAGGCTTTGAGGTTTCAAAGGTCTCTTCCCCTCCCCAGTGTGTCTCCACCTTGCAGATCAAGATGTGAACTCTCAGCTGTTCCTGCCTTTGCTCCACCATACATGGAATATGTATGTGGCACACAGACCTTGGGGGTAGCCAACAGTTCTCTAATTGGGCTGGAAATTATGCTTAATACTAGAACCTTAGCCAACGTATCCAGAGGTTAGTGAAGTCAGATCTTGGAGGAAAATCTACAATTGCCATTTTACTAAACCTGCATAACTAACCAAATTCTAAATATTTGTCCTTGAACCTACAGATAGATTCCTCACCCCTTATCAAAGAAACTTCTTGCAACAGAGAGAGACCATTACAGAAACAACAATCAGTTAAAATGAAGAGTTGAGGCATCCAGTCCTGACAGATATTCTACAAAACATTCCACTACCTAAGGCTCAGTGAGTATTTTAAGAGTGGGTGGGAAGGCTCTAAGAACCAGAGGCTCAGGGATTGTACGAGTTGTGTCTCCTAGAAATGTCAGAAGCTATACACATAAAATCCCACCAACATGGCTGCCTAAAAATGACCTGAGCAAGGACAACACCAACAGACGCGCCAACATGGACAAAGGAAAGTCCTTGAGGCCTCAACCTTACACAAAAACACAACAGGCAACTAAGGAATGCTGAGTGAGAGATAGTCTTCACCAGAGAAAAGCAAATCAACTGCTTATCAATAGCACATAGTCAGCCCTGAAAACACATGCAAGTAACATTATATAGACTGAGCAGATTATATTTATGTATTTAAGAATACACATCCACCCACCTCCACACATATACAATTAAAGAGAGTCCATGAATCTAAAAGAGAATAAGGGGGAGAGTATATGGGAGGAGGGATATGAAGGATGGAGAGATGGAAATGATGTCATATTATAATCTAAAAAATTTTTTAAAAATAAATGGTTATCTACCCTTTTTAGCTTTGGAGTTTACTGCTATTTAATTCCTCATTTTGTTTTTGTTTTAAAACTATGTAAGCACCTTGTTTAAGGCATCTAGGATGTTTTATGCTTGCATATGTTTAAGCAATTTTGTAATACAATTTAACAATTCAGTGCTATATAATATTTGATGTATCTAATATCTCAAGTTGGGAAAATTGTCAGATTCTTAAAAGCTAAGAAATAAGATATACGGTAGTAAAAATAAAAGGCAATCAGTTCAAATTCACAGAAAAGGATGAAAGTTGGAAGCTGACAGTGATTGCTATTCTTGGTTGTCAACTTGACCATATCTGGAATGAACTACAATCCAGAAACAGAGGGCACACCTATGAGAGATTTTCTGACTGGTTTGAAGTGGGTGAATCCACTTCTAGTGCAGATCTTTGAGATAGAAAGACACATGACTTTGATCCAGATCTTGAGGTGAAAAGACACACACCTTTATTCCAAACTTTAAGGCAGAGAGACATACTTTTAAAATTGCTAGAAGTCTAGATAAGAACATAGCTTGTCCTTCACCTTGCTAACACATCCACTCTCACTGACATCAGAGCCTACTTGTTTGGGATTCCAGCATATATAGAAGAGCAGCTGAGCCATTCAGCCTTGCGGGACTGATCAACTATTGATTCATTCCATAGTTTTGTGACTCTAGAGAACCCCTAGTAAAACACTGAATTAGGGCATCACGATCTTTAACTGTCTTTTTTTTGTCACTGTTTAGTTTCTGGAAAATAAAGTTCAAATCAGACATAAAAATATCAAAACCCTTGCAGAAGGCATTCAGGATGCTATATCCAAAGGTTCATCTCATTTACCTTTATTTAGTCAGAACAAAATATCCAGAAAACAGAAATCACTAACACACATACCCAGAAAAGGTAGTGTGCACGGTTTAATTAGCATTTCCTCTAGTTTCAGATTTCTATAGCTATATCTTGCTATGCCACTTTTGCAGAACGCAAAATATGTAATTTTTCCATGGATACGTACAATACCCACTAGGGAAATCCTAGTCCTATACCAAACAATTCTTACCTAAAACATCCATCCCTTAGCAAACCACAAAATCAGGTGCATTTTTGTTACATTTTTGTTTTTTGAGACAGGGTCTACATAACTTAGGCTGGCCTCCAACTCATGATCTTCCTACCTCAGCCTCTATTTAAATAGTGGAATTTGTTAAGTGCTACCATGCCCAGCTGAACTGCATTCCTTATGAGAATACTTTTCTAAGAATGGTAAATTTACTATAATTCCTGCATTTAGGAGGCTGAAGCAGGAGATTTGTCATGAGTTCCAGACCAGTCTGAGCCTTTCTCCCAAAACCAACAAAAGGTAGACATGGTAGCAATGTAGTCCCAGTACTTGTACAGCAAGATGGGAGGCAAAAACAAGAGGATCCCAAGAGCTTGAAGGCCAGCTAGCCTGGCTACATGGAAAGACCCTGTTTAAACAATGTAGATGGTGCTGGGCAGTGGTGGCGCACGCCTTTAATTCCAGCACTCGGGAGGCAGAGGCAGGCAGATTTCTGAGTTCGAGGCCAGCCTGGTCTACAGAGTGAGTTCCAGGACAGCCAGGGCTACACAGAGAAACCCTGTCTCGAAAAACCAAAAAAAAAAAAAAAAAAAAAAAAAAAAAAAAAAAAAAAAAAAAAAAAAAAAAAAAAA
>CM052705.1:62210368-62257544 GCA_028551405.1 Uromys caudimaculatus | reverse complement strand
AAAAAAAAAAAAAAAAAAAAAAAAAAAAGAGAGAAACAAATAAAGAAAAAAATAACAATGGGTTGTCCTCTGCCCTCCACATGTACGCTATGGCACAAGTGCTAACACATCCATTTCTTCACTGGAATTGAAGCTTACTTATCTGAGATCCCAGGACAGACATATGCAGCAATAGTTTTCAATAACCCTACCAGCGTTGCCATGGCCTTATTATTTTTAATATGTAATACTGTAGCCTAATAATTTAATATTACTTTCCATTAGCAAATTTATGTATTATCTATTATCAAAACATATCATTTTTCAATAGTATGTAAGAAACATAAAAATGTCTTTAAAAACAATCAAGGACCATGAGACTCCAAAACATGTAAAAAATTTAAGTTTGATACAAAACATCATACATTATGAACTGTAATCAAATTGTTGATTTCAATTTTAAATGGCAAAGCTAAATTTTCTTGTAATAAAGTTATTTTATTCTAAAATAAATAACATTTTCTAATACTCATGATTAAATTATTCTACCATTTCTCTCTTTAAATGAACCTGCTGGCTTTTTGTCTATTTTCTGGGTGGTACGCTGACCACATCAAACCATAAAGAAGTTAACGAACCCTTTAACTTATCACTTGAAGTTTATTTTGTAGCACTTTTCTTCAATATCATGTAATTTACTGATCGCAACTGTTTATAAATGTAATGCTTGGCCTTTGAGACAATTAAAAACCTTTAAGTACTAAAATTTTACATCATGATTTGTTTAACTTAAGAAGTGTTATGACGTTGAAAACTAATAGATTTAAAGCAGAAATGATGACTTCCACAAAAACCAGGCACTCCTCCCGAACGTCAGAAGGGAAGGAAGACAAGGAAAAAGGTGAGACAAAAAGATGAAGGCAAGACAGGCAAGAAAATTCTTCTTCCCCGTTTGCAAGAGGGAGAGAAACTGTGAGGTCTCAGCAGATAACATAATCAACCAGATCCGTTTCTAGTAAGGCGGCTTCTTTACATGTTATTGAATCCCATCATGCCTTTCATATTGCCAGCAGCACCCTGCTGAAACTGCCGCATCATTGACTGAAGGCCGGCCATGCCACCTAGAAGGAGATGGGAAGAAAACAGGTCATGACCCAGCAGACTTTGAACCAGTTACAACTTTTGCCTAAGTACTTTAACTTCTAAAGTACTTAGCAATTAAGTTAGTAGCTTTTAAGAATATACAAAATTAAAATGTGTACTATTCGCTTTATTTTTATCTAAGAATATGAAAATGTGCTTCATGAAGTTACCATGAGGAATAAAGGAAAACATAAAGAGATCGTGGAATAGTTCCTGTCTATAATCAAGAAGTCCAAACAGAATATTTTTTCTGTCAAGACCAAGTTTTCTTATAACTAGAATTAGTTTTATGAAAACTGATCAGTGTGTTGGGCAGTAGTGGCGCACGCCTTTAATCCCAGCACTTGGAGGCAGAGGCAGGCAGATTTCTGAGTTCGAGGTCAGCCTGGTCTACAGAGTGAGTTCCAGGACAGCCAGGGCTATACAGAGAAACTGTTTCAAAAAAAAAAAAAAAACAAAACAAAAAAAAAAACCCCTGATCAGTGCAGGGTAGGGGCTATGTTTCAAAGGACTTTCAGAAAAAAAGAACTGACCATTTGCTAAGCACTTATTATGTGAAATGTTTCACATACAGTAATTAGATCATTCACTTGTCATAAACTCCTGATGCATATTACCTACAAACTTTCCAAAAGGGCAGTTTAGAAAGTTTTAAGGACTTTTCAAAGATTACACAGTAAAAATGGAATTAGAGTTCAAAATTTTGTTTGATTTCAAAAATCCTATAAAGACACCCAAATCTAAAATGGGGACTGGTCAGTGGAGGAAGCATTAAGGAAAGATGCCGAGTGCTGGGATGGAGCTCAGTTGGTAAAGCGTCTGCCCAGCATGCACGCCCAAGATGCACGAGGCTCTGGGCTCAATCCCTAGCACTTGAGACCCGTGGTCCCAGAGCTTGGGAGACGGAGGTGGGAAGTCAGAAACCCCAGACCAAACTCAGACACATAACAGCATCCAGCTGGCCTAGACTACTGACCTCATCTCAAACTCAGACACATAACAGTGTCCAGCCAGCCTAGACTACTGACCTCATCTCAAAGCAAAGACGAGACAGCTTGTCCCCGGACAAAGTGGCAGAACCTTTAACCCCAGCGTTTGGGAGGAAAAGACAAGAGGATCAAGCTGGCCTTCACACCAACTTCCAGGGAGGGCACTCAGGGCTACATGTGAGACCCTGTCTCAAATCCCTAGGTAATTAAATAAAATAAGTTTTAAAAACTAGAAAAAAAAATCGGGCTTGGCAGATGGCTCCTTAGGGAGAGTGCTTGCTTGGTGCACAAGCATGAGGACCTGCATCTGGATATCCAGCACTTGCACAAAAGCTAGAAATGGTGGCCAGTGCTTCTATAATCCCAACCCAGGGAGGTGGGGAGGAGAACAAAGAGACATGTGGGTCCTTGGAGCTCGGTGGCCAGCCAGGAGCCTAGCTGATACAGCAAGCACCAAGTCACTTCAGTTAGACACTATCTTTAAAAAAGTGGAGAGCAAGAGAGAAAGACACTTGCTGCTGCTGTCAGGCCTCCACATGTACTTATACTAGCATACACATGCATATACCACACACACACACACACACACACAGACACACCATACAAGTGGCAGCAGAGGACAAAATAAACCTCAGCTTATTTATAAACTACGCAGGTGACTCAGTGAGTACAAGTGTTACAGTACAGCGAGTACAGTGACTCAAGTCTAATGACCCACAATTAACTCTCAGAACCCATGTAGAAAGCTAGATGTAGCAGTGTGCATCTATAATCCCAACACTCAGCAAGACAAAGGATTGTGGGCCAGCTAGCCTGAACTACACAGTGCAGCAGAAAAAGCGAGACATGTTTCTGCAAGGTAGAAGACTCTGGAGTTTGTTCTTTGATCTCCATAGAGCAATGTAGCATGAGCACACACACTCACACCATATGCACCAGACAGACAGAGGGACAGACAGACGGATGGACACACACACACACACACTCACACACTCACACTCACTCACTCAAAGGTTTTTCATACTGCTCAAAAACCTTCTCCTTATCTAGAATGATTAAATAGTCAGTTGGGATTCAGATGGTCATCTCCCTTCTGCCACTTGTCTTTAATCAGGTTTTTATATATCACTACAGAAGGCTTACTATTAAACTACAACCCTTGTATATTTAACTGCGTATTACAACTGACCGAGAATTCTGTATTTACCCATGTGATGAAGCACTCGTGGGTCCATCATTTTGGCCATTTGTTGATTTAATTTTGCCATCTGTGACTGACTCACATTCTTAGACATATCACCACCTGATAAAACAAAATATTTAATTAGCATATGGTGTGGTATAGAACATCATACACAGTTTACTAATCTTTTTCTCAATTACATTTTTTTGAGGAAAACCACAAGAAACTCTCCATAAAGGATCATTTGAAGGACTTTTCATTGTTGTTACTGCATTAGCCCTGGCCAGCCTGAATTCACTATAGAAGCCAGACTGGACAGAAATTCCCCCTGCCTCTGCTTCCTGAGTAATGGGATCAAAGGCGTGAGCCACCACACTCTGCTAGAAGTATTTTCTTATAGCTGTGATTTTCCCCCTGATATTTTTAGTTATAAATGTGATAAACCACTACAAGCAAAACTGGACTGAGTGATTATGGTTACTGCAACAGCAACTGCTTAACAGAAATCTGAGGTAGAGAGAGAGATCTTCCTTCCTTTTTTAGCCCTGAGAGCCCAAGTGGTACACTATAGTACAACAAACAGCAAAACTAGGCAGGCCCTGCTAGCGACCATGGCAAGGTAGGAAAACTTGGAGGACGCCACATGGAAAATACCAAATGATACAGTAAGACAGCTTGGTGTCTGCATGTGTGTGCTCAGAAAACTCCAAAAAAACAAATGGGACCACATGGGCATGTGGTGCTCCTGGGTTGCCTTGGGTGTATGCCTGACCATTCAGGAAAGAAATATCAGTTACCTCAAATGATATACTAACTAAAAGACCTTCACTAATCAAGTGGTACTTGAAATGGTCATCTACATAGCGTCTGTTTGCCAAAAGTTACTTCATTAAAAAATAATAGTTAAATGCATAATCATTATCAGAAAGACTTTATTCAGCAACTAATGAGAACAGGTGCAGAGCCTTGTAGCAAAATATTACTTTGTAGCCCTAACTGGTTTTGAACTTGAAAATATCCTCCTGCCTCCTGAATGCTGGGATTATAGGCACTGTGCCCACTTGAAAATGGTAACTTTGTAGGGGAAGCAGAGGACTATCAAAGCATCTCAGAGCCTCAAGCATGCTAGCTGAGCACTCTACCTTTCAGTTATACCTCCAGCCCTAAAAATAGAAATTTATTAGAAAATAGAAATAAAGTTAAATGAAAAACTTGGGATGATATTTAGAGATGAAAAGCAAGTCTGTTAAGATGTTATTACAAAGCAACAGGGAGAAAGACCTGAGTGACTGAACAGAGAAGAAGTGACTCGCAAAGGAAACTCAACTTGGTAGATGTACAAAGGAAAAAAAAAAACCTTAAAAACATTAGAACTGGAGATGGGCTAAAAAAAAAAAAATATGTGACCATTAAACTAGAAACTACATTAGAAAATGTACTTTGGTGGCATACACGTCTAATCTCAGCACTGGGGAGGCAGAGGCAGGCAGAGCTCTGTGACTTCCAGGACAGCCAGGGCAAGACAGAGAAACCCTGTCTCGAAAAACAAAAACACAAACAAAAAATATACACAGTGTCCTCTGTACTTCCATCAAAGAGGACAAAACTGATTCCACGGAATTGCCTAGAAACTGACCCTGACATAAAAGCAGACAAATCAAATTAAGAACTAATGAGAGGCATGAAGATACAAACTGAAAGAGTAGGAGTTAGTGGTTAAACAGAGTGCATGTGTGTAAAATATATAATTCTTATTTTTCCTCGTGTTGTTTTGATACTGGTTCTAGGTACATAGCCCTGGCTGGACTAGGAGTCACTAGGTGATCAGGTGGCAACACTCCTGCTGCTTCTCTTGTCTCAAGAATTCTGGGAGTACATATATGGGATACCCAACCTAGTTAATTGATACAGTCTGAGGAATGTTTGGCAATATGAGAAGATAATCAGTAGTTATATCAACTGTTGTCTCCAATAGGAATTCTCTATGGAAAAGAAAGAGTTCAGTTTTTTTATACTCTAATGTCCTTTTTTTTTTTTTTTTTTTCCCTAATGTTCTTTAAATACTCTATGGTATGTATGTTGATAAAAAAAAGCTTTTCAATATTAATGTCTACTATTTTGATTCTGAAGAGATAAACCATGTATCACATGATAAATCATGGAAGTATTTGACTTTTAACATTGAGTTCTGGTTATCTTTTCTTTCTTCTTTAGTACTGGGACAGAGCCCAAGGACCCAGACAGGCCCTACCCCAGAGCTAAGCCCCAACCCCTGTAACAGGAAATTCAGCAGTAACTTTCCAGCATGAGCCTACTTGGCTTTGATATTTTGCGTCTGAACCTTGTTCTCTTAGGTTATATACAGTGTCCCCGCTCACCTTTGAAAAGTCCTTTGATCCCTCCCATCTTTTTGACCATCTGTGCAAACTTGGTATACTGGGTCAGGAGTTCTTGAACGTCTCTTGTTGACACACCTGATCCCCGGGCAACTCTCTGGATTCTGCCCGGTTGCTTACTGAAAACCTTGGCGCCATCTGTACTGTCCAGTTCTGTAGACAAAGACAAATAGTTTCATCCCACAAAGTTCATTATCACAGGAGCCAAGCACTCTGCCTCTGTCCTAAAAGTGGAAGCGTATTTATTAGAAAATAGGAATAAAGCCAAACTTGAGACAAAATTTGGGACTGAACAAGGAAGTGACTCACAAAGGAAATTCAAATGGGCAATATAAAACTTCAGAGGCTTTTACAGATGCCTTTTTCATTTATTTTATGTTTAGATACAGGATATCATATATCCCTAGCTAGACCCAAAATCTCTATGCAGTTGAGGATTATCCTGAACTTTTGATCTTCCTGCTTCCATTTCTTGAGGACTGGGATTACAGGTGTTTGATCCTAGACCCTGTTTACTGGGTCCTAACAGAGAGATTCCTATATGCTAGGCCAGCACACTACCAACTGAGCTTTATCACCAACTCTCAGCTATGGGTGCATGGTGTGTGTGTGTGTGTGTGTGTGTGTGTGTGTGTGTGTGTGTCTCATTCATGTGTACAGATGTATATCCTCCAAATTTATCTGTTAGCATAGGATCTCTCAGTGAACATGAAGCTCGGTGTTTCGGGTAGGTTGATTGGCCAGCAAGCTCCTAGCATCGGCCTATCTCCATAACTCAGCAGAAGGGTTAGAGGAATACAGCCATGCCTAGTTTCTGTACATGGATTCTGGAGATTCGAAATTCAGTCCTCTTGCTTCATAGCATATATTCTCACTCCATGAGCCATCTCCCCAGCTTGTTTCATTTTACAGAGATAAAATTTCATTTCTCTGTACATTATAACATGTATACAGAACTACGTACATATAAATGGGCAAACCACAAAACAGATTTAATAAATGTTAGTGTCTGTCACGTTTGCTTCTACTTTAAAATTTTAAAGAAAATATTAAAAAAATATTTATAGCATTAGAATAAAATGAACAAAGCAAACATATGTATAGTTTATCTTGAATTTAAATAGAACATTCTGAGAACCAACAGGTGTGGTGGCATATATCTTTAATCCCAGGATTCATGAGGCAGGAGGATCACTGTAAGTTTGAAGCCAGTTTGGACTACATAGCAACTTCCAGGCCAGATAGGACTACATAGTAAGACCTGGCCTCTTTAAAAGGAAAAACATCTGAGGACTTCTGAAATTCTTGTCACCCTGTATTTTACATGTCCATTCTTTCTATGTCATCCACATATCATAAGAACATAACATAGTTAAAAAAACAAAACAGAATCACTCACCTTCATCCTACCCTAAATAGCTGCTAACTTCTACTTCACACATTTAGACCTCATAAGCAAGTAGAAGACAGAGACTCTATGTATAATTAATGGAGAAATTCTTGGATTTCCTGTAATGGAGAAGTTACACCTGGTAATATTCTAATCCTTTTGTAGTATACTCGTGAGTCCCCTTCAGCTTTTTAATCATTTGGAATACAAGGTGGAGTTCTGCCCTTACTTGTATACAATGGAAGGAATGAGGTGGACTTCAGTTAAGATACCTATTTTGAGCTATACACAGTAGGTAGCACATGCATTCAGCAAGTTGAAGCAAAAGGATCACAAGTTCCAGGCCAGCAAGGGCTACACACACAGTAAACCTTGTCTCAAAAAATACAAAAAGGTGTGGGGAAAAAGAAAAATTCTATAGTGTGACTGTCTCAAAAACAAACAAACAACCCAAACAAATAAACAAAACAAAGCAAAATAAATAAAACCAAAATGCAGACTTAACAGAAAATACATCTCAGTCTCTTTCTCATTACACCTCAGGCCGGCCTCCTGGGTGACAGGATTATAAGCATATTATGATGTCTATCCCAACATTCTCTTACAACATCCCTCGCACCCCTTAACAAGCAGTCCAGACGGCTTAGTAGATAAAGTGCCTGTTGCCAAGTCCTGAAATTCACATGGGAGGAGAGAAACAACTTCCCAAAGATATCCTCTGACCTCCCCACATGTATATCAAGTCCCTCTACCCCATGCCAGTAAGGATCTAAGTAAGTTTTTAAACTGGGAGTCAGGGTGGTGGTGGGGAAGCTGGGCAGTGGGCATATATATGACTTTATTCCCAGCACTTGGGCGGCAGAGGCAGGCAAATCCCTGAGCTCGAGGCCAGCATGGTCTACAAAGCCAGTTTCTAGGACAGCTAGGAATACAGAGAGAAACCTGTCTCAATATAATAAAACCAGGGTGGGGGAGTAGTGCCGTGATTAAAAGCACTGGCTCATTTTCCAGAAGACCAGGGTTTGTTTATTTATTTATTTATAAATGGCTTTAAAAAAAGATGTTTTATGTATATGGGTGTTTTGTCTGCTTGTACATTTGCACACCAGAAGCGGGTTCTGGATCCCATGGGACAACTACAGTCAAAGATGGCTGAAGCCACCACGCACTGGGGATTGAACACAGGATCTATGGAGGAGCAGCCAGTGCTCTTAACTGCCAAGCCATCCCTCTAGCCCCTGACTATTTTTGAGACAGGATCTCATTATGTATCTCTGACTAGTCTAGAACTTGCTATGTTAGCCAGGACTGGATTAAAGGAGTGCACTGCCACACCTAGCCAACATTTAATTCTTTTAAGCCCAGGATCCTCTCAAAATTGACTGTAACTTTCCCCATTTATTTGTATCCACATAATGAAAACACACAACTCTTCAGAACTTATTTAAAGAAGTGTTATACTTCACATTTTTCTCAATGACGAATCAGCTTGTTAAGTCAGAGCTTACATATTATTCTATAGCTATCTAAAAGTAATCTTTTGCTCTAAGTTTCCTCCATCTTGCCAACAAGAAAATAATGACACTCAGAACTTGTTGATACTCAGAATACTGCCCCTCGGTCAAGTCATCCATTTCTTACCTTGGTCATTCATACTATCCATTATTGTCATCAGTTTCTTTAGCCTTGCCATTGACTCCTGCTCATTTCCTTTGCTCATAAAATCTGTGCCAAAACCAGGAATCATCCCCTAAAACAGATTTAAACATAGTCACCAATGACTTACTATTGCTCAAAATGTCAATATTTAAATACTAACTTTGAAACTAATTTTTAAATTAATTAATTGGGTAATAAATTAATTGGGTAAAATTAATTTTACCCAATGATTAATGTAAGTATATCCATTCTTAGATATTACAACGAAAAACAAAACATAGTACATCATATAAACTCATGAAAATGTCATAATAAAACCCCACTATTTTACAAAATTGGTATATGCTAATAAGGCAGGTGGCTTTCCTGTTACAGCCATGCCTGCTGCTTTGCAGTGCATTAAACTTGCTTTCTTTGTAAAAATAAGATGAACATGAAAAAGTATAAAGAAATTTTAGAAACATTTAAGGGTAACTAACCAAGATCTGACTGAATGGGCCCATTTTCATAATATTCTGAAATTGTTCATACATGTCTCGCAATGTAAACTGACCTGAAATGCAATACAAAAAATTCAGATATAGTGGCAAGCATGGATTCATCTTGAAGCATACTATGCAATCAACAAACATTCACTGCACAGCCACTGTGTGAAGGCCAGGATGAATGCTATAAGGAGTAGTAGGCACATGGTCAGATTGTACCACAGGGAAGCCTACTACTCTAGCACATTAGATAAACATATACAAATACATAGAAACTCAGAAACAAGGCAGACAAATTACACCTGCTAAAATGGCTACAATTAAAAGGCTTGGACATAGCACAAGCAAAAGAGAATATAGAACATGTAAAATTCCTATGCATACAGGCAAAAATATAAAATGGCAAAAATTATTTATAAGATCTGCAATGTCTTAATAGCTTAGCGATCCATGATCAGAAAATGGACAGACAGAGGAAGAAACAGCACTCAAATAATGCCAGGAGTGATGACACATGCCTTTAATCCCAGCAGATGCAGCTGGATCCTATGAGTTTTAGGACAACCTGGTCAACATAAGAAGCTTCAGGACAGCCAGGGCTATATAAAGAGTCCCTATATGAAAAAAATTAGTTACATATAACTTCATTGATGATTATAAAAATATTATGCTGATGGGCACAGTGGCTCACACCTGTAATTGCTACAATCAGGGGGCTGAAAAGAGAAGATTCCAAATTTGTAGCCATTAAGGGCTAGAAAGGAACATTCTGTCTCAAGAACAAAAACAAATTATGTGGGTTAGTCAGATGGCTCAGAGGATAAAGGTACTTGCCATGCCACTTGCTAACCTGAGTTTAATCCCTGGAAACCATACAAAGGTCCAAGTAGAGATCTGATTTCAGTTGTTGTTTGGTCTGTGTATACTTGCCACAGCATGCTCACTCACATACATCACACACACATAGTAATGATAATAATAATAATAATAAATTAAGGGAGAAATCATGCTGTGTGAAATAAACTGATTGGGGAGAAATGGACACACTATAGAATTTTGAAAAAAGCCTGGATTGGACAGATGGTTCGGTGATTAAGAAAGCTTGCAGTTCCGCCATAAGGATCAATTTAGATCCTAGCATCCACTTGGCCATTCATAAAGAAGTAGGACCAAGCCGGGCAGTGGTGGCGCACGCCTTTAATCCCAGCACTCAGGAGGCAGAGGCAGGTGGATTTCTGAGTTCGAGGCCAGCCTGGTCTACGGAGGGAGTTCCAGGACAGCCAGGGCTACACAGAGAAACCCTGTCTCGGAAAAAAAAAAAAAAAAAAAGAAGTAGGACCAGCTAGATGGCTCAGTGGTTTAGGCGTTTGCCACCAAACCTAATGAGTTGAGTTTGATCCCCAGAATCCACTAAGACAGGAGAAAAGAGAGTCCTGCAGGTTATCTTCTGATCTCCATACACATGCATGACATGACATGTGTAAGTATACACACATTCATATGCATACACATGTGACATTTTTTTTTTTTTTTGTAAAACAAACCAAGTGATCACCGAACAGAAAGTCCACGCAATAGAATCATGTGAAAACTTTAAAAGTAGAAAAATCAAGGAACACTGTCAAATGTTAACTGGAGAACACTGGAACAGTAATTATATCTGGAAAGTAAGTAGAGCTTGGTGACCTCCAAACGAGCAGAATGAAAGGAATAAACACAAAAATGCTGCAGATATCTAAGGAGTCTGAAGTCAGAGGGTAGACAGACGATGTACAGGATACAGAAGCAGGAAGTAGGCCCCTGCTTCAAGATAGAGGGCTTGGCATGACGCATGCCTTTAATCCCAGAACTCCTGAGGCAGAGGCAGGGGATATGAGCCCAGCCTAGTCTACACAGCAAGCTCCAAGACTATTCTCGAAAGAAAAACAAAAATCAACAAAGAATGACAGAAGGCAGTGAAGATTAAATTCAGCCACTGAATCTGTATCTACTGAGGACCAATGTGTCAGATACCGAGAAAGGTGCTGTTTCATCATGAAAGATGAAGGACACAGTGATGAACCTTACCTTCACGCAGGAAGGTAAGTATCAAGTGATTGTGATAAATGACAACAATTAATTATAGAGTACAAAGGAACATGCATCACAGGCTTCTAGGAATCAGGTAGGACATGTTAGAAGAGATCAAGATGTGAGGCACTGAAAGTTCAGCAGGCCGGCTCAAAATGCTAAATATAGCAGTGTCAAACCTTATGCAGAAGATGGAACTGGACTACACAACGGGGTCATTTACAAGCACTTTAAGGGCAGTGGGGAGCTGCTGGAGGATTTTAGATCGATGGAATCAGTCAGGAATAGTGGCACACACCTATAACTGTCAGTCCAGAGGCTGAGGCAAAAGGATCCCAAGCTCAAGAATAGTCTGGATGAGGTGGTTTCAATGATAATGGTCCTCACAGGCTCATATATCTGAATATTTGGTTCCCAGTTGGTGGGCTGTTAAGGAATGATTAGAAGATATGGCCTTGCTGGAAGACTCACTAGAATAGGCTTCTAGATTTCAAAAGCCTATGCCATTCCCAGTCCTGTTCTCATTGCTACACAGGGTTTCTCTGTGGAACAGCCCTGGCTGGTCCTGGAACTCACTCTGTTGACCTGGCTGGCCTTGAACTCACAGAGATCCATCTGCCTCTGCCTCCCAAGTGCTGGGATTAAAGGTATGTGCCACCACTGCTTGGGTTACAATTTTTTTTTTTTTTTTGAAAGAAAAAAAAGAAATCAAGGGAAATTATGATAGTGCATGCCTATAAGCCAAGTAGAAGCAGGAGGATCAAAGGTGTAAGGCCAGCCTAGCTATATAGTAAGACATGCTCTCAGAAACCAATGGGTGGGGAGGTAGACTAGCAGTAAAGCACTTGCCTAGCATGTGCAAAGCCCTCAGCACCATGAAAAAAGAAAGAAAACAAAACAAAGCAAAAAACCAAAAAAATTGAGATCAAATGCCTTTTTGCTACAAATATACCGTGCTTCAGCTTCTCTATAAGTGCCTCGTTATCGTCCAACTTCAACTCATTGACTTTATCAATCAGCCCTTCAATGTCACCCATTCCTGAAAGAGACCAAAGAGAAAAGTGAACAGATAACAATATGCTCACCTTTACATCATTAAAAACACACAGACACATGTAATAGTTTTGCAAGGTTAAGTACTCCTACTGCAGGGAAGACAGCCCAAAGCTAACCTTGTAATCCTGTGCTCCCTAACTATACCCCTTTAAGACAACAGAAAGGTCTAACTACCAATGCCACTTCCACCACTACAACATTTTCTGTGTCATGTGCTCGGACTCTTCTAAAAGACTCTGCATCTAATGACTCAGGCTTCCACGCTAACCACGGCAAACAAGAGGTTCGGGGGCTGGGGATGCAGCTCAGTAGCACATGCAAGGCCCTGGTTTTCATCCCCAGCACTTAAAGAAAAGCAAAATCAGGTTAGAATGATAAGTCACAAAAGGAAATTACCTTTGTAAGATAGTAAGCACAGGACTAAAGCCATAATTTGTTCTACGATCCATCCTATCTCAGAGATTGTTTCATACTATACTTACCAAGCAGTTTGCTGATGAAAGGTTGTGTTTTGAAAGGTTCAAAGTCATCTATATGTTCCCCTGTACCAATGAAAATAATTGGACTTTTTGTGGCAGCAACTCTACAAAAAAATAAATAAATAAACAAAAAATAACCTCAAAAAAGAAAACAAAGAAAGATAATAGACAAAATGTATAAAATTAAAGTTTATTTTCACTAGTTAGACCTATACCAAATGGCTCCAAAACTCTTTTTGTACTTAAATCTCTTTTATGGATTCTATCGTTACATTACTACAATGTTTTTAAAAACAGAGTAAGAAACTCATAAAAACAATACATATATACACACACACGATTCCAAGGCATAAAACAAATGATTTACAGGGTAAAGGGATTAGCAACAGCCCAACAGTCAACCGTCAACTGATACTCACGCACTGAGTGCACCACCTCCTTTGGCATGACCGTCAAGTTTTGTCACTATTACTGACGCTACGTCTACTTTATCTTTAAAGGCCTTCGCCTGGGCCTCACAAGCCTGTCCAATAGATGCATCCATCACATAAACAATGTTATCAGGTTGCTAGAAAGAGTAAATAAAAAGACAGGATCTTACTGGTGCTACAAAAAGGTCACCATGAACATGTATAGAACGCTTATTATAAATATTGAATCAATCAGTAAGTACTGACTGAGAGAGCACCATAAATTAAGTGGCATATAGGTCTTGACAAAGAGATAAATAGGGAAAACTTTGTGCTCATGATATAGAGAAGAGACTATGGTAACCTCTTTGGAAATGATTTTGAGCTGAGACCTAACTGAAGAAGAAATGTTGCACCTTTAATCCTAGCACTTGGGAGACAGAGACAGACAGATCTCTGAGTTCGAGGCTGAGGCCAGCATAGTCTAAAGAGAACCAGTTCCAGAATGGCCAATGCTACAAAAAGAAACCCTGCCTCCCCCCGTACCCCCCAAATCTATTCACATTTGCCAAATAACAGTAGCACTGTGCTGGAGAGATGGCTCAGCGAGCAGTTAAGAGCACCAACTACTCTTCCAGAGGTCCTGAGTTCAATTCCCAGCAACCACATGGTAGCTCACAACCATCTATAATGGGATCTGATGCCCTCTTCTGGTGTGTCTGAACACAGCTACAGTGTACTCACATAAAATAAATAAATAAATCTTTAAAACAAACAAATAAAAAGATTAGCACTAAAAAGACACTAATTAGCACAAATCACCAATCAAAGAATTAGGTATGCAACAAGTGTTAAACTGCTTCTAACTGCTACATTATTTCTATCATAGTTTTATTTTTGTTTTGTTGAGAAGGGGTGTGGTGGTTTGAATAAAAATAGCCTCCTATATTTGAATGCCTAGTCATCAGAGTGATGCTACTTGAGAAGGATTAGACAGTGTGGCCATTTTGAAGTAGGTGTAGCCTTGCTAGAGGAAGTGTGTCATTGTGGGTGGGCTTTGAGGTTTCAAAAGCCCAAGCTAGGCCCAGTGGCTCTCTCTTCTGCTACCTACAGATCTGGATGTAAAACTCTTAGCTACTTCTCCAACATCATGTCTGCCTGTGTGCCGCAATGATGATAATGGACTAAACTTCTCAAACTGTAAGCAAGACCTACTAAATGTTTTCTTTTATAAGAGTTGCCTTGGTCATGGTATCTCTTTCACAGCAACAGAACAGTGAACAACACACAGGTCTTACTGTGCAGCCTTGGCTGGCCTAGAAGGTAAGATATCCTAAAACAGGTTGGCCTTGAACTCATAGAGATCCACCTGTGTTTCCCAAGTACTAGGATAAAAGGCATGTGCCACTACACCTAGCTCCATCTTTTAAGAGCTTTAAAGGAAACACTAAATGACAATACTAATGCTTCATTTTGAAAAATCTTTACAATTATTGTTTCTACTGAATTTAAGTAACAAGAAAAAAACCGAATAAATACTTAAGGCTGATTCTTAATTTTTCATTATTATTTTTTTCTATGTTGATGACAGTAAGTCCTTTATCACTTAGTGATAGTAGCTGTCTTACAGGTAAGAAGTAATTTATATTCATAAATTCAATCAGGTTTCATAGTTAAATTGAAGTTCTTAAAATGGTGTTCCACAGAAAGTTACTTACTATAGCATTAGAAACTTGAAGCATTTCTTCAAACAAAGAGTCTTCTTGTTTGTGACGACCACTTGTATCAACAATAATAATTTCAAAATTTTCATTTTTGAATTTCTCCACTCCTTCAGAAGCAATGATGACAGGATCCATTTCAGTATAGCTATTTAAGATGAACAAATGATTTAACACCACCACGACGGGAAAACATTCAAATATTATTTACTTGGAAACTGTCAGCTTATTTTTAATCTATTCTGAAAAAGTGAAAATATTAGTTTCAATTTAGAAGACATTAACTAATAAGTAATAAATACAGAAGCCCATTTCATTGGCAACATGAGGTACCATTGAACTTTTCCTACCCAAGTCTACATAACTATTGCATGTTTTTCTAAATTGTTTTCTTAAACATTTTTGATATCTTCTTTAATAAATAAAGTCATGTTACAAAGCATATTATACCTGCTTTTCCATTTAATTTGTCATTTATAATGTTATGAAGGAATTAAATACTCCTATGAAACAATATTTTTAGATTATACAGCATCCCACCAGATAACATCATTTATTGTGTGCATTGATGTTGGACATTTATGTTTTTTCTACTATGTCAGTATTAAAACAGACATGAATCAAAACAAAGACTTCTCTAAAAAAACAAACCAAAACCAAACCAAACCAAACAAAACAAACAAAAAACCAGGAGAAGGGGCTGGAGAGATGGCACAGCACTTAAGAACCTGGCTGCTCTTCCAGAGGACCTAGGTTTAGTTTCCAGCACCCACACAAAGCTGGACTCATAACCATGTTAACTCCAGCTCCAAGTGATACAATGTCCTCCTCTATCTTCCAATGGCACCAGGCAGGCACACATATGGTAGACATATATGAAGGTAAAATACCCATACAGAGAGAATAAATAATTTAAAATGACAGTTATTACCATTACTATATATTAATTATCAACCAATTAATTATTTTTTGAGATGTCTCACTATGTAGCCTTGGCTAAGCTGGAACTAGCTACATAGTTCTGGGTAGTCTTGAACCTATGACAATCTTCACCTCAGCATCTTACATACTGAAATTATAGCTATACAACTAAAATTTGCAAATTTATAAGGAAACAGAGTCAAACATCTTCACAGAAAGTGACAATAACTACATATATACAGATAGTAGGCTTCATATAAGATTGCAGTAATTATTTGGAAGAATTTAAGGGTGAGTTTAAAGGGGATATTGTTGTAACAAACAACACAACAAAGTGTACCACTGCATTCATTCTTTTTATTATATGTGTCTCCTTATTTACTTGATCTTCTATTGGTGCATGCTTATAAGCATGAATAAACCATGGTGTACTTGAGGAGTCATAGGGCGACTTGAGGGAGTAGGTTCTTTTTCCACCATCAAGGTCTTGGGGATTAAACTCAAGTTGCCAGTGTTGGTGACAAGTGGCTCTACCTGCTGAGCCAGCTCACCAGTCCCTACTATATTCAACTTTTTAAAAAAGAATTATTTTATTTATTTTATATATGTAAGTACACTGCAGCTGTCTTCAGACACACCAGAAGAGGCAGACCTCATTACAGATGGTTGTGAGCCACCATGTGGTGCTGGGAATTGAACTCAGGACCTCTGGAAGAGTAGTCAGGGCTCTTAACTGCTGAGCCATCTCTCCAGTCCCCTACTGTATTCATTTTAATGAGTGTTCTTTGGAAGGGAGGAGGTTGTTTTGTCTTTTGCTTTGTTTTTTTAGTGGAACTAGGTATTAAACTCAGGGCCTTGTATATCCTAGGCAAGTACTCAATCCATAAGCTACATGCCCAGGCTCCTTTGATGAGTTTTGACAAATGCATACAATCCATATAACCATTACAGTAGGACTCAAGGTACAAAGCTGTGCCGACTAGTTTTATGTCAACTTGACACGAGCTAGAGTTATCCAACAGTAAGGAACCTCAATTAAGAAAACGCTTCCAGAAGAATCATGGGAAGCAAGCCAGTAACCAGCACCCTCCATGGCCTCCGCATCAGCTCCTGCCTCCAGGTTCCTGTCTTGTTGGAGGTCCTGTCCCAATTTCCTTCAAGGATGAACTATGGTGTGGAAGTATAAGCCAGGTAAACTTTTCCTCCCAAAGTTGCTTCTGGTCATGGTGTTTCACTGTAGCAATAGTAACACTAACTAAGACAGCTGTCAAATAATCATTTTAATCTAAAGTAACCTATCTTCCTACAAACATATATACAGTAGATGATAATAAAACAGCACTAAAAGTGTTAATTAGATATGTCAACATGTACTTCATTTGTAGTGTTTTAAAGATATATTTATTTGTAGGTGTGTGTGTGTGTGTGTGTGTGTGTGTGTATGTGTGTGTGTACTCATGCACACACGAGTAGGTATATCCACACATTGAGGTGCTACAGTACACATGTGGAGGTCAAAGGGTAACCCTCTGAAGTTGGTTCTCTCCTTCTACCATGTTTCTACAAGCAAAATCAGGTTGTCAGGCCCCTACTTTCATTTTCAATTTTTTTGCTTCTACTACATACTTTATATTCCCTAGCATCTATTAATAGGTATGGGCCGGGCAGTGGTGGCGCACACCTTTAATCCCAGCACTCGGGAGGCAGAGGCAGGTGGATTTCTGAGTTCGAGGCCAGCCTGGTCTACAGAGTGAGTTCCAGGACAGCCAGGGCTACACAGAGAAATCCTGTCTCAAAAAACCAAAAAAAAAAAAAAAAAGTATAAAAATAAAAAAATATATGTGTGTGTGTGTGTGTGTGTGTGTGTGTGTGTGTATGCTTCCAATGTCTTTTTTTTAAAAAAAGGACTCCATGTATAGTGGAACACATCTTAGGATCCCAGCACTCAGAAGACTGAGACAAAAGAATCACAAGCCAGAGGCCAGCCTGGACTACTAAAGTTTTCCAGGTCAGACTAGACTAAAACTGAGACTGAGTACCACAAAAACAAAGCAAACAGTAGCCTACCTTCCATAGAACGGAATTCTTGCTTTGGTGGCATTCTGTTTTAGCTGGTCAAAGGCTCCTAAAAGAGAAAGAGGTAATGAAGCCTCAAATATGACAACAGAAATTACAGAAAACAGATTTTAAATTTCAACACACTACCTGCTCTGAATGTATCTGCACATATCAAACACGTCTTCCAACCTTTCCTCTGGTAATAATATGCTAACTGGGAAAGGAACATTCAAAATAAAGTATCAGAAAACATAATAAATCATTTTATAAACAACTTCATTGTTTAATCTTATTTATCTAAGGAGTAAAGTAAAACTTCATAATTCTTGAGTGTAATATAAAATATTGAGGCATAGCAAAATCTCTTAAGAGTTTAAATTGTCATTCAATGACTATAAGATGAAAAAGCAACAATAATCACTGTTAAAAATGTTAACTTGTAATGTTAAGGCTAAAATAATGAATACCATCCTTTAAAAATAACCATTACCCCTGTCCTTAAACTGTAACATGGCTAAAGCTTGTTTGTAGGCGAAAGAAAAAAAAATCTAGCAAGTAAGTTGGGGAACCCAATTATAGAAAAAAAAAGTACAATAAAATGAGTAAAAAAATCAATATAAGAATATGTAAGATAAAAGGCCATATTATATACAGTGGGACACTCAAAGGAGAATTTTGTGTCAAAACAAAGTAAATTTCCTATTTTTTCTTCGATTAAAAAAAAAATCATTGTGTCCATAAGAGCCCTACCCCACACACATACCCTACCCTCTTTTTCACCATGTAGTACTGCCTGGGCTGAAGTAACTACAAGACAGGCTGGCTTCAACACATAAAGGCCCACCAGCCTCTTCCTCCACTGTATCTGGCCATACTTACTCTTTAAGGACAGGAATTGCTTTTTCTGTTTGAAAAGAAACCAGAATTAACATTGCTTTTCATTGTTTTCTGTTTTGGGTTTGGTTTGGTTGTTTTGAGATGGTCTCCTACAGCTAAGGCTGACCTCAAACTCACTATGGAGCAGAGGATTCCTTCAATTCCTGACCTCCCTAGCTCCACCCGTGGCTGGAACTACAGTCACACATCAGCACACCTGGTGTAGAAGTCTAACATTCTAACAAATGTCATAGGAAACTATAGGATTCTGTTTTTTCCTATAAAAACAATACAAAAGCAGAAAAGATATACCGAGTAACAAAACTGTAAAACGACAATCTATAGCTTGGCTTTAAAATAAAACTTTATTTATACAAATGTATCTATCTTCCATATGACTTTTTAAAAGAGTACTTACCTTTGAACACGTTGTTGTTTTACCACTCCCTTGCAATCCAACAAACATGATCACATTTTGCTTTCCCTTAGTCGGTGTCCACGCTTTAACTCCAGGGTCTACAAGCTATACACCAGAAAGAAAAATATCAGACTAGCATGCGGCATTCAAAAGTCCCTCTCCCTATGACTTTAATTTATAAATGTCAAGCTAAGGATGTTTTTATTTTATTGAAGCCTCCATAATCCCAACCTTCTGAGGCAACTCTAGCAGTCCCTTTGTGCAAAGTGAAATTTAAGAATTTTATAAAATATTACAGAGTTGATGCCATACTCAGGCCTTTTCAAACAAAAGGTGATTACCAAACTTGACAACCTAAGTTCAATCCCCAGAAGTCACAGGGTAGAGAGAAACAGCCAACTCCCTCAAGTTTTTAAACATGGTACATACTTGCCAGCCTCCCCCCAACACACACAAAATAAATAAATGAATGTTAATTTTTAAAATTTCTCATAATATATAAAGTTGAAACTACCTAAAATATTTAATCAGCCTATATACATTCATATTACTCAAACATTATCATTTCAGCAGCAATCTATATGAGATATTTTATATTTTTCTCATAGAACAAGTCTTCAAATCCAGCTAGTGTATACTTTTTCCAAATTTGTCTTTCCTCTTAAATTAAGGTGAGAAAAAAATTAAAAGTTGGTTTTGGCAATAGGGATAGAACCCAGAGCTTCATATAGCAAGGCAGGCACTCTACCATTTGTGTGGTTTCATCTTTTCTTTCTTTTTATTTAAATTATTGTGTTTAATTTCCTACTTAAGTAATCTTACAATTTAGCCTAAATACATTACAAGTGCTCAGTAATCCTGTGTCTAGAGGCTTCTATACTGGTATGAATATTCAATTTGACAAATATTTGTATGAAACAAAATAAATGGCACATGAAGATACCTTCTAATTCAAATATTAAATTTTCTTTCTTTCTTTCTTTTTTTTTTTCGAGACAGGGTTTCTCTTGTGTAGCCTAGAACTCACTCTGTAGACCAGGCTGGCCTCGAACTCAGAAATCCACCTGCCTCTGCCTCCCGAGTGCTGGGATTAAAGGTGTGTGCCACCACTTCTCGGTTTAAATATTAAATTTTCTAATACCAAAAGATCTATAAAATTATTTCCTAAAGAAAGTGAGGGAGAAAAATATAATTTTACAATGGATTAGTGGGAAAGAGTCACATAGGAACAGTTCCCCAACACAAGGCTTATTTTCTTTCTTTTATTTTTTAGAGTCTCATGTTACCTAAGCTGGCCGTGAACTATGTAGCTAAGACTAGCAAAAAATTCCTGATTCTCCTCCTAATAAGAAGTTGAAGACCTGGGATTACAGACCCAAGTTTACCAAGTATAAAGCATTCTAAAAGGTGCTCAAAAACTTAATTTTGGCCCCATTTAGAGCCTGAAATAATTATTCACACATGATATTTTGATGATTGATGATGATTAAACAGATCTCTCTGAGTTGGTTTGGAACTCACTAGTAGCCCAGGCTATCCTAGAACTCCTATGCAGCATCTGAGCACCATTCCCTACTAGGATTACAGGAGTGAATTGCCAGACCTGGCATAAATAAACCTTTAGTGGAATACAACCATGTCCATTCATTTACTATCTTTGTATTTCAAAAACAGAGCTGAAGAGTGGCAAAAGAGAACCTGTGGTTCAGCATATGCAAAACCCTCATAAGGAAGTCTGCCAAGCTCACCCTAGTCAGTATCATCAAGGTATTAGATATGACTTACTACATATGAGTTTCAGGGAAAGGCTGGTAAAAAGAAGGGGAAAACAAACTACAACACACCTTCTTGTCCCTTTTCCACACATGTGCATAACTTTGGAAAACTTCTAAAATAGGCAAAATCTGTCTTAAAACAAGTCCACTTCCCCTCCTGCTCTATCTTTTTAATATAGAGAGGCTGCTCTCCATTCACCTCCATTCTATCTACTCATGGCAGAATAACTCAGCTACTACCACTGAACACTTCATAATCTATCCTCTCTCCTTCCGACACTCTGAAACGTTTCCAACCTTTTGTATGAAAAATCCGTTATAATCCTTTGTATGGTTAGCTGTAGTGTGTAATCTGAAACCATATAAACCTGAGTCTGCTGTATTGAACTGTGCCCTGTATTTAGCATAGGTTCTATCCTAGTGCATGAATCTATACCACCATCCATTTAGTCACTTAAATACTGGCTTGCTGCGCTATGCAAATTTCACATTATTACTCATCTATCATTAAAAATCTTGACTTAATGTCAGTACTAATTTCATCAGAAAAATTACATCAGGATTCTATCAATCATGTTAAAGATGCAACTTCTACTTATTTTGTGTGGTGTTGGAGATTTAAACTAGGGTCCACTGGTTCAAATATTTTCACATAAAATTTTATCTTTAATCTTTTTTTTCAACAGCTACAATATTGTCAGTTATTTTCCTTAAAGTGACAGGTTCACTTCATTTTGGAAAAAAACGCTGCCAAATTAAGTCCAGGCCAGAAATAATCAGAGTATATGTTTATTGCTCATTTAATATAAAATAGTACTCTATGCAAGCTTGCAACTGAAGTCATAGATGTGACATACCAAGAGGATAAAGAAACTTGAGTATAGCTGGGCAGTGGTGGCGCACGCCTTTAATCCCAGCACTTGAGAGGCAGAGGTAGGCAGATTTCTGAGTTCGAGGCCAGCCTGGTCTACAGAGTGAGTTCTGGGACAGCCAGGGCTACACAGAGAAACCCCGTCTCGAAAAAAAAAAAAAGAAGAAACTTGAGTATAGCAGACAGAACTTTACCTGTATTTCATCCACAGAACCTTAAAAGGATATATGGATAGTCAACCATCACAATTTAATATAACTGATAATATCTACTGTTTGTTTGATCATAGATTTAAGTGAAAGCTGGTATTTTAAGTGTTTGCTGCTAAAGTTCCTGGTTACTAATAATATAATTTAGTTGGTGTTGCTGTCTTTTTGTTTATTTTTTTCAGACAGTGCCTTATTATGTAGCTGGGCTGGCTTTATACACAGAGGTCCATCTGCCTCTGTCTTCCTGTTTCAGAGTGTAGGATGAAAAGATATGTTTAAAATTAGTCTTAAAATATGTAAAAATAAGACATCTGAACATCTATCTATTTTATGCCATGAGTTATAAAGAATGGAGGTGAACATAGAAAGACCTAGAAGGAAGAAATGGGATTAAGAGTATGTGCCACCACAGTCAGCTGGTATCCGTGATTCATGCTAGCATGCTGTCAGGCTGTGTAAATACCAGGTCAGTAAAAAGGTAAAGAAGGCAAACTAGAGATACAGTTCAATGACAGAACATGTGCTTGTCATTAGGTTCAATGCCCAGGAGGACACACCAGAGTAAATAATGCTTTAACATTACTAGGAAAGCAGTTTAACTTTGCTTTGTATACTTAGCATTGCTCTAGATTGTAAGTTTCTCTGAGGTAAGGACCAGTACGTGGCTGTCCACAGTACCTGGCATACTGCCTCAACAAGTGCCCCCCAGTGAAGTTCCAGAGCTGATGGTAATTCTTACAAAAGATCTAAATTAGTTTCCAGAACCTACATCCGATAGCTACCAACCACTTGTAACTCCAGCTCAGGGAAATCCAAAGTCTTTGACATCTACAGGTACCAAAAATCACCTGCACATATCCACAGTCACACAAAAATATTTTTTCAAGTTTTAGGGTTTTTTTGTTATTCATTTTTTATATTATTCATTTCATATGTGTTTTGCTTACATGTATGTATGTACTATGTGGTACCTGTGGTGATCAGAAGAGGGCATCAGATCCTCTGGAACTGGAGTTACAGATGGTTGTGAATCACCATGTGGATGGTAGGAATTGAACCTGGGTCCTCTACAAGAGCAACAAGTGCTCGTAACTGCTCAGCCATCTCCCCAGGCCCACACACAAATATAGCCCTTCCATTTATTTCCTAACTTTTTTTTTCTGTATGTACGTATATCTGTCTGTGCTCATGTCCCATGACACACATGTTAAAGTCAGGGAACTGCTAAAGGAGTCAGTTCTCTCCTACTACACAGGTTCCAGGATCGAGTTCAGGTTATTAGTTTTAGCAGCAGACACCTTTACCTGAGAAGCATCTTGATGGCTCAAATTTATATTTCAATACGGACAAATTGTCCATAAAATACATTAGAAGGGACTCAAAAGCACTGGGTTAATGGACTCATAATCTTGATACACTTTTACCTTTACAAGTTCTTTAAATACAGCATGTTGAATCATTTTTCTTTTGTTCAGACCAGATGCCATCTCTTCAAGATCAATTGCAGACCTTCACAATGGTGACAATTGGGATAAGAAGAAAAGTCAGTTAAGATAATCTCAAAGTACTTCTATCCCACAGAATGCAAAGTATTCAATTATTCATATTAATTAGCATTCTAATAATTGTTATAGATTTATAAGATTATACCACAAAAAATTATACTATAAAAGACTAGATCCAAGGCTTTGAGTAGTTTTTGAAGGCTTACAGTTCAATGCATAAATATTAGTTTCTCTGGATATAACTATAAAATATTAATTTTATTGTTTTTACAGCTTACAAATTTTATATCCAGAGAATCACACTGACTTTCTAGCTTTAAATGTTTCAATGCTAGTAGTTCTATATCTTCTCCCAGACTATCAGTGTAAGAGAAGGAATGCTAGACTGGGATTCCAGAAGCTATTAAAGGTGCCCGTATGGTTCCAGGTGCCTGTCCATATTCCTCTCTCAAGGAATACTGTAACAAAGACCACACAGAGGACTCCTTCAAACAGAGACTGAGAAACCAAAAGGCAGAACAAAAGAGACTCTATCTCTTTAATCATGAAGAAGGCTGGCTCATGTAATCTTACCATAATTTCAGGAAGAAACTGAATTGCTGAAAAGCATTTACATTAAAATCGTATCACATTTAGCTATAATAAATGACTAACCCCATCCAAATAAATAAGCTAGAAGAAAATCTATAATGAAATGAAGCCATCCTTGGTTTGTTCACAGAACCTTTAATTATGGAAATACATAGTCTCTCTTTATCTCTTCCTTCTTCTTTTCTCCATTTAAATCTTTTAGCCAAGGCTGACCTGAGGCTCACTGTATAACAAAGGCTGGTCTTAAACTCCTGATACTCTTGCTTTAGCCTCCCAGGCACAAGCCACCACAACTTGCTTCACAGGGAGTTTTCTGACATTATGAATTTAAAACTTTCCAGTGCTGATAGAAAGCAAACTTTCCTACTTACTGCCTCTATCCCAGTAAACCAAACTTAGTTTGTCTTGTTTTTACACAATTAATTTAACTTACTTAACATTTTCTCTTAGTTGTTTCACTAGTTTAATATTAACATCTGCTTCCAATAATGCTGTACATACTTCTTTCAGCATCGCATTTAATACCTGAAAATAAATCAATTTGAAATATGTTCAGTGTTTTACTCCAGCAACATAAAAGCAATGGCTGATCAGGTGTCATGCACTACAGCCGCTTAGTAACAATACAGCAATGCCACTCTACTGGAGGTGAGAAAAGATTTTTTTCAATTACCCTTGGAAGAGAAAATATTATTAAATCCAAGTCATTCTGTCAAAATAAGACATGGCATTTAGTTTTACACAGGCATTAATAACCAAGTATAAATTATCCCTGTAGTACACATCACCACACTAGGCTAAAATGCTAATCTTTTATATAAAGGATGCTAAATGAAAGGTACAGAGGGAAAAAACCAGATAACAAAGGAGAAAGAAGGACCGTGAAGTTTTAGATCTATGTTGAGACAGAACAGCATACTATATTTTCAAAGTCAAGTATTCAAAAGCTACATTGTTTTGTTTTGGCTTTTTTTTAAAAAGAAAACAAAACAAAAAACAACAACAACAAAAAAACCCTAAAGGTAGATTTGGTGGATTTTTTTAAAAGTTCTGACTAGTAAGGTGAAATAATGGAAGGCAAGATGGGTCAGTGGGCAAGAGCACTTGCTGCTCTTCCAGAGGACCTGAGTTTGATTCCTAGAACTTGGGCAGCTCACAATCTCCTGTAACCCAGATCCAAAGACCCCAACCTCTTCTGGCTTCCATGGGCACTAGCATTGTTGCGCACATAATAACCTCACACAGATACACAGACACTTTAAAATTTTTAAAAATTAAGTTTAAAAAAGGTGAAATAATACAGTAGTGGATTTTTCAATGCAAAGCACCCCTTTCCTTACTGTTATTGTGTATTTACAGTAAGTACTAAATCTACACCAAATTAAATCACAAGTCTAAAGAGACATATTTAGTCCAGTTCTCTAATCCTAGTAACAATGAGCCAGCACATGTATCTCACACTATATTTTCATACCTCTTCATTGATAATGGTGGCATTGCTCAATGAGCGTAATGCTGATGTTATTTTTCTTCCAAGATCTGCTAGAACCATCTTGAAGGTTTTAAGATGTACTTATGAGAACTCTGGAAAGGAAAAGAAAATATAAGTGAAAACCATTTCTCATTAACTCCTAAGTGAAGAAATAGAATATTTAAATTCAAATTAAAGTATTCCAATGTTTGAACACTATAATTTCAGCTTCTAGCACCTCAACCTGCAACTTTAATACATTCCTGTCCAAAAGATAAATTTGGTTATGACACCTTCCATTTACATATCTAATTAGAGAATCTTAAACATAAATCATCAGATTTAAATGTCCAATAATATCTGTTGAGGAAATGAAACTATGATCTTAAGTTAATTTTGTTCCTTCTTCGGCACATGCTCATGAGTATGAGTAACTGAAAGGTGCATCGTGTCCACTTGTAAAGAAAGAAAGAGAAGTGAACTCCACAGACATGATGCTCAGCTCCCACACTATTCTGAATCTGATTCTTAAGTAGAAAAGAAAAAGGAAAGGAAAATTTACCTTAATTTATAAATCACTTAAGTTTTGTAGCACAAAAATAAATTAACTGCTGAGCCATTAACTACATGACAGTCACCCACTAAACCACTTCACATAAAAAACATCATGTCTAAGGCTATGCATATAGCACACACCTTTAATCCCAGCACTTGGGATTCACTATGAGTTGGAGGCCAGCCAGATCTACATTGAGAGCTCCAGGCCAATCAAGGCTACAAAGTGAGACCATGTCTCAAAACAAACAAAAAATAAATCATATTACTTCAGTTTATTCTTCTAACCACCAAGAAACCATTATTCTTCCCATTCTAAAGTGATTTACTATTTCTCAACTCCAAAATATAGTAACTTCAAAATTCCTATCCCTTAAGCCAGGCATGGGAGTACACTTCTGTAGTCCTAGCACTTGAAAGCAGGGGAGCAGCCTGAGTTACATGGGACAGTCTAAAATGAAAACAAACAAATGGCAGAACTCAACAGAAGGTAAATAAATATGATTGCCTGTCCTCAACACGTTTTAATCACTAGCTGATAAGACAAGGTACATGAAAGAACAGCAGAATAAATGCAAGACAGAATTCCTCTTGCCTAACTACAAAAGAGAAAGAAAGGATAGAAAAGAAAAGAAAAGAGAAGAGAAGAGAAGAGAAGAGAAGAGAAGAGAAGAGAAGAGAAAAGAAAAGAAAAGAAAAGAAAAGAAAAGAAAAGAAAAGAAAAGAAAAAAGAAAAGTCACTCCTGTGTCTCTGGTCTTCAGCCTGTCACGTTAGACTTTGGACTTCAACTACAGCCTTACCCTCCCACTTGCCAACAACTCCTGCCAATCAATCTTCAGGCTTATAGGCCTCCATAACTGTCTAAGCCAATTCCTACAAAAATACCTCTACACACACACACACACACACACACACACACACACAACTTAATAATAATAATAGAAATAAAATAAATTGGTTTGTTTCTTTGGAGAACCTTGACAAATGACTAGTGAAGTAAACCTAACAATAAGGGGTCAACAGTCAACTCTTGGTTTCTATAAAAGTCACAGAATGAAAAACAAAATTAGGCTAAGCTAAACAGGATATGCTTTATCAAAATCTGGTTCTGAAATAACAGGCACTTTTTATTTTTGGCTCAGGAAGTAAGAGCACTGACTTCCAGATGACCCAGGTTTAATTCCCAGCACCAATATGGCAGCTCACTAGTGCCTGTAACTCCAGTTCTAGTGTATCTGGTACCCTCTTGTATCCTCTGGCACCAGGCATATATGTGATACAGAGGCATACATGTAGGCAAAAAATCCCATAAACGTAAGAAATTAAATCTAAAATTTAATTTAAAGGAAAACTGAGAGAATAGCTAAGATACTTGCTACAGGGAGACTTAGGAGACTGAGTTTAGGGGAATTAAAGATTGTAGAAAGAGAAAATAAACTTTAAGGTTTAATAGAAAGAGGGTTTCTCAGGCTGAGTAATTAGTTAAATATTACATCTCAAGCAAAATTTAGTAATTTAGAAGTTAAAAATTATTATTTTCAGGTGTGGTGATACACACCTTTAATCCCAACACTTGGGAGACAGAGGAAGCTCTCCATGCATTATTTCCAGGCTCTTGTTCTATATAGTGAGTTCTGGGCCAGCCAGGTCTCCAAAGTGAAACACTGTCTACATTTTAAAAATAAATTAATTGAAAAAAATTAAGGCTGGATATGGTGGCACAAACCTTTAATCCAGCATACAGGAGACAGAGGTAGATAGAGTTCTGTGAGTTGGAGGTCAGCCAGGGTGACATAGTGAGACCCTGTCTCCAAAAAATATTAAAAATGAAATTAAATTAAAGATTTTAAATTATTGTTGACATGATGAAAATGAGAAAAGGTTGTTTACCTTAAGCAAAGGCTGCTTTGTTTTAAATAGTTACATGATTACTTAACCTAAAAGAGCAACTACTTCATTGAAAAGATTCAAGATTTATTTCTTTCCCATATCCAATATGCTAAATCAATGAAGTAATTACTTTCATGGAAGAAGAGGGATGTTTCCATTCATCTTTTATCACTGTTACAGGAGTGATACAGTCCTATCTATGACAACACAATGATCTTGTTAAGATGACATCATAAACAGCTCATCCTTCATTTTAAGTTATACCAGTTAATTCTTTAAAATGAATGTTAGAGGGCTGGAGAGATGGCTCACTGAGTAAGAACACTTGTTCTTCCAGAGGATCTGGGTTCAATTCCCAGCACTCACATGATGGTTCATAACCATCCATAATTCCAGTTCGAAGAAATCCAAATCATCTTTCAACTTTTGCAAGGAACAGGCACACAAATTGAGCATGTATGTAATATATATGCAAGCAGAACACTCTAATGCACATAAAATAAAAAATAGTTTTTTTAATGATTCTAATTGGGCATGGTGGTGCACAACTTTAATCCCAGTGCTTGGGAAACAGGATAGTTGGATATCTGCAAATTCAAGGCCAGCTTGGTCTACAGGCCAATTCTAGGACAGGTAGGGCTCCATTTAAAAAGAGAAAAAGAAAAAAAAAATCTAATTCCCCAAACTGTGACTCTTTTTGTTTGTTTCCTTTAGAGACAAGTCTTTTTACATAGATCTGGCTAGGATTAAAGGCATATACCACCACGCCCAACCAGTTGTGGCTGTTTTTGAACTAAAAACAAATGGCATTTTCCAACACACCTTCCCTTATATAAGTATTTTTTCTTTCTAAAACAAAGTTATTTAAAGTAAGTGTCATGTATGGCTAATCTTGAACTTGTTAGGCGGCAAGGATGACCTTAAATTTTTGATCTGCCTCCCAAGAACAAAGATTACTGAGCTCAGGGTTCCCCATAGCCTAATTACTAAAGCTACTAACTGAACACCATGTCCAGTTTACCGAAGTACTTTTAGCAGCACACCTTAAAAATATTTTTGTTTATACAAATCTAGACTTCAGAAGAATCATGAATCAGAAGAATCATGAATTCCAAGCCAGCCTAGGCTACTAGCAAGTTCCAAGCCAATCGCATGTAGAGAGCCACTGTCTCTGAAAAATAATAAAACTGAAAAGAAAAGAAGAGGAAGAGGAAGAGGAAGAAGAAGAAGAAAAAGAAGAAGAAAGCACCAGCAGCAGCAATGCGTGTTGATGCAGTTTTTAATCCCAGTACTTGAGAGAAGCAGCAGCAGCAGCAGCAGCAGCAGCAGCAGCAACGCGTGTTGACGCAGTCTTTAATCCCAGTACTTGAGAGGCAGAAGCTCTCAGATGGAGCTGAGTTTGAGGACAGTAAGGGCTATGTAGAGAGACATTGTCTCAAAAACCAAAGGGGGTTGGGGGAAACCAGTTACTATATGACCCAGAAATTCTACTACAACATATTTATCCAAGAGAAACCAAGATATATATCAAAACAAAAACAAAACATGGTCAGTCACAACATAATTATTCAAAATAGCTAAAAATAGAAACAATCCAAATATCCCTCAACTAATGAACAGTTAAGTAAAATGTAGTGGAGCCATATACTGGGCTATTAATAAAAAATAAAAAAATGAAGTACAAAACATGCTACAACATGAATGAATCTTGAATACATTATGCACAGGGAGCAGCATCAGATACAAAAGACCAGATACTTCATTTCATTTACAAAACATCCATAGCAGGCATATCTACAGAAACAGTGTAGATTAATACAGAGCTCAGGGAAATAAAATGGGAAGTGGCTACTAGTGGGTATGGTATCTCTTCAGAGTCATAGAAATGTTCTAAAATTGATTATGGTCGTGGCTACACAATGCTGTATCAATCGAAAGCCTTCAAATTGTACATTTCAGGTAAACTGTGTGGTACAGGAATCATATTTCAGGCTGGGAGATGACTCAGTTGGTAAAATGGCTCACAGTGAGGGCTTAACTCCTAATCTGCCTCTAACTCCTACATGTTGGGATTACTGATATTCATCACCACATCTGGCAATGAGTATAATTATGTTTAAGATATATTTATTTTTATTTATGTTCAGAGGTTTTTTTTGTCTGTCTGTCTATCTATCTATCTATCTACCTACCTACCTATCTATCTTCTCTCTCTCTCTCTCTCTCTCTCTCACTCTCTCTCTCTCTCTCTCTCTCTCTCTCTCTCTCACACACACACACACACACACACACACACACACACAGTGCATACTTACAAGTTTTGGTTTTTTGTTTTTCAAGACAGGGTTTCACTGTGTAGCCCTGGCTATACTAGATAGAGCTCACTCTGTAGACCAGGCTGGCCTCAAACTCACAGAGATCCACCTGCCTCTGTCCCAAGTGCTGGGATTAAAGACATGCACCACCACCTGTGGTAGTTTGAATAGGTATGGCCCCCATAGCCTCATGTGTTTAGATGCTTGGTCCACAGGGAGTGGCACTATTAGGAGGTGTAGCTTTTTTGGAGGAGGTGTTACTGTGGGGATAGGCTTTGAGGTCTCATATATGCTCAAGCCACTCCCAGTGACACTGCTGCCTTACAGATCAAGATGTAGAACTCTCAGCTCTAGCACCAAGCTTGCCTGGATGCTGCCATGCTCCTGCCAAGGTGATAATGGACTAAGCCTCTGAAACTATAAGCCGCCCCAATTAAATGTTGTCCTTTATAAGAGTTGCCGTGGTCATGAGGTCTCTTCACAGCAATGGGAACCCTAATAATGGGATACCACCACTGCTCGGCATATTATTTTTTACACCAAGAAGAAAATTATTTTCTAACATGCTTCTTTGTGAAAGACCAAGCTTATGCTATTAGTATATTATCTAGGAGTTCAGCTAGGTATCCTTTGTACTCATTCGTCTAGTCATTAAATACCTACTATATGCTTCATGAATTGTGCCAGCATTAAAAACATTTTCATTCCTAATCAATAAATTAACATTAAATAAATACAGACAAAGCTTTCTTGCTCATTTTATACCATCATAAATTTCTCACTGTGGTTTCTTTGAGACAGAATCTCACTGTACAGACAGGATGGTCTGGAACTTGGAACAATCCTCACGCCTCTCTCTTGAATACAGGTGTGTGCTTCCACACCTAACTAGTTTTTCAAAGTTTAAAATCTTAACATTAAAACTAACATTGTAAGCAGGCATGGTAGTGCATGCTTTTAATCTGAGCAACTGTGTGCATCCATGTAGAGAGCAGAGGTACCTCAAATGTCATGACTCAGGAGCTATCCATTTGCTTATTGAGACTGGGTCTCTCACTGATCTGGCACTGGCCAAGGAGGATAAGCTGGCTGGAAGTCCCACAGTTCTGCCTGGTTTTATATCCCCAGTGCTGAGATTACATGTATTTGCAACCAAAGACTGGCTATTTTAGGTAGGTTCCTGAAATCAAATTCACTGAGCTATCTCCCTGGTTCCCTTAGACAACTTCAATAAATCAAAATATTCTGGTTGGGCATAAAGATTAATACAAAATCTCCATCATTCTTGAATCTTGGCTATATTTTTACCAAAAGATTTAAAATCTGAGAAAAGGGTTTGGACTTAGTACTTTACCAACTAAGCTCTCTCTTGTGCCCCCACCTCACAGTCTAATGGAAGAAAAGGTAGAAAAAACTTCTATTAGGCTAGGCATGGTAATGCATACCTGACTGAGGCAGTTTAAGGCCAACCCTGGCTATATAACAAGGTTATTTTAAAAGAAAAGGAACCATCAGAACCCTGAGCATGCTCGGGAGTTTTCCTCACTTTTTCTTAATAAATCCACATTTGCTCTGAAAATAAATACAGTTTTAGATGACTAGGTGAGGTGCCTGGGGAAATGGTTCAGTGTCTAAGAGCACCTGCTGTGCAAGCATGAGGATCTGAGTCTGACTTCCCAGCGTCCACTGTAAAGGCTGTGCATGCATGTAACCCAGCACTGAGGTGTAGGTCCAGGGAGCTCACTGGCCAACCAGCTAGCCAAACTCATGGGCTTTAAGGTTTAGAGACCAGTCTCAAACATCACATGTTCTTTCTAAGATGCATAGCTCCAAATCTTCAGATGAGTACACAGCCTAGACTGCAGAAATCAGGAAAGTGAAAAGGGACCACTGGTGGTGTAAAGAAACAATACAGAGGGATAAAGTGGAGTATAAGTGATGGGGAGAGAGGAAGACAGGGCTCTAAATAGGAAATTAAGGCTCTAATTTGGGAGTGGAGAGGGAGAGAAATTCAGGACAGAAGGGTAAAACAACAAGGGAGTTTGAAAAGAAATTATTATACTATTAAAGATCTACAAAACTTCAATACACTTAAGTCTGTACATAAATAAATACATATATAGTTTAAATGAAATTGTTTTTAATCAGAGCTAACAATATTCCCTCCAAAAACCAACGACCATCTAACAAAACCTCCAACACCAACCATATAAAGCCCTCTTTTGAGTTGTCAGGGCTGTTGAATAGATACTGTTATTGCTCTTGGTTGGTCTTCCCCACCAACAGAGGTGGAAGGCAAGTCCCTATTAATGAAGACACCATGTACTTTAGACATAGAGCCCAAAGGCTTCTCTCTGAGCTGGAACTGACCAGAAAGCCTCTTCCCTGAGCACTAGTTTTCTTGGTACTAGAAGTTACTATGAAAGGACACTTCAAAAGGAGGGAAGCAACCAACAGTCCTACCAGCTATGACAGCTATAAACTGCAACAAGTGGCATGGCACAATAACCCTAGGGGTGCAGTAATGGCACAAACACCCTGGCAGTAACCAACATTTCTTCAGGTGGCCTCAACTTTACCCAAGGAACTCCAGGCAACTAAGAGCAGGAGAAATGGTTTTCCTCATGGGAGCATACCAACTGATTATCTGATAGCAAATGGTCAGCCATGAAAACCTACATATTAGTAATATATAGACTAAACAAGGTATATTTGTGTATTTAGGAATATATGCATAAACATATACGTATGTAACAATAATTAATGAAAAAGAGGCCATGAATTAAAAGCTAGTTAGGAGTATAAAGGAGGGCTTGTTGGGAGGAAAGGAAAGGGAGAAATGATGTAATTATATTACAATCTCAAAAAATAGCAAAACAAACAAACAAAAAAACTTAGAAAAGATTACACCTAAAAAAAAAAAAAAAAAAAAAAAAAGACCCTGTCTCAAAAGGTTAAGCAGAGAGGGACAGAAGACATCCAACTTTCTCCTCTGGCACAGACACATGCACAAACATATATACACCTCACTCACTCTCCAACACTATACCCAGTAAGCAATAAGAACAGTAACTAAAAAAAAAGCAAGAAGGTGGGGTATAGTAGTGTACATCTTAGCACTCAGAAGGAATAGATTCCTGGAGCTCTGTGACCCGGGATTAGCATGGTCTACACAGCAAGTCTCATGCTGGCCAGCCTGGAAAGAAGGGAGGGAGAGAAGAAAGGGAAGGAGAGAGGGAGAGAGAGAAGAAAGAAAAAAAAACTACAAGGAATCTTTTTTTAAGATACTCTTTGGCATCCAGCAGTGGTGGCACAAGCCTTTAATCCCAGCACTCGGGAGGCAGAGGCAGGAGGATGTATTCAAGCTACAGGCCAGCCTGGTTTACAGAGCAAGTTCTAGGACAGCCAAGACCATGCAGAGAAACCTTGCCTCAAAAAAAGAAAACAAAAACAAGAAAACAAACAATACAAGATTCTCTTTGGCTGTCTGGTTAGTCATAAAAAGAATCTTTACACAAAATCTTGCCAAGAGGAGAAATGAAAACAAAAACCAAAAAAATTCCTTGGAAATAGTTGCTTTTTGAAACTGACAAGAGCATTGAGGTGGCAGATGGAAAAGTGTGAGGAGGCACAAGCGCAAGCAGAGCTTCACTGGTTACATTTAAAGCCTATCAGCCCAAAACTAAATCCTGTCAGAATCACCAGGGACAATTAACACTGCGGGGAAAATAATAACATGATTTAGAGAATAAGTCATATCTAAACTCTTGATTAGAAAAGCAAGCCAGGCAGTGATGGCTCACGCCTTTATAATCCCAGCACTTGGGAGGCAGAGGCAGGCGGATGTCTGAGTTCAAGGCCAGCCTGGTCTACAGAGGGAGTTCCAAGACAGCCAGGGCTACACAGAGAAACCCTGTCTCGGAAAAAAAAAAAAAAAAAAAAAAAAAGTCATAATAGACCCTGGTATACAGCTAGGTCTAGTAATCATTACACTCAGCAATATCCCTCAAATCAAAGGAATGAAAATCTGTCCTCAACTTTTAAAATGTCTTAGGCAGAGGACCCTTATAGGTACTTTTTACTTGGAAAACTGAGTCAGGAGGATTACTTAAAACTATGGCTTCAAGGTCAGCTAAGCCAACATAGTTAGATCTTGTCTCAAAAAGGAAAACAAAACAAAATATATATACATACACATATATACCCAAATATACAGAATATGATAAAACCTCGTTAGAAACAACAGCAACTGCACCAAATGGAGAAAAATTCAAGAGTTAGAAGTCTACAAAAGTTTACTTTGTAAGAACTTTTACAGAGACAGGTTGCAAAGAGAGAACCAGCTAGATATAGATGAAGACAGAATGAACCAGAGAATGAGAAGGAGCCAGAAGATTAGAACAAATTGCCAGAGTTAGTTTGAGGCAACACAGAGCAATTCAGGAGAGGCTGAGAGAGAAGCCAGATTGAATCAGTTAATGTGAAGAGGAGTTTTGAGCCACAACAGCTGAGTTGACCAGCCAACCAGAGATCAGAAAGAATTAGGAAGGGTGAACTTATTCACCAGTAAGTCTCGAAGACTGAAAACATTCTAGGCCTAGGTAAGATTGTAGGGAGGCTAGAAGCTTCCAGGACTAGGTCTAGGTTAGCATCCATGATGACAATCACTTCAGTTGAATAAAAGTTACTTTTACAAATGTGAGGATAAGTGTTCCTTTTATTTTGCTACTTTGTTGTGTATTTTAGGGATGGGGTATTGATAATGATGCCCAGGCTCAATTCCAATTCCTGTGCTCAAGTAATTTCCCTATCCAGACTACAAAATAGCTAACTAAGCACAAGTAGCTTTTTAAAAATTGAACATACACATAACAATACTCAATAAATAAGGGTCAAAATTCAAAATCACACTGCTTCTATACGTTTTCACATATACACCACATATCCTAGTGGAAATGGGAGCTGGAAGCAGTACATTTACTGCAGAAAGTGCAGAACTCTCAAAATGAAGGCCAGAGAAAGTGCATGTAAATGGCTGGTATGTAGGAATGATGGATGAGAACTCTCAAGGTGAGTCTATGGACGATCCTGTATTCTACCAACGTAGGGCAAAGAGCAAATTAACCAAGACTAAAAGTATCCCAAGTTTTACTGGTCATCTTTGCCTCCAAAAGCACATGGAAAAAACCCTATCTTTTAAAGAAAGAAAAGCTACCATTCCAGTAGCAGGCAGAGAGTTACAGGAGTACTCCTTGTATAATAGTCTTTATTTATTAAATCAGAAAATGCTAAATCTGTCATATCAGAAAGATGAGGTAAAGAAGTTTGAGGGAAATACCCCCCCCCCCGCCTCTTCTGCACCATTACAGCTATGTTATAGGAACTATACTACTTTAACTGTCTTCTATCTTTGTAAGCCTATTAGGAAATTGAGGCTAGCCTTGAAAAGCAAATGACTCAGACAAATCTCTTATGGGGCACATTAACTGTCATCACTGTCCCACATCTCTTTTGGCCCAACTAAAGTCTGGCTATAATATATATTTATGGACTTTTTTCATCCGCTATACTGCTAGAATCTCCATGTTAGTAGTGTCCTTCATTTTCTCTTTTCAGCTTATAAAGAAAAAACAAAGAAAGAAAGCCTCATAAACATTTTGTTCAAACGCGTATCTAACAACTAAGTGAAGACTGGCAACAGAAAAGCTGATTTAGAAAGTTTCAAAAAAAAAAAAAAAAAAAAAAAAGGTCAATAGCGTCCACTGATAAAAGGAAAAGTCCGCTCAGCACACCTTATCACTGTCACTGAACTAAGAGTTCTTATTCATTCTACTACATAAAGAACAATATGCTAACCAACATGCTAATAAACACTAAAAGGTAGGAAAATAAAACCTAGTATGTGTCAAAAGGCTTTGGTGAAGTAGCTTTATCTAAATTCTTGTTCAGGAATGCCTTCCATAAGCCAAGCCTACAAATGCTTGCTTCTTATTTGGCTCGGGTAAATCTGAAGACAAATTAAAAGGGTAACAGCACATCGTTTAGTAAAACTTGCAGTGGAGGACAAGAGTAGAAGTGTCAGTGCACCTCAGCCTCGGTGATCACAGCCTGTAGCGACCGGGGAAGACTCCGGCAGAAGCGTCGCTCTAATTAGGGCTCTGGCTGCGCTCCCCCACCCTACCTTCCCAGCAGCGCAGAGCGAGGAAAACCCCCACAACTCACCGCAAAAGGCACCACTAAAGCCGTGGCCCCACAGGGCCGGCGAGTCCTTGGCGAGGCCCCACGCCGCAGAAGGAAACCCAGGAACACTGGAAGCAGAAGGACAGGGACGACCCCGCAGCCCAACTTCCCAGCTATAGAAACTAGGGGCCCAGCGCCCAGCACAGAGACGCCAACTCCCACCAGCTGGAATACCGACGACTGCCACCGAACCTTCCGCCCAATGAGGAGACGTCATCACTCAGCGTAGTTCAGCCCTTCGTGAAAATACACTTCCGCTTCCGGGGCACAAAGCCCGGTTTCTACGGCTCCCCTCCGCTAAGGGTTGGAGGGGTGTTTCTTTACTTGAGCTGACCTTTGACCTTAGTGTTCTGTACGTCACTGTGGCGGCAAGCTAGCAGCGAAACAGGCCCTCTCCCGGTGCAATCTTGAGGAAAAGTCAGGACTTAAGGAAAAGCGACTAGGCGAGAGAGTGCAGGAGAAATCGGCGAGGGGCGAAGCTTAGGGCCCCTGCAGCCGCAAGAGGCGGGATTCCCGAAGGGGCGGGGCTTAGCATTTCGGCCTTCGTGACTGGAGGATCCGCGGAGGGCGGGGTCGCGGCGGGCGCGTGTCCGGCTGCGCGTGCTCAGTGAGAACCTACTTCTGTCTCCATTGTAGCCTTTGCCATGGACTTTCGGTCGGCTCAGAGAGCTATGCTTCACCTGCTGGAAACTACAGCTCCCGCAGATGTCCCGGCACTGCTCCACTGGATGAGGACTACCCGTAAGCAGTCATGGCTAGAGCCCGGCGGTTGGCGGTTAGATGTTGGATTTAGTCTTTGGGTACCAGGAAAGGGCGGGGCTAGGCAGCTCTTGATCACTGCATATCCAGCACCTAATCATCGGAGCGCATTTTAGGATTGGATGCCTGAGAACCAATTTTACGTGGTTTGTGATTCCGGTGCTAACTTCAGGCAAGCTTCTAGAACTTCTTTGTTCAGTTACTCGTACAGGCTGATACAACTTGGAAAAACTCTGCAAGAAAGGTTCTAGACTGTGGAGTTATCAAGGCAAAGAAAATCACATATACCCAGTACATTAACTTTATACATGGCAGAATAGACCATTTAATAATCTTTCAGGGGATGAGGAAGAAAAAGGACTTCTTCTAAACTGTTAATAGTAAATATGAAAAGTCACAAATTAGAATCGAGGAAATGAGGTGATTAGATCTAATTAGTGGATAAAACTTCTCTAGCAAAGTAAAGCCTAGTGAAAGCACTGTTTTATTTATGTACTTTTTCCTTTTTGAGAACTGTACCAATGTATGCTATAGTGAAAACCATTAATCCCCAACGTTACTTTCATTCAGATCCTTAAAGTATTCTTATTTGATATGACCTCCAATATATTTTTAATTTTTGAGGCAAGGTCTCATGTAGTTCTGCTAGACCTCAAACTTAACAGAGTATGACTTAGAACTCTGATCCTCCTTCATCCATTTCACCTGTACTGATGATGCTGGAGATCAAACTCAGGCCTGTGCTCTGCCAACTCAGCTACAGCCTCAGCTCCAACTTCCAATTTTAGATCTTCAACCTTTTACCTGTTAGGAAAAATATTCTTGGTGTAGTTAGAGAATTGTTAAACGTTTTGAGAGATTATTTTAAGTGAGGCACCAAACTAAAGTTGGCTTGAGGCATTTGGTAGGAGAGTGTATCTTGGAAATGTAGGAAACCAGAGACACCGCTCCATGGTTATATACACATACACGAAGAGTGTTTCAAGATAGTAATTTACAAAATAAGGGGTTTTGTTAGTTATTTTATGTGTATGAGTGCACTGTAGCTGTCTTCAGACACACCAGAAGAGGGCATTGGATCCCATTACAGATGGTTGTGAGCCACCATGTGTTTCCTGGGAATTGAACTCTGGACCTCTAGAAGAGTAGTCAGTGCTCTTAACTGTTGACCATCTCTCTAACACATAAGTTTTTGTTTTTTTAAAAAGACATGGTCTCACCATAAACATGTTTCTTCTATCACTTCATTAAGCCTTAACTTACCGAGTTGTTTACCTAACTAACCTAGTTGTTTATAATAGTACCAACTTCCTTCTAGTTTTTCTACATACCTCAATATCAGGTCATTTATTCCAAAAGCATTATTGACTACAAAATGCAGTATTGGAACTGGAGAGATGACTTATCGGTTAAAGGTTCAGGGTCACAACAAAAAATATATTGTAGGCTGGGGCGATAGTAAAGCGTAAGGGGCCTCTGCAGACACCGGAGCCAGCAGAGTATAATTATATTGAAACGCTTTTCAAAGTAATTGTCAGTTCTTCCATAAAGATGGGCTCCAGAGATAGGCTATATATGTTACCTTAAGGGCCTAAGGGAGGATCTGGTGTGGTCTGGGTCATACAGATAGCACAGAGGTAGGTCATCTTGTCCTGCTTGTGGGAGCTTGATATGACCTGGCCCTACAGATCATCTAGGCCAGTGGTTCTCAACCTTCCTAATGCTGCCACCATTTCATATAGTTTTTCATGGTGACATACTGATCCCTGGGGGTCCCTACTCAGCCAGCCTAGCCTAATTTGGTGATTTCAGATCCCAGTAAGAGACCCTGTCTCAAAAACAATGTGGAGGCAGCTGAGTAGGGGGACACAACTTTGGCATCTACATGTACGCATACATAAAACACACAAATATACTGCTGCCTTTTCTGGCTCTTGCACAGTTACTAACCTCCGAGCCATCTCTCCAACCCGGTTTTGCTTTTTTGAGACAGGGTTTCTATGTGTAGTCCTGGCTATCCTGGAACTTACTCTGTAGACCAGACTGGCCTTGAATTCACAGAGATCCACCTGCCTCTGCCTCCCGAGTGCTGGGATTAAAGCATTCACCACCACATCCAGCTCTGAAGAATGTTTATTAACGTGAATATTTTAAGAAATTAGATCACTTAGCTTTAAGGAGTGTTTTGTTTCAGTTTTTTTTTAAACGAGGTCCCATTATATAGCCCAGGTTAGCCTTGAACTAGAGATCCTCCAAGTTCTCTCTGCCTCCAAAGTACTGAGATTATAGATGTGCCACCTGTACCAGCCTGTGTTGTCAACCAAAACAAGAAGTATATTAGTATATCTGTGTATTCTGGTAAGTGATAAATAACACATAGTTTCAGTGTTTACATTTTGATTACTTGCTCAAATTGCATTTCAACACATAAATGGCTTGCTGGTTGGTTTGTTTTAGCAGATGTCATATAGCCCCAAGTAGCCTTGAATTCCCTGAGTAGTTGAGGATGGCCTTCCACTTCTGGTGCCCCTGCTTCTACTTCCTGGCTGCTAGGGTTTCAGACCTTCTCCACCTGCTTAGTTTATGCAGGACTGAGGGTAGAACCCAGAGCTTCATGCATGCTATGCAAACAGTCTACCAATACAATTACTTCTGGACCCATTTTCCTGCAAAGATATCATGATTTCATTTTTCTTTATGGTTAAATAAAATTCCATTGCATGTATGTGCCACATTTTCTTTATCTGCTCATCTGCTGGTGGACATCTATACTGACTCCATTTCTTAGGTATTATGTGTTTTAGTTAGGAAATGTGGCATGTTTGTTTGATATATTGTGTTCCAATACATTTGCATGGTTTCTAAAATTAGTTTTCTTTGATTTCTTTCATTATACAGTTTAGGTCCAACATGCTTTGTTACATATATCTATTTCTTTTTCTTTGGAACTATTATAAATTGTAGGTTTTTTTAAATATGTGACATTCTGTTATTATTGCTGTTGTTGTTATTTTAGTGTGTGTGGGGGGATTTGCCTGAACATATGTCTCTAGCACCGCATATGTGCTTGATGTTTGATGTTTGCGGAGACCAGAAGAGGTTACAGGTGGTTATAAGCCACAGTGTGGGTGCTAGGAATTCATCCTGGGTCCTCTGGAAGAGCAGCCAGTGCTCTTAACAACTGAGCCATCTCTCCAGCCCAGTTGTAGGGTTTTGTTTTGTTTTTAGATTTATTTGCTTTATGTTTATTAGTATTTTGCTTCCATTTGTGTATGTGTACCATGTATGTATATGCCTAGTGCCTGCAAAGATCAGTAGAGGGTTTGGATCCCAGGAACTGGAGTGACAGGTGCTGTGAGCCACCATGTGAGTAGTGGGAATAAATCCAGATCCTCTTCAAGTGCTCTGTCACTGAGCCATCTCTCCAGCCCATAATTGTGCTTTTAATTTCTGTTTCTACATATAAAGGCTGATTGTTCTGTGTTGTTTTGAGGCTGTGGCCTTGGTGACATGACTGGTTCTGGGAGTTTTTCTGCAGACACCTTAGAACGTTCTACATGGATAACCATGTCATGGACAAGCATTCTTTCTTATTTTAATGTTTTTATTTTGTTGAAAATTTCTTTCAATCTATTTTGATCATGTTCTTTTTCCCTTCCACCAACTCCTCCCAGATCCTTCAGCTGCACTTCATTTTCTTTCTTTCTCTTAGAGAAAAACAAAACTCAAAACCAAATAAAACTATGGAGTGCTTCATGAATTTTCATGTCATCCTCTGTGAGGCCATGGGCATGCATGATCTGTTTTCTTTCCCCAGCCTCTTCTTTTTTTCCTTTTTCCCAAACTGCATGAATGTGTCCTTTCTCCCTATGTATGCTAGCTAGTACTGCTGCCTTCACTACACTGAGTGAAAATACTGAGAATGGGCATCCTTTCCTCGTCCCCAGTCTTCCATCATTAAGTAGAATGGTGGTTGTAGAGGTTTCTCTGGAGGAACCTGGCTGCTCCTTTCTTACCTGTTTGCTCAATCTTTTCTACAAGAGCGGAAGACACTTCCTGATCCTCTTGCGTTGCTAAGCTGCCTTTCACTGATGAGAGAAAGCAAAACCAGCCTGTTGGTTTTTTCTGCTACTGGGCAGAAGGTCAGGCAGCGCCTGTGCATGGAGGCCTGAGACTACGGGCTCCAGTGGTGCTAGCTGAGCACCACTGCAGTGTGCAGTGGGGGGATGGAGCTCTCTAGTGGTCTCTGCTATTCTGTTCTCTGTCTCTGGCCACAAACAAGTTTTTCTTCAGTTTATGCTTTTGTTCTGTTTTCTGTATGTGCTTAATAGTGGATCTGGTTTGCAGACGGATTTTTAAACATTTTACCAGAGTATACTTCCTCAGATCGTGGTAACATTTCACTTTGCAGTTTTCTGAGTTCTTTTGTGATGCCAGTTGGGTTGTTTATAGGGCATTTAGAAGAGAGCAAGGGAAAGTGTTCATCTTGTCTGGGACCAGAAGTCTCTTTAATGATAGGGCTGCATAAAAAGTATCATACAACCTGGTACTTACTCGTGCACTATACGCATTAAAGATAGAGACTTGGATGAACAAGAGGGGATAATATAGGTCATACAGTCAAAAAGAGCTGTGTGCTTAGGAAGAACATGGGAAACAACTGAGGTGTGTCTAGAACAAAAATATTAGGGAATAATGAAAGTAGAAAATGAGAAGTTGACCTCACACCTCTTAGAATAACTTATCAAAAATGTCAAAAATAACGTGGTGGCAAAATGTGAAGGAAAAGCTATTGTTGTATATTGTTGATAGAACATTTTGGAAAGTAGTATTGGGGAGTCCTCAAAAGACTAAAAATAGAATTAGCATAGTTAGCAATTCTACTTATGTGTATATATATATATATATATATGCATATCTCCAAATGAATTAAAATTGGTATACCAAACTTGTGTGTACCCCTGCTTGTTACAGCATTATTCACGGTGTCTACAACATGCAAACAGTAGCCATCAACCAAGGAATGGAGTTTTAAGACATTTTATATATACACAATAGAATATTACTCAGCCTTTGTTCGTTGCTTGCTTGCTTGCTTGCTTTACTAGTGTCATTGACCTAGGTTCTCTCACATGTTAAGCACCAGTCTTCCACTAGACTAAGCCTTAGCCTTTAAAAAGAAGAAAGTTCTATTACTCGAAACAACTTAGATAAATGTAGAGAGTATTGTGTTATGTGAAATAAGCCAGACACAGAAAGACAGATACTGGATTATCTCACTATAGTAGCTACTTTTCTCATCTCTATGGCCCAAATGACCTCACAAGAAGTAACTTAAGGGAGACAAGATGTAGTGATGGGAAGTAGTTACTCACATCTCCACGACCAACCAGGAAGCCAAGACCATGGGCTGAACCAGGGGGCTTTATCCCTCTAGTCCTTCCCCCACAGTCCTCTCTCTGCCAGCTAGGTCCTTTGTCCACAAAGTTCCACAGCATCCCCAAAGAGCGCTACTAACTGAAACTCAGACACATCCAAAGGCTAGCACTCGTGTGGTGAGTAGGAAACTGCCAGACCTGGAGAAATGTAGGAGCAGGAGTCACTACATGTAGCATAGGGAATGGAGTGAGGAGGGGAGATGTTGATCGTTGGATACAAAATGGGGGTATCAAGACAGAGTTCTCCTGTGTAGCCTTGGCTAGAACATGCTCTGTAGACCAGGCTGGCCTTGAACTCAGAGATTGCCTGCTTCTGCCTGCTGAGTGCTGAGATTTAAAGGCCTGGGCCACCGTCACCCAGCAAAAAGCAGATTTTTAACTGGACTGATTTGGTTCTTCTGTGATCTGTACATATCCCAGAAAAATGTAAAATGATTATTCGTTAATTTAAAATTAAATTGAAAAAAATTAGGACAGTTAGACTCTGGTGTCGAGGGCTTTAAAAGCGTACAGTGCAGTCTGATACATTGAGAAATAGAAAACCATCTAAAACTTATAGAGAAGGAGAGTGAAAGTGAGATGAAAGCAAGAGATGGGTTAATAACCCGCACGGGGGGGGGGGGGTGTTACACTATGGAACTAGTGAGAAGTTAACAGATGCCATGTGAGGTGGTCACCGCTATGCATGTTCCTTAAAGTGACAAGAAGAGAATAATGCTAGGGATACATACAATAGAGGACAAGTGGGGTTCTTAAATTCTTAAAATTAACGTGTGTGTACACACTCGTGTGCTCGCTGCAGTGTGCATGTGGAGGTGGCTTTGCCAGTGGTTCTCTGCTCCCACCGCTGCTTGGGTGCTGGTGACTGTACTTGCACAGCCTGTGACTGATGCTAATGTCTTTTCCTGCTGGACCATCAGTTTCACCAGCCCCCAAAGTGAAGTTTGCTTCTTAGGCTATCAGCCCTGGGTGTTTATTTTCCATATATTTAATTAAATGTAAACAGAACTTCTAAAGGATTTATGTTGCCCTGTGGAGAAACTCTTCCTTCTCCTCTCTTCCTGCCTACTTCTGTATCTTTGAGAAAATCTTAACTGTCCTTAGGCAGTCAATTAACACTTCTTTAATCTTTTTCCAAAAGGTTAAAGTTTCCAAAGAACTGTTACTACACCTCCTGAAATAGCTGTCATACAGGTTAAAAGATGTTCCGTCTAACTAGTAATTGAATAAATAAATGTGAAATAAAACAACCAAGTTTGTTTTTATGATTACATCCAATGCTGAGGCAGGTTGATGAAATATATATTCTTTTGTAGGTTTGAGCTAGGATCTTGCTGTTTATTCCAGACTGTTCTAGAATTTGTGACCATCCTGCCTTAGCCTCCCACCAGTGGGAAGGGAGGGTAGAAAGAAGAATGCTGGGATTAAATGCAGGATTAAATGCACTGCACCTAAGACCACGCATTCTTACTCATATCTATCAGAGTAATTTAATATAATCATTCAGAAAATTTGAAAGTACATTGCAAAACCCTTCAGCATGTTTGAGTTAAGAAATAGAGCTGAAGGGAGTCCATGCATGTCTTTCTACACATACATACACAGAGACATACACACACATGTACAAATAAGTTAAATGTAATTTAACATCTTTTTAAGCTGGACACCATGGTGCATTTCCTTAAATCCTAGCACTCAGAAGGCAGAGGTAGGCAGATCTCTGTGAGTTCAAGGTCAGCCTGTTCTACATCATAATTTTCAGCTAGAGCTACCTGTTGAGACCCTTTCTCAAAATAATAATAATTTTTGAAGGATAATATTTTAGCAGCTGATTTTTTTTCCCCCAACAGTTTGATTATATTGCCTCAGGCCAGCCATAAACTGGGCTCTGGAAATCCTCCGGAATAGCTAGAGTCACAGCTGTGTGCCACCAAGCCTAACTTTCTTAGTTTAGTTCTTAAATTTAGTTAATTTAATTTCTTAAATTTAATTTATTAAATTTAGTTTCTTAGAGTAAATAACTAAATATTAAAGTGAATTCAAAGGCCAGAGAAATGACTCAGTGGTTAAAGGACCTTGCCACACTCCACCCTGAGTTCTCTCCCTGTGACCCACATGCTAGGAACGCACCGACCTCGGCAGTCCTCTGACAGCCACGTGCACATTAAGTAGATAAGTATGTGATAAATGTTTTAAAGTGATTTCCATTTTATAGACTTCCATAGTATATCAGTTGCCTTTCTGATATTTTTATAGCCATTATTAGGGAAAAATTACTTGTTAGCTAATCTTTTCTAAGTTATGTCTCAATCACTATAGATAATAAAATTAATTTTATCCATTTTGGCTAAAAATTTCCTTTTGAAGTCTGAAAGTTTCTAATAGTGAATCTGGGACAAATGAATACAGAAAACACTTGGAACACAATAAGAACATTTAGGAAAACAGATAAATGAAACTGTAGCTTATCAAAATGGTCAAATTGTAGATGTTTTCATTTCAATCATGAAATTAGTAAATTTTTAAATTACTTTGAGATATGTGGGGAGGAGATTATGTGCATTTGAGTTCAGGTATGGTGGAAGCTCAAGGCTTGGTGCTGGAGGTTTGGGGTGTGGGAACTGAACTTGCATCCATGTAAGAATCGTCTATGCTCTTAACTTCTGAGCCATCTTTCAGCTTTTAAAGTGTAATTTTAGAAAATGAACTTCATAAACATTGCTGATCCTCAAATATAAATAACTTCTTGAATGATGGTTATGACTGATTACGATTCTGACAATATTTTTATTATAATTATTAATATGTGTATATGTATGAATGTGTGTGGGCATATATGTAGAGATTAAAATACAACCTATAGGAGTCAAAATGGGGATCAAACTCAGGTCATTGGACTTGCCACCCGGTACCTTTGCCCACTGAGCCAACCTCCCAGCCCCCAAGGCAATGTTCTAAATATTCAATTTATGTTCTTATTTAACTCCCCAAACAGTCTTTTGATGTGGGATGGTTATTTTCACTTTATAGATAAAGGGAACTGAGGCTCAGAGAGGAGTAACTTATCTAAATAATAAGTTGGTGGCACAGGATTCAGTCTAACTCAAAATCCACTCTATATCATCCTGAGCGAGGTAACTCAGTCACAAAAGAACAAACACGGTATGTACTCACTGATAAGTGGATATTAGCCCAAAAGTTCAGAATGTCCAAGGTTCACTTTACAGTAACCGCTGGACTGAGAGTGAGGTCCCAGATGGAGGAGTTGGAGAAGGGACTGAAGGAGCTGAGGGAGTCTGCAGCCCCATGGAGGGAGCAACAGTGTCAACTGGCCTGGACCCCCCCCCCCCCCCCCGGTCTTCCTGGAGGCTGGACTACCAACCAAAGAATACACATGGAGGGACCCATGGTTCGGACCACATATGTGGCAGAGGAGGGCCTTGTTGGCCATCAGGGGGAGGAGAGGCCCCAGTAAAGGGGAATGTCAAGGTGGGAATATGGGAGTGGGCAGGTGGGTGGGTGGGAGGTGGAATACCCTCATAGAGATGGGGAGGGGGAAGAGATAGTTGGTCTCCAAAGAGGAGACCTAGAAAGGGGGAAACATAAAAGGGGGAAATGTAAATAAAGTATCAAAAAATAAAAAAATAAAACCAAAAAAAAAAAAAAAAAGTTTGTGAATTGCGGGCTGGAGGGATGGCTCAGTGGTTAAGAACACTGACTGCTCTTCCAAAGGTCCTGAGTTCAATTCCCAGCAACCACATGGTGGTTCACAACAATCTATAATGGAATCCTATGCTCTCTTCTGGTGTGTCTGAAGACAGCTACAGTGTATTCGTCATATATATATATATATATATATATATATATGTATGTATGTATGTATATATATATGTATGTATGTATATATATGTATATATATACACACACATACATACACATATGTGTGTGTGTGTCTTTAGAAAAAAAGTTAGTGAATTGCATACTTGACATGAGAAAGCTCCTGGTATGATAATAATATATCAATAAGGGTGTTGCAAAATAAGAAAAAAAAAAAAGAGTTGGGGTGAGAAGAGAAGAAAAAAAATACAGGGCCCTATTCTCCACTTAACTATTCACTGAAGGACAGAATCCTCAGATAAACTTTCATGAAAATATCAGAGAGTGACGAGTGAGCCCTGGGGGATTTGGAGTATTCTGTGACCATAACAGCTAATGTCTGCTTTTGCCTAGAGTTATAGAATGGGGGAGGGCAAGGTAGATGCTGAAACAGCCCAACTTCACCTAACAGAAAAGGAAGGTGGCAGTGGGCACACCTGATTGCCA
>CM052705.1:62136109-62209868 GCA_028551405.1 Uromys caudimaculatus | reverse complement strand
AGGACCTAGAGTGGACAGGGAGATAGTGTTTCCCAACCTTTATTCTCCCTCTGAGTTGCCTGAGGGCCTTATTAAAGTCTGTTACAGTGGGACTAAAGGGGTGTCTACATTTCTAATAAGATCCCAGGTGACTCAGGTTGTAGTGGGTTCAACCAACAGAAAACAGCAAATCTCCAAGTCAGTAATTATAAAGCACTGTAGTCTCAGCATCCTTTTGTACCCTTACGTTTATGTGGACAGTAGCAAAGATCTTTTACTTATGGGGGGTTATAGCTGTTAATATATGCTGTCTTTGAAATTAAATCTGATGTTTATGTATGGATGAATTCACTTAATAAAACCTTATGTGTTATATAAGCAACATTTTTATGAAAAAATAATTGTTTTCCAAAATAAAAAAAAAAAAAAATCCACTCTTCGATCTCTGTTCAGAGTCTCTAGAGATAGCATTCCAAAGAGCAGAGGTGAAGCCAGATGAGAAAAAGGTTGATTGTTTATGACGTAAGATCCCACTAGAAACAGCACAAACCAGTCTACAGTTACTGGAGAAATCCCTTCTACCTTGGAGTGCAGTCAAGTCAGAGAGCTCTCAGGGTTTGCTACCTTTTTTTTTTTTTTTTTTTTTTTTTTTTTTTTTTTTAATATTTGTGCTATGTATAAGGTTCTTAGATGTAAATGACTATATTTGAAAACTTACACAATCTAGCATCCCTTGAATGCTCATCCAGTAAATGTATAGCATTAAAGATAATGATTCCATTCAAGCTGAAAGAGAAAAACTGATTGAGTGTTACAAAGAGGCAGATTCTAACTTAGCCGAACCAAGAAATCCTTCCCTGAATGTGCTCACCCCTAAGCAGCTGTGAAGCAGATAGCAAGACCCAGGGTTCTGTGTATCGTGGTACATGGTATTGTGCCACTCGGTAAAAGGTCATAGCCTAGCTTCCTAAGATCCTTTGATTTTAGAAGGTAAGCTCGTATCAAGACACTGTTTTGTTAACATGACTGTTTATAACTAAATTTAAAGAAATTGGGCCTTAGGATATTTTCGTTTAATATAATGAGATTTTTGGTTTTCTTTAAGAGTTGTGGTGTAAGTAAATTAAATTTGAGTCATACAAGTTCTCACAGACTGTTTTATCTGTGAGAGCAACTAAGCAGATTCTAGGTATTAATTAACACCTTGGGAAAACATAATTAGATTTTAGGACTACGGTGGGGAAAGGCCATGCTGGGGGAGGACAGTGCCACATAAGACACTCTTCACGTTCCACCTAAAACACTGCGTTTGTTAACTCTATTTTGTTTCATTATAAGGTATAGTCTGCCTCCTAGAACTTATAAAGCAGTAACTTAGAATATTAAACTAGATATGTAAGCGAAGAAAGAAAAAGACCTTCGCATATCAGCTCAGAGCCAAGTAGTCTATTTCAGTGTTAATTCCCCTTGCTCAAGTTATGCAAACAAAGAATGTTCCTGTGCAGAGAGACAGACTGACTCTGGCAAGGAAGAACACCTTCCTTATGGGCATTGGCCACAGCTTTCATACTGCTACCGGCCTTCTGTATAGCATCTGAGATTCAGATAAACCTAAGACTCGGTGTCCTAAAGGTGGTCTAGCTTTCTCTCCTTCATGTTGGTGCTGTAGCAGTAAACTGGCTCTGTATATGAAAGAACTTTGCAAGCTATGAAATTTGTAGTTATTTATAACATGAAAATGTTATTCTAAACAAATAAAAAGTATCCTGTTTGAGAAGGAAGCCTCGTGGGGTAGTGATGGTGCATGCTTTTAATCCCAGTGCTTGGGAGGCAGAGGAAAGTGGATCTCCGTGACTTCTAGGCCAGCGCTACAGAGTGGGTTCCAGGACAGTCAGGGCTACGCAGGAGAAACCTGTTCTCAAAAAACAACAAACAAAAAGAAGAGAGCCAGGCTTGGTGGGCTCACTCCCTTGATCCCAGCACTCAAGCAGAGCCAGATAGTTGTGAGTTTGAGGCCAGGTCTACGTAGTTTGAAGCAAGCCAAGAATACATAGACATACCTTCTCTCAAAAAAAAAAAAGGAGGAAGCCAGAGGCCACCAAGATAACTTGGTGGGTGATCTGACAACCTGAGTTTGCTCCCAAGATCCCACATAGAGCAAGAAGAACCAACCCCTGAAAACTGTCCTTAGACCACTGCACACAAAATAAGTATTTCCAAAAAATGCTGTTCATAAAAGGAAACCAGGTGTGAAGATACACATCTGTAATCCTATCATTTGAAAGGTTGAGGCAGCAGAAACAAGAGTTCAAGGCCCAGTTTGGACAATATAAGACCCCGACTCAGTTTAAAAAAAAAAAAAAAAAATTAAAGGGAACTGGACATAGTAGTGCATGTCTTTAATCCTAGCACTCAGAAGGCAGAGGAAAGTGTATCTCTGAGTTCAAGGGCAGCCTGGTCTACAGGTTAAGACCCTGTCTTTAAAAAAAAAAAAGGAAAAAGAAAAAGGAGATGCTTGTATGCTATTGTATAATAAGATGGCTCTAGGTAATAATGACATACATTTTAAAAAGGTAGAATAAGGGGCTGGAGAGATGGCTCAGCGGTTAAGAGCACTGATTGCTCTTCCAAAGGTCCTGAGTTCAGTTCCCAGCAACCACATGGGGCTCACAACCATCTGTAATGGGATCCGATGCCCTCTTCTGGTGTGTAGACAGCTACAATGTACTCATATACATAAAATAAATAAATCTTTGGGGAAAAAAAGGTAGAATAAGAAAAGATTTTGTATATTTTCACCTTAAAGAAATGTCAATTGTACAAGAGCTATTTCTGACCTGATTTAAATATTGAATAATATAAATATGCATCAGAACATCTCATTACTCCATATATTATACAATTTTGTTTATACATTAACTTTTATTGTTTTTACAAAATGGTCATAGTGCTGGGGAGATTACTCTGGGTGAAGCGCTTGCTACGCAGGCATGAGAACCAGAGTTTGGATGACCAGCACCCACTAAGAAGCTGGTCACGGGAGCGAGGGCAATCCCAGCACTGGGGAAGTGGAGAGAGAGACGCCTGGGGCTCCCTGTCAGCTCGTCTGACTGAATTGACAAGCTCCAGGTTCAGTGAGAGACCATCAAGAGTTAAGGTAGAGAGTGACTGAGGAAGACAACATGGACGTCTGGCCTGCAGCGCAGGTGCATATGCGTGCACACACACATGCTTGTACACACACACACACACACACACAAGAGAAAAAAATCATGATCTTACTTAAAAAGAACCAAAGTTTTGAAGGATGCAGAAATGGAAGAAATGGAATGATATTCCCTTCAAGATGTCCTTGATTTGTTTCTAGAACTATTCATCTTTCTCTCCCTTCCTGTTGCAACACTGGAGATCAAAAATAGGGCTTTGCATTCTCTAAGCACATGTTCAGCCACTCAGCTCCACACAGCATTCTCTCTCTCTCTCTCTCTCTCTCTCTCTCTCTCTCTCTCTCTTCCTCTCTCTCTTCCTCTCTACTTCCCTCCCTCCCTCCCTTCTTTCTTTCTTTCTTTTTCTTTTTTCACTGTGTAGCCTAGGCTGGCTTCAAGCACAGCAATCTTCTAGCCTCAGCTTTCCTGAAAACTAAGATCACAGGAGTGTGAACCACAATGTCTGGCTTCATAACTCTTTTTAACAGTAAGGAAGACAATATCCTGTGATCCTTATGCCCTAGCAAGGACCCATAATTATAATAGTCTTTTCAGAGAAAGGTAAGTCACTTTGTTTTCTAATCTACTAGTTTATCATCGTCTTCCCCGGTCTACATTTGGCACCCTAGAGAGAAGCTGACCTCCAAGGGTGCTCCATTTCCAGATACATTATATTCTAATTTAGATCGCTTATGAACCCATAGAAAGTGAAACTACAGAAAAATGAGTTCCATTCTGTACTCTTCCCTAGATGGCCACTGTTAATCTCTTACCGTATCTTTGCCATCTCTGTTTCTGCTCTTCTACCAGACCAAGTGTTGGTCACAGCGTTTTGTTTTGTTTTAAAATGTATTAATTTACTTTATGTATGTAACTACACTGTAGCTGTCAACACCAGAAGAGTGTGTTGGATCCTGTTACAGGATCACCGCGTGTTTGCTGGGAACTGAACTGAGAACCTTTGGAAGAGCAGTCAGTGCTCGTAATCAGTAAGCCAGCTCTCCAGCCCTGGTCACAGCCTTTTAAAATGTACTGTTTGATGCGTGAAGAGATGGCTTAGTCCCCAAGACCCACATGTCGTCGGCTCACAACCAAACTCCAGTTCCAAGGGATTTGATGTCTTCTGACTTCCTTAGAAACACACATGGGGCTCACACATACATACAGGCGAAACACTCATACACATATAATAAATAATTTTTTTTTCAAAAATAATTTTAAAGAAATATGCTGTTTTAGCCAGGCATTATAATACACACCTGTAATTACAATACTCCAGGAGGCTGAAACAGGAGGATTGCTTTGAGTTCAAGGCCTATCTGGACCTCAAAGTAGACCTTATATCTAAATAAATAATATGTATGTGTATTAATTCTTCATCTTTTGCTATAGTGAATCAGAGCAACATGATTTCAAGTAGATTATGTAGTTGGTGCCAATATTACTCTTGTTTATTTGGTTTATGTTTTGAGACTGGATCTTAGGTAGCCCAGGGTAGTCACCATATAGCCAGTAATAATATTAAGGTATGATCTTCCTGCCTCTTGGAGTTACAGGCACAAGATACCACATCTTTTTTTATGAATTGCTGAGAACAAATCAGGGCATAGTACAAGTAAATGAGCATTCTGCCACCTGCGCACGCACCCCCAGCCCTGTCACTCTCACAGCTTGAATGCATTTTATTGGAGTCTAGATGATGAGATTGAGGCTGTCTTCTGAGTCACCCTGAACAATAAGAGTCACATTGTCAAAGATGAAATAGTTTATTATTTATTAGTGAGTTTAATACCCTGAAAACTAAAAGAGTACTATTCATGAATAAAAAGAAAGCAGTTTAAATACTACTTATTTTCTTGAATCTCTTTGCTTTTATTTAATAAGCAGTTTGGAGGAAGAAAAAATTCATTTTATTTTTAAATGTATATTTTTTATATCTGTTTATTTTGTGTGTGTGCACAACTCTATAGCACATACATAGAGCTCAGAGGACAGCCTGTGGGAGTTATTCCCTCCTACCCTGTGGGTTCCAGGGATCGAACTCAGGTCATCATGCTTTTTAAGAAGTGTTTTTACCTATTGAGCCATCTTAACAGCCTGAAAAATCCCCCATTTTAAGTGGATCGTGGGCTAGTGCTGCTGTGTCAGTGTTCAGAAGGCTTCTCTGATGGAGAATGCATCATCCACAATCACTTAGTCTCCGTATGATGGCAAGAATGGGAGGTATTTCTTTTTCCTTTTTACTCTTTTTATTTTATAATTTATTTTTATTTTATGAACATTGGTATTCTGCCTGCATGTGTGTCTGTGTGAGAGTGGCAGATCTCCGGGAACTGGAATTACAGACAGTTGTGAGCTGCTGTGTGGGTGCTGGGAATTGAACCAGGATCCTTTGGTTAAGAACAGATAACCACAGAGCCATCTCTCCAGCCTCTCTTTTTTATTATTTTGCAGGGGATTTTGATGAATTTACTCAAGATAATAATGACATTATGTTGAAAAACATAGCTGATGACCTTCGGAACTGTTTGCCGGTAGAAGCTGTGCTTTGCTCGGAACATCTAGCCCTTCAAAAAGTAGGTTGAACCAAATTAATTTATTTTTGTCCAACTCAAGAAATGTGTTTTTCCCCAACCCCACACACTGTAGTCTCCTGAGTTGTAAATTTAGCTTTAGGCAGTTTTCATTTACTGTTTCCTTCCGTCATGTACCTTTCTTCTGAGGCTTTAACCCTTGGATTCCCTGTACTGTTTACTCAGTGAATGCTTTGTAGAGAATCCTGTTTATCAGCCTTTTTTTTTTTTTTTTTTTAAAGTGTTAACAGGCTGGCCTTTTTCCTTTATAAACATCTGAGTCGAGAAATTAAATTCTATGTTTCAAGTTTGTGGTGGTGGTGGTGGTGGTTGGTTGTTTTTTTTTGGAGGAGTGCGTATCTTTTTTTTTTTTTTTTTTTTTGATTATTTGCTGGGTTAATCAGGTTTTATTGCTCAGGTCTTGTTCTGCAGAACTGGCTGGCCTCAAAATTGAGGTCTCTGCCTCCCAGGTGTTACAGGTATGTAACACCACACCAGCTTAAAGCCAGAACATTTCAATAGTATATGGATATCGTGAACTAAATTTAGCAAGTCCTAAAATAATGCTGGTCTTCAGAATGAATCTCAGAAGAGAAAAGAAAGCCAGGCAGTGATGATACACGCCTTTAATCCCAGCACTCAGGACGCAGAGGCAGGCAGATCTTTAAGTTTGAGGCCAGCCTAGTCTACAGAGGAAATTGGTCTACAGAGCAAATTCCAGGAAAACCAGGGCTACACAGAGAAACCCTGTCTCAGGGAAGAAAAGAAGAGCAAAGTAGAAGGTAGTATTAAAGTTGAGATTTCAGAGTAGAGTTTGGGGTGCTGTTGGTACTGGGTTTATAATACAGTTGGGTTGCTATTAATGTTCGTATCAACACTGTGCTATAATGTAATTTGTTAAATAAGGAAAAGCATTTATTAATAATAATATAGGCTTTAAAAATACTTTGAAAATTTTCAAAAGGAAAATAAAAGCATTGTAATTCAAGCACTTGGGAGGCTAAGGCAAGATTGTTGGGAGGCAGCTACATATTTTTAGCATATTTTGTATGTTAAATATATATTTAATGTATATTATATATTTATATATATTATACATATAACAGGTTTGTTTGTTTGTTTATTGAGTCTATGTTTCTCTGTGTAGCCCTAGCTGTTCTGGAACTCTCTCTGTAAACCAGGCTGGCCTTGAACTCAGAAATCCACATGCCTCCTGAGGGCTGTGATTTAAGGCATGTGCCACCACTGACTGACTTATTTATTTTTGAGACAGTTTCACTATAGCCTTGACTGGCCTAGAACTTGCTATGTAGACCAGTCTACCTTCAAAATCTGCGTGTGTCTGCCTCCCAAGTACTGTGATCAAGGTATGTACCACCATGCCCAGCCTGTTTTGTATTTTGATACAGGGTGTAACCCAGGCTGGCCATTAATTAAATTTACTATATTGCTCAAGCTTGCCACAAATTACTCCTGTCTCAGTCTTCCTAATGCTGGTATTAAAAATGGAAAGTACCATGCCCACATATGTAAACTTGAAGTTTTAATAATATTTTAGCAATTTGAAAACTTGGCTTTCTGAATAAAGATGTCTTGCTAGGTATTTTGATGGTAATTGATATGTAAGACTCAAAGTTTGATCTCAGCCATGTTTGTGTCCTCCAGATTAAAGACAGAGTTATCAGTGTCTCAGTTAAAAAAAGAGGAGGAGGGAGAGGAGGAGACGCATGCAGTAAACAGGATTGAAGAGTCAGCAGCGATGCCTTTCTGTGCCTGTTCTCAGAGTGCAGCACAGCGGCCACTGCTGTTTTGCCTTATTTAGCAATAAAAGACACTTCTTTGAACTTTGTCTCTTTTGATGTGTCTTTCCAGATACGACAGCAGCCGGAGCCCACCGTTCACGTTGATGCGTTCCTCTATGATGACGACGTCATTGATACATTATGTGAGGAAGGGAAAATGAGCAGAAACTACTGCACTGTGTGTGGCTCACACCAAACAGCGCCTTTGGGTAGGCATCCAAGTTTGCAGAGCTGTTACTAAAGTGGCTTTTATTTTTCCTGTCTTTAGTGTGTAAATTTGTAATCAGACTAGTAAACATTTTTTAGGATAAAAGCTAACCTCTAGCATAGCAATTACCAAAACTAGAAGTAGGGAAACCTCATAGAAATATTTTCTAAGGGCCAGGTGGCTCAGTAGGCAAAAGGCTTGCTGTCAAACCTGATGGCCTGAGTCCCATCACTGGGATCCAGCAGGTAGGAGGAGAGCACCAGCTCCCTCGGGTTCTCCGACTGCCCCATGCGCACTGAGGCACACACAGGCCTGCACCCCTCACACACTCTGAGTGAGTAGATAAGTGGTGGAGAGGAAGATAAGGGAGATGCAATAGAGTTTTGTTTTTAAAGTAAAGAAATACCTATGAGATTAATTTACTCAGTGTCCTACCTAGAAATGCTTTCCACATCTGGAAACTGTTTAATCAGAGATAGCTCCAATCCAGAGACTAATCAAACATGACTGAAAACAGAGGACGTGCCTCATACTTCACATGCTCAAGAGAGACTAATACACAGGCCACATGCTGACTTCCCGTGAGATAGTTTCCCTGCTTAGCAAGTCAGGAGGTGATAAAATAGACAGGCAACTCTGAGAAACGGTTATCTGGGCATTGTTTTGCCCAAGTGACGAATCTCTAAAGATGATATTCGTAGGATGGACAAAAATGTGGCTGGGAGCTAGAGGAAAAACTACAACATGAGTCACTCCAGCACCACACACCAAACGGCTGGCTTGTAAACATTTACACAGCTAGGTTTGACAGATACGTCTGAAGAGTGGCCTCTGACTCCTCACGTAATCAGTTATAAATGATGATTGGACACCCAGAGCAGCTCAGATAACTAATGAATGTAAGATGGTTGTCACCATGAATGACTCTGACAGGTACTCAGATGACAAGGGGTTTGTCTAGCTTCAGAATCCCCCAGAGAAATCATTGGTGTGCTGAGGGGTTGTGAGGAAGAGGATCCAAGGGAGGGGGGGACTTCGGTGGCCTAGCCCCTCCCACCTCTGAGACAAAGGCACACCCCATATCTCTCCCTGGAGGCTGGTCCACCTGCTTCCATTTAGTTTCCATCTTTGGGGGGTGGGGGTGGGGTGGTGTTGTTGTTTGACCAAGATGTCTCCTCTTCCAGACAGTTACACTATGTAGGACATGATTTTATTGTGAGTCTTTTGAGTTCCCTCCCAGGTCAGAGGAAAACCAGAGTCAGTCAATCACAGAAACTAGGGTGCAAAGCTTAGACAGGGATAGAAGTGACCCCAGCTAGCCAGGTGAGGTGGTGCAGGCCTAATCCCAAAACTCTGAGGTAGAGGTGGACAGATCTCTGTGAGATCCAGACCAGCCAGAGCTTCATCGGGAGACCCTGTTTCAAAACAAAAAACAAAACAAAAAACCCCAAACAAAAAGCATAACTTGATTCTCATTCTCTTCTTTCTCCAGGATTTATTTCTCATTCCTTCTCCCTCTTGGAGTTGAAGTTCATTTATCATCATGTACTCCCTGATCTGTCAGGAAAGGTCTTGGTTGACGTTGGCTCCAGACTTGGCACAGTCCTTTATGGGGTAAAGTGCAGCTTGTGGACATACTCAACATGTGGAAAATACTTTCTCCTGCTAGTAACAGCTTTGCCTGCCACCATCCAAGGTGACAGCTTGGCTTTATTACTAAAGTAACAGGATAAGGTTAAAATAGGACCCACCGACAGGCCCTAAACCCTGTTTGATGGTAGTGACCGGATTTGGAATTTCAAAGACAGCACCAGCTGTCCAATGTCTTCTCCTGGTTTGTCTCCACAGCACAAATGACAGATGTAAACAGAACAGACCATATGACTCTCCTCGCCTCGCCCCACTCACTGCCTCCTCTGTTTTTGTTTGTTTTGTTGAGTGGGGAGGGGGGTGTTTTTAATATGGCCCAGCTGGCCTCAAATTCGCTATGTAGATGAAGATAACCTTGAACCCTTATCCTCCTGCCTCAGCCCACTAAGAACTATGATTGAGCATTGTCTCCATGCCTGGCTTCTTTTTCTTTGTGCTATATTAAAATAAAATAGTATAGTGCATTTTGATAAGATCTCACAAAAATAACAAATATATTGAGCCTAAGAAACTTTTGCGTGGCCATAGCAAGTCACTTACTAGCTGTAGATACCTAGTTCCTTGTCTTTAAGTGTGCACACTGGGTGATGATAATATCCGAGATTGCATCGTGTCCAATTTTCTGTGTCTCAGAACATGCACATTTCTTTTGTTTCTGAAATCTCACATCAGTGTAGCTCTTGTTATAAATTCAAATCATGAGTACTTAACATTCTTAAGTCAATTTGTCAAAAAAAACCTCAAATATGGTTTCTGGCTGTCTTTAGTACCTTGTTAAAAAAAAAACAAAAAAACCGTGAGGCCATAGCAGTAGGGACGCCTGCCAGGAGCAGGTGCAGTCAGTTTTCAGAATTGCTTCCTGCTTTAGGCAGAAACTTACGATTTAATGCTTGGCTCAGACTTTGATTCTGTGACTAGATGCTGCAGTGCTTTTGTTATTAGTGCTTCTGTTGTTTTGGGTTGGGTTAGGTTTGAGACTTGTCCTTCAGAGAGTCCTCACTCAGCCTTCTGAGAGACAGGCTTGTAAGCGCAGCGGCTCTGCCCACCTTGCCCCATAGCTTACTTGACGAGTGTTGCCTGTCTTGGGGCAGTAGTGAAGGGTAGGAGAGGAAGACACTGTTCTCTAGCATGCCCGTGAGCATGCACGCCCGTGTATTCATGTACATGCAGAGGAGTGCATACACACACAGACACACAGAGAGAGACACACAGAAAAAGAAGAAAGAAGAACAAAGAGAGGCGGGGAAAGGAAAGAAAAAAGAGCCATGCAAAATATGTAAATAGCTGACTTCACAGGTGTGGTATCAGTGTTGATAATGTGAATATATTGATTTTTTTTCCTACAGTAGATCACTGAATCAATACCAAATTCCTTAATATTGACATATGCACTTTGAAACTTGTTATAAATATTATAAACATGTGTGATGAAGCTATAGATTCAAACTTGGTTTTTGCATGTGTTGGTAGGCGGTCATCTTCAGGAGCCAGCCATAGTGGTATAAGTCTCTAATCTTAGCATCCAGAAGATAAGTTCAGAGCCAACCTGTGCTACATGAATTCTGTCTCAAAAAACAAACAAACAAACAAACAAACAAAACCACCTTAAACAGAAGGTTACCTGACAAAATTAACTGACTTTTTCTTCTAGATTATCTTTTGTTACTCTGTAATAGAAACATCACTATTTCCAGCAGTTCTCCTTGTCCTTGTTAACGGATAGGTCTGGTTACCTTCCTTCCTTAGTTTCAAATGGTGTATGGTTGTCACTGCATTCTTTACAGATTAACTCCTGGATGTAACCGTCCCAGAAATTGTAAAGGCTGACTAGACCCCACAGAGCTTGGGAATGTGGTCATTTTCATCAGTCCCAATTTTGCTGAATGCCCAGTTAGTTTATCAGGAAACTTTAACCACCATGTAGCTGTGTACAAACAATATACAATATAGCTTTAACAACAAATATAGCTGTATAATAAGAATTAATAACTTCAGTCAAAGCCCTGATCAGTGAAGCTCTGAACTTTGTGAGTTTTGTAACAATTTGGTTTTTATAACTCAGGCAGACATAAATCTATACTTAAAAGCTGACTGTTCTGTGACATGCCGTGTCTTCCTGTTTCAGGGTTACCTATACAGCTTAGCAGCGCAGCTCTGGGGGGTAGAGCTGAATGGAGAATTTTGCCAATTGCAGGACATGATCATAAAGAAATACCAGTTTGGTGACAGAATAAAGGTACCTTTACCATGTTTTTTTCTGTTACTTCTGAGGATCTTACCTTACTGCTTCTGTACTCTCACAGTACTGCTGTTATATGGGAATGCACCGAGTTGACGGGCGGCTGTCTTACTAGAGAGAGTGTTTCCTTTGTTTTCTTTATGTCAGACAGTTTGGGTAACAGAACTATAACTCTCCAAGTCTGGCTGCCGGTGTATTTTATTAAACTGGAAATGAAAGGGCTTGCACTACTCGTGTCTGCTTATCTTCTTGTAAACTGGGAGCTATTGTAAATGTCACAGGATAGTGGTCACTGGGGAAGGATGTCTCTCTTAGGCTAGAACAGATTTCCCCTTTTTCCTGTAGAAGAAAAGTAACAAGATGAAAGATTTGGGGGTTTTGGTTTTTTTTGGAGGAGTCTGTTTGTTTAATGCAGTGATCCTTGAAATTTCACTACTATGCTTCTGTATTTCTCATGGCAATGCAGAGAATATTAACAATCTCTGATATTAAGGACAGCATAGCATTGGAAAAGTTAGTGAGTTGAAGATCAAGGGGCTGGAGAGATGGCTCAGCAGGTCAGAGGGTCTGCTGCTCTGGTAGATGACCGGGGAGGGTTCCCAGAGCCCACATCCAGTGTTCACAATTTCTTGTAAGATCAGCTGCTCCTGATCCCATCCAACACGCTCTTCTGGTCCCCACGGGCACCTGCACTCACATGGTGTACAAACAAGCAAGTAGACACAAAGGCGTGTACACGAGTAACAACAAATACAGTTTTTAGAAGTTGAAGGATGACCATGCTCCCAGAGACTGGATCACCAACCAAAGAATGCACATGGGGGGCCCATGCTGCTGGCCACATATGTGGCAGAGGATGGCCTTGTTAGCCATCGGGGAGGAGAGGCCCTTAGGTCTGAGAGTGTTAGATGCCCCAGTGTAGGGGAATGTCAAGGAGGGAAGACAGGAGTGGGTGGGTGGGTGGGGGAACACCCTCATAGAGGCAGGGGGAGTGAGGAAGGGGTAGGAGGTTTCCAAAGGGGAGACCTGGAAAGGGGGAAACATTTGAAATGTAAATAAAGTATTAAATAAAAAAATTAAAAAGTTGAAGGATGAAGCCTTCACCTTTCTAAGAAGGGTAGGTATTTATTCTCCCATCCTGTTTCTTTTCCCTACCCTCGTTTTAGAAATGTAGAGATAAGTGATTGGCATAAATTCATTATCTGGTAATAAGTTTATGGGGGTGGGGGTGGAGCTCGGTGGTACAGTACTTTTCTGCCATGCACAAAATCCTGGATTCAGTCCCTAGAACTGCAAACAAAATTCATGAGTTTTCTTTTCTTTTCTTGGGTTTTCTTTTCTTTTCTTGGGTTTTCTTTTCTTCTCTTCTCTTCTCTTCTCTTTTCTTTTCTTTTCTTTTCCTATCTTTAGCCTGGCTGGCATAGAACTCACTGTGTGCACCAGACTGGTCTCAGACTGCTCTTATGTAATAATCATATAACTAACAGGAATGTCTATTAAGTTGAAAATTGAGATTTAAAAATTAAGAACTCATTGAGAGCTGGAGAGATAGTTTAGCAGTTAAGAGCATTGCAGAGGACCCAGGTTCGATTCCCAGCACCCATACAGCAGCAGCTAACAGTTGGCTGTGACTCCAACTCAGTAGCTTCTTACACCCTCTCCTGGCTTTTATAGGCACTGCATGTATGTGGTACACAAGCATACATGCGGGCAAAACACTCGTACATATAAAAGAAAATGAGTCTTTCTTTAAAAATTAAGATGCCTAGTGTGGTGGTGCATACCTTTAATCCCAGCACTCAAGAGGCAGAGGCAAGTGGATGTCTGTGAGTTTGAGGCCAGCCTAGACTACAGAACAAGTTCTAGGACAGCCAAGGTTATACAGAGAAACTCTATCTCAAAAAAACAAAAATTAAACCCTCTGAAGTATCATACTTAATAAAGAATAATAATAAAGTGTTTTTTTAAAATATGAAAAAAAGTATATAAAATGCTTATTTACTTTTTTTTTTTTTTTTTTTTTTTTTGGTTTTTCGAGACAGGGTTTCTCTGTGTAGCCCTGGCTGTCCTGGAACTCACTCTGTAGACCAGGCTGGCCTCAAACTTAGAAATCCGCCTGCCTCTGCCTCCCAAGTGCTGGGATTAAAGGCGTGCGCCACCACTGCCTGGCTTATTTACATTCTTAAGAATTTTTTATTACTTTTTAAAATAAATTATTTTAGTCCACACCCATGTGATTTTTCTGACATGCAGCTTCCATGGCTACCATCGGTAACTTTTTGGTAAGAAACTTGGGTTTGTTTAGGTTCTTTTTCTCTAGTGTGGCCTCAAGCCCCCGGCCTTATATATGTGGAACAAGCACTCTAACATCTGTAATTCCTAAGACAACGCCTTTTTATGACTATTAGAAACCTTAACCCCTACCCCCTCCTTGAAGTTGTAGATAAATACTGGATTGAAGGCTTTTACAATCAGCAAAAATGGTTTCTGTGGTTATTTTTAATAGTATGTGTTGAAACCCATCTTCCCTTTCAGGCGAATTCTTTGCTTTTGCTTGCATGCTTGCTTTTTTTTTCAGTTTCTTTTTTTATGTATGTGTTTTGCCTGCTTATGGTCATGTGTACCACGTGAGTGCCTGTTGCCCACAGAGGCCCACATTGGATGCTGGGGAACTGGAGTTTCAGGCACTTGTGACCACCATGTGTGCGCTGGGATCCAAGCCTGGCCATCTGTAAGAACAGCAAATGCTCTTACCTGCCAAGCCAACTCTCTAAGCCCCTTTTCCTTTTTTCATTTATTTGTCCAGTTTCTTACTTGTTTTTTGGAGAGTATGTGATGGTTGTTTTTAATTTTTAGCAAGTCCTTCCTCCATAGTCTACAAAGTCTTGGTTGTCTGCCCATAGTGCCTAAGAAGCAAGACAGGGATATGTCTCCATGGTGGAGTGCTTACCTTGTACACAGAGCTTGGGGTTTGATCTCCAACACTGAAAAAAAAGAAAGAGGTGGGAGAGATAACAGCTTATTGAAGTTCTCAGCACCTTGAGTGAAAATTCATAGAGCTTCTTACTGTATGATCATGGTTTGGTGGGTAGATAGTGGGGGGATGTCCAAGGTCTGTCCTTTTGGGCTGGGCTGATCACCCAGAGCAGACCTTCGGGAATCTCAGTGGGAGAGTGAGCAGAGTCCTGGGAGCTGAGTGGGAGACAAGGAGGGGGCTGTAGAGCTGCTGTTGTCACAAGCCTCTGTTTTGTCCTAGCCAGTAAGTCCACACTTCTTCTAGGGTGGGAAAAAAGTGTGTAGATGTTGCGCTGTCTCCCAACTGCCTTTCAACCTCATCTGCCTACTTTTAGTCTTTCTCTCTGTTCTCTTAGCTGCCACTGCCAATTACAAGGCCGACGGACATTCTTTATTTCTAGTTCAGAAATCAGTTTCTCAGGTCTCCTCTAAATTCCTTAGGACTTTCTCCCCCCTTTTTTATTAACTTAGAAATTTTTGTATCTGTTGTTTTTATTCCTATTTCCTTCATCTTTCTTGGTTCATAGCCTTTTCTATTAAAAAAAAAAAAGTGACTCCATATTGTCGTTCTATAGAGTGAATACATGTAAGTGCCTTTGTGTTTGATCCGCTGTCTTGACCTACAGTCTGCTGTCGCCCAGTGTCCCATCCCTCTCCTCCAGGCTGGCTCTGAGCTTTCCCTCTTCCTACCCTTGCTCCCAGCTCACTGCTGATACACTGGGGAGTTACTACAGTTGTCTTTAGGTGTTTATCACATTACTGCAGGGTCACACACTTGGGCACAGATACTGTATCTCATTTAGCCTGGTTCATCTCCCTCCACAGTATCTTGCACAGAAGAAGTATCCACTAAATTTTGCTTGAGTTTGATTGTTTTATGGCTTCTGTACTGCCGTCAGTTCAGAGGCCGCCCCAGGAAACCCTGAGAGACATCTGTTGGCTGCCCTGATTAACTGAGCCTTCTGGTTCTTCTTTTTCCAGTCTGTGTAGTAAAAGTACAGGAAGGAAAACATGAAGACAGATGGGAAAGAAAAGGGAGGAACTCAGAATAAAAAGGAAGAATGAAGATAAAATTACTGATTAGTTTACATATCTGTTGCATAGCTAGGCTACATGTTTATAATGTCTGTAATTACTAACTGGGTTGTTTGTGACAAGAGCCGTACTTAGCCTCGGAGCTGTCTCTCTGGCCCAGCTTTCTTTCTTTCTATTCATGATTATGTCAAAACTGTGTTTAAAGGTTCTAGGCCAAATGAATTTTTTTAAATGTAGAATGTTTATTATTTAAAAGAAAGAATGTTTCTTAAAACCAGACCATACAACACCTTGCACATTATATAGTAGTGCTTGAGTATTTATTTGAAAATGACTCATAAACATAAGTTTTTCTCTTCCTTTTAACATAAAATCTATTTGTTTTACTCCTGATCAAATAAGTGTATCTTCTTGTTATTGTCCCAGTGGTCTGTGAAGCCTTAATTATGGTTTAAGTTACATTTTTGAGTTATGTAGATTTTTCTTTAAGATTAATTTATTTTATTCTTTTATGTGTGTGTTTTGCCTGCTCATATGTCTGCACCATGACCACAGAAATCGGAAGAGGGCATTGGTTTCCCTCAGACTGGAGTTACAGAAGGTTGTAAGCTGCCCTGTGGGCACTGATAATCGAACCTGTGTCCTCTGTAAGAGCTCAGTGCTTTTAAGTGCTGAGCCAACTCTTCAGCCCTATGTAGTGGTTTTTTTTCTTTTTTCTTCTTTTTCTTTTTTTTTTTTTTAAGATTTATTTATTTATAATGTATACAGTATTCTGCCTGCATATATGCCTACAGGCCATAAGAAGGCACCAGATCTCATTATAGATGGCTATGAGCTACCATTTGGTTGCTGGGAATTGAACTCAGGATCTCTGGAAGAGCAGACATTGCTCTCAACCACTGAGCCATCTCTCCAGCCCCCTGTATAGTGTTTAAATAAATTGTTTTGCTTCCTTTTTTGGCAGGTAATAACATTCAAGTGAGTGTTAGAATCAAGTTAGCATAGGACATATTAATATATGACAGATTTGACAGTTTATAATTTACTCTAATGGTTTTTGAGAGGTGTGGGAGTTTTTTAAGATTTTTTATTTTGTTTTATTTTATGTGTTTTGAGTGTTTTGCCTGCCATGGATGTCTGTGTATCACATGTGTGCCTGGTGTCAACTGGGTTAAGAAGAGGGCACTGGATCACCTGGAACTGAGTTACAGACACCTGCTAGCTACCATGTGGGTACTGGGAACCAAACCCCAGTAAATGCTCTTAACCATTGAACCATAATTTTTATATTGTATAATCAGGACTGATAACCACTACCCAAGAATACAAATCTAGTTGGGCAGAGCCATAATTAAAACCTGGATCTTTTGACTCTTAAGCCTAACAATGTAATTATAATGGAAAAATCTCTAAACTCCATTAAAAATTTATAATTAGGAAGTAGGGGACACAGTTATAACAAAACAAATAATTCCATTCAAAGCAAATCTTCTTTGCAAGCTTCTGGGCTTTCCTAGATATGAGGTATCTCTTTGTGGTCCTCACAGCATCACTGGGCCAGCAGGCATCTCCTGTGTGGCTGCACGTTCTGCTATTCTCATTGTCTCCATGAACTCGTCCTTTAGGTGCTTCATGCAGACATCTGTACCCAGACTTCACTCCTGCAAACTGCTGATGTCATTGTAATGAATAATGTCTTCGAATATTTTCTTACTGAGGCTCAACAGGCCAGGTAGGTTCTTTATGGAAGCACGAAAACTGTTGTTAAAATATACCCAGCAAGGTGTGAAAAGAGATTGCTGTAAGGTAGAAATGTTTTCATGCTGATTTTAAAATGACAAACTCAACTTGGTTTTTTGTAGTTTTGGGGTTTTGTTTTTGTTTGTTTGTTTGTTTGTTTGTTTGTTTGTTTGAGACAGGGTTTCTCTGGGCAGGCCTGGCTGTCCTTGAACTTGCTCTGAAGATCAGGCTGGTCTCAAACTCAAGAAATCTGCCTCTCACTACCATCCAGTGCTCAACTTGGTTTTATTAATATTTTTATTTTTTCTTTGACACCTTTGTGTACATGATATCAACTTATTTTAATAAGGAAACAGATTAAATGCAAATTTGACAAAAACTGATTTTGTAAAATGTATTTTTTTTTTTTTTTAAGTTTACATGTATTTATTTGTGCTCGTCAGAGTAGGTGTGTAGAAGTCAAAAGAAAATTTGCAAGAGTCACTTTCTCCACCATGTGTGTTCTGGGTATCAAGCTCAGGTCATCTGGCTTTATGTAAACCACGCTTATATACTCTGAGCCATGTCAGTGGGCCCTGCAATGTGTAAGGTTTGATGGCTATAAAGTGACTGTGTGACTCCCACAGTCGCTTAGGGTACAGTTGAATAGCAGTTCCCAGGGGTTTGTTCAACTGTTCTTTGCTGTCATTGTGCTGACCTGTTGTCTTAGTTTCTTTTCTTGTTGCTGTGATAAAAACCTCTGACAAGAACAACTTAAGGAGGAAAGGTTATTTTGTTCCTCGGTGCCATCTATCTGATGGGGAGTGGATCCACTCAGGAATGGGAGCAGTGAGTGCACGCATGCTAATTACAATTAGCTCAGCTCTCTTCCTGCTTCAGTTAATCCAGTCCAAATAGTGCCTTAACAACTAGCCCAAGTCCCTCTTATCAGGTGACTCTAGATTTTGTCAAATTGACAATGAACACTAGTCATCACACCTGTCATAAAATAGCAAGGATTAACCAAGGTTTAATAGAGAGGATGAGAATGTTAACCTTCACAACTAGTTACTTCTGTGTTTGCTTTTTACAGCTCTGGGGTTGAGCCCACAGCTGGTCCATGCTAGGCAAGTGCTCTGTCTCTGAGCTACATCCTCCAGCAGAGCCCTGAGGAAGGGACCTCTACCAGGTTCCTGGAGTTGTCTCACTTTCCAGCGGTGGGGAAGGTAGCAACCGTCTGGTCACTTTTCTATGCAGCCCAGACTGGCCTTGAACTTGAAGTCCTCTTGCCTCTGCCTCCTGATGCTGACAGGACAGGCATTTATCACCACATCAGCAGCTTTTTTTACTTTTAAACTTAGTTGCAGATAAGAAAAACATATATAATTGTTGACGAGTATAATATCACTGGTATATTAATAAGGCATTGAGAGAAAAATAATGTTAAACACTTTGGAGATACACAGATTTAGAATGCTGAAGAATGTTGTATACAAGCTGTTGGTGAAGTGTGGTGTGGTAGCCACAACTTTATTCTCAGCACTAGGATGGAAGAAGCAAGCAGACCTCTGAGTTCCAGACCAATCAGGGCTCCATTTTGAGACCCTGTCTCTAAACAAAAATAAAAACAGCTTTTTTCATATATTCATTCATAGAGACTACATGAGTCACTGAACAAGTAGTAGCTACATGGTGTTATTTAATTACTCCTCTTTAGGGAACAGTGAAATCCAGGGTGAATGTGTGGTATTGATATGGTCTTGGCCATGTCAAGGACCCCACACCTTAGACTCAAGGGAATGTCAAAGCTTTCCTCTCCTCCCTATGCAGATATTTATGGTGTATGTAGAAAATGACTACCATGGTTTCTCCCCCAGGATGTTTACAGCCTGAAGACTGCTCCCCTACAGAGTCTGTTCCTAGTGAGATTAGCTAACCCTGTCTTCTTGTCAGCTGTATGTAACAACCGGCCTTTTTGTTCAGCTGCATGCAATAACCTGTTCCACTGTATATAAGGAACATGCTGAGCTTCCAGGGTGCTGCAGCTTCTCCATCCAAAAGGAGAGCACAGCCCACCCAGCTTGCGTGTTTCTGATTGCCGCTAGGTCAGGGCTCCAGGACTTCTGCATTAGTCTATAGCAGTGAATTCAGCTAACTAGCTAGTTCAGGGCATCCTGAGCTCTGTGAGACCTGTCTCAGATAAATGAAAAGGTCGTGCTGATACAGTTTTTCAGTTTTTTATCAAATGGACTTGTAAAGTACACCATTTTTAGGAACCACATCACAATAAAAAAAAAAAGATAGCTCTAGTTGAAACAGTGCTGGGTGATTATCACTCGCATCCTGAAGAAAGCCAGTGTTGCATCATCTTGTAAATACGTTTTAAACTTATGAAACCTACTAGCCAGAGCCTCAACCAAAAGTAAATACAAATGATACTGCTACCTCAACAGTGTCACTGCAAAGACTGTGGTCCCCACTGGTGGGGTAAACTACCAAAATCACAGGCAGTGTAGCCCGGTGCATATCAACCCTGGGAGTTAAACAGAACTGGTCACACACACACTGCACTCTGACATGCATTGGCAGGTCCCATTTTATTATCCTATAGAACTGGCTAGTCCCACCAAACTTTGCAGATGCCATGTGATATTGGAATTCCATCCCAAAATACTCTAGCCAGGCAAATGAGGTATGATTTAACTCTTGATGTGAGTTTTAAAAGATCTAATCCACACACCATACACATCTACACACAGTGATTTGTTTTCCCAGACTCTCCATCTCCCTCAACCCCTAGCAATCTCAGCCTAGTTCCAGTCTGAAGGACTGATTCTCATGTGCTTTGTGGAGAAAGTACAAGGCTTTGATGCTGATCCTGCTTGACTTGTGTGATTCTGAAAACTCCACCTCTCTTCTTCAGAACCTTTACAGTGACCCACATCCCCATCTTGTTAATATCAGCACTTTGACCTCGTAACTTTACCAACACCTCTAAGGAACTGGAAAATTTGCCAAGTTCTACTGTGTTACTGTAGTTCTGTTTCCTGTGGGTAAACATTTTGCCCATCTAGATTTCTAAATTTCTAAAAAAAAATCCAGTGTCTGATAAAAGCTAACATACCGGATTTTTGTTTTGCTTTTTTTAGTGAAGTTTTGAGTTCTCAGCAAAACTTTTAAAAAGATAAAGACTTCCTGCACACTCTACCCCACACGCCTGCAGAATCTGTACCATTATCATTCCTCCCACCAGACAGTATGCTTCTTATGGTGGGTCGTGGGGACTGCATAGTCACCGGAAGTCTCCAGTTTACAGTGGTGTTCACTCCTGGTGCTGCGCAGCCTGTGTGTGTGTGTGTGGATGTGTAGTGACACGCCCCCGCCACCCTGCTCAGCTCTGTCCCGGACTCCCACCTCACCCTTGGCAGTTGCTGATCTTTTTACCAACGATAGTGTCACGTTTCCAGCATGGGATAGTTAGAGTCTGCAGTCCAGGGCCCTTTCAGGTTAGGTTCCTTCTCTAGCCCCAGGCATGAGGTTCCTCTGTGTCTTTATGGCTTGAGCACACATTTCCTTTTAGAGCTGAACAATGTCCGGTTGTCTAGATAGGTCACAATTTATCCATTCCCCTACAAAGGATGTCATGATTGCTGCCAGGTTTGGTAAATTATGAATAAAACTACAATAAATGATCATGTTCAGATCTTATTTTGTAGATACATGTTTTCAGCTTCTTTGTGTAAATAGCACAGTGTACAGTCGCTGGGTTGTATATTAAAGGCTACATCCGGGGTTTTGTTGGGTTGGATGTTGCTTTGTGGAGATAAGGTCTCATTCCATAACCAAGGCTGGTGCCCTGGAGCTCACTTTGTGCTCCAGGCTGGCCTGTAACTCAAGAGGAGCCTCCTGCCTCAGTTTCCTCAGTCCTGAGATCCCAGGTGTGCACCACCAAACTTGGATGGGGTTATGACTTAGAGGCAGAGCAGATTGCTTAACAGGCTTGTGGCTCTCCTTCCCATCATGAGAGAGAGGGGGAAGACATGGAACAAGAGAGCTATCTCTATTCTGATCAATATGCAATATTATCTTACTGTTGTTTCATATCAGTTTTTAATGTGTTCTAGTGCCTGGAACTACATCATCCATAATGTAAGAAAACAAGGATCACTATTAGTGACAGTACCAAGTCTCCAAGAGTCTCTCATGGGTCTAGGGGTATGTAACTACTTTTTCTACTGTTGCTTGGTTGCTTGGTTGCTTGGTTTGGGTGGTGGCGGGAATTAAGCCTATGGCTCCTGAGCTGGGTGTGGTAGCACAGACTATTAAATCCAGCACTCAGGAGGGAGAGGCAGGTAGATCTCTGAGTATGGAGCTGGCCTGACCTATAGAGAGAGTACCAGAATCGCCAGGGTTACACAGAGAAAAATACAATAAAAAACCAACTGCCCACCCCCCAAGCCCAGGACTCGTGCCTGTCAGGCAAGCACTGTACTGATCTATATCTCCAGCCCTTAAACATTTTTCTTAGCTAAACTTTTTTTTTTTTTCTGATAACTATTATGACATTCTAGAAATAGCAAGATTGTGTTGCTAAGGTACTGCTTTGTGGTTTCTCTTCTACCCTCAAAAGCGCTGAAATACAATTCGTGTCTAGATATGGACTTCCTTGTTTTTCTACACAATTTTTAATAACTGTGGGGTCATAGCTATAGATTAATAAACACTATTGAGTGTGAGTAAGAGCCTTAGCACTCACATCATAGCTAAAAAGAAAGAGTAACAAGCCTGAACCCCAGCTACATGGAAGGCTGAGGCAGGAAGATCTTGAACCCACTGGTTTGAGACCAGCCTGGTCAACAGAACCCCCTACTCAAAAACTAAACTGGAAAAATGAATACCCACATCCTAACATTGTCCTTTAGCACAGAAGTAAGGGGTGACGGATGCATTGGAGGCCAGGCCAACTACATGTGGAGACTTGTCATGCGAAGTGAAGGGCTGCCGCAGGTCAGAGTGGTCCGGGGATTTTTAAGCCCGTGGCCTAGGCTGCTGTACTTCGGCATGATGCTGATGCTAATTGTCAGTTACACAGACTGTAGAACCACCTGGGCTCTGGTCCTCATGCTGTGCAGCAAATGTTCTTGAACAGTGAACCATCATCTCTCCGGCCCTAATTTTGCTTGTTAGAGCAAAGGCAGTAATCCAGAAATGTGTAAAGGAAGATAGCAATCCTAATTTACCTGTGTCATCAGTAGTGTGATCCTACCATAATTTTCCATTCTCTCAGAAACATCCCTTTTAAAATATATTCTTGGTCAGGCATAGTGGTGCATGCATTTAATCCTAGCACTTGGGAGGCAGGAAAATTCCTGAACTTAAGGCCAACCTGGTCTGTAGAGTAATTTCCAGCCCAGCCAGAGCCACATAGTAAGACATGTTTCAAAAAACAAAACAAATATATTCCCTTTAAATTTCTAATTTATATATTTTCTACTATATTATAATACATAAGTCAGTTTAGTGGGTTTTTTTCTACTTGCCAAAATAAGTTGTTGTTTTTTAAGATTTATTTATATGTATAACCATTTTGCCTGCGTGGTCATCGCATGTGGGCCTGCTGCTCACATTGGTCAGAAGAGAGCTTCAGATTCCCTGGAACTACTTAGGAATGGTTGTGAACCACCATGTGAGTGCTATGAGCCAAACCTAGGTCCTCTACAAGAGCAGCATGTGTTCATAACTGCTGAGACATCTCCCCAGCCCCCAAAGTAATAGCTTTAATATTATGAACATAAATCTGTCTAGACAGCCGTTGACACCTGTAATCTCAGCAAGCCAGGGGCAGCCATGAGGAGATTCATGAGTGACTTCAAGGCCACCCTGGCCTATATAAAAAAGACCTGGGATCAAAAAAAAAAAAAAAAGAGGGGCAGTTAAGAGCCCTGGCTGCTCTTCCAGAGGTTCTTAGTACATTTCCCAGCAACGTGGTGCTCACAACCATCTGTAATGAGATCCGATGCCCTCTTCTGGTGTGTCTGAAGACAGTTACAGTGTACTCATACATAAAATAAATAAAATAAATCTTTAAAAAAAAAAAGAGGCTAGAAAGATGGCGTGTACCAGCCACATGAGTAGACATGCACACAAATAATAAATACAATAAATGGTTAAAAACTTGCAAAAGTTAGACATGTTCATGCCAGTTGGTACCTCCTATGTGTGGTGTGGGAAGCTGAGGCGTGCAGAGTGAGAGCTGGCTGGAGGCCGCCTACCTCTAGCTAAAGTCTGTGGAAGAGAGCTTAGACGGAAACCTGGTGACTGTTGCTTTATCATTTAAGAAAACAACTTCAGGCCAGTACTGGTTCAACAGGTAAAAAGTTCTGTTGTTCAGGCCTGGCAACTGGGGTTCAACCCCTAGAGTCTCCAGATGGGGAGAGCTGACTGAAGAGCTGTCCTCGAAGGCCACATCATGTATGTGGTAATTGCTGAATTTATTTAATAAGAAAATGACTTTAAACAGATACATACAATAACAGCTCCAGAGTTTTGTGGAGCCTCAAGTTTATAGTGTGAAGGGGACAGTCTCATGCAGGTTATGGAGGGAGATTGCTCCTCTCCACTTCTATGGGAATGAGAACAACCTTTTTGTGCTTTTTGTGTATTCCTGTTGTTTTCATCTTTGGTGATGTAATCCTTATGATAATTATTACACTACTTACATTAAAATAATTACTCTAGGGGCTAGAGAGATGGCTCAACAGTTGGGCCCTTGCAGGTGACCTGCGTTCAGTTCCCAGTACCCACATGGTGGCTCATAGCCATTTAAAGCTACAGCTCCAGGATAATTTGTCTTCTGAACTCCATGGGACCTGGCACCCATTGGTGGTTCACAGTCTACATGCAAGCAAAACATACATAGACATAAATAAATCTATAAGCATTTTATATTTTAAAAATGTGTGAAAACTTTTTCAAGTTCCAAAATCAGAGTAAAACAAAAGTTATTCATATGGTACTGTGCCAACTCAGTCCTGTTTATCACAGTAAAAATCCTGTTGTGTAGGGGGCTGGAGAGATGGTTCAGCAGTTTTAAAGCACAGGACCTGCATTTGGTTCCCAGCACCTATATGGCAGTTCACAGCTATCTGTAACTCCAGTTCCAGGGAATCTGACCCCCCGTATGGCCTTCTTAGGGACCAGGCACAGACATAGTATATGTACATGCATGAGGACAGTATTTATAAATAGAAAATAGAAAATTAGTCTTCAGAAAAATCTGTCGTGTGACTTACTTAGATTAATATGAAGTTCTGAACAACAGGATTGTTGCGAGGTTTTCATGGTTTGCTTTCTTCCCACAGATTAGTATGCAGCTGTCCTCCTGGGTGGAAGAGAGACCTCTGAACTACGGCGTGTACTCAGAAAGGGACACCGACCAAGAAGCTCTTCAACAAATTCATTTATATAAGGTTCTCTAGCACCAAGGCAACCTAGTGTGATGCCTCAGTCCATGTGCTTGTATGCGCCCTTTCAAGCTCTGTGTGCGTGACCGTGTGCCAGTGACTCTGTGTGACTGTGTAGATGCAGTACTTGTATGTGGATATAAATGAACTGTATGATCAGATAACTAAAATATATATCTGAAATGTGTTGTTTGCCCTTTTATTGTACAAACATAAGCTGTGTTTAGTTTACATGCCACATCCAGATATGACCTCTAGGAAGCCTGGCAGCGACTTCTTTGGTGCCAGGAAGGAGACGGAAGGTCTCAAAGTATGATTTCTTATGTCTCTGAAGAGCCTAGCTAGGATAGGACTAATTATTTTTAATTTTTTATTTTTAAAGGTTTCTAGAAAAAAAGTGGAACTAGACAGAGCCCCCAAATAATATGTAGATGCTTGGGGTAAAGCAGCTTTAACTTAGCACCCAAGTTCCTTTTTCCTTCCTGTACTTCCCCTTCATTCCCCAGGGTCCCTTTTTTGCCCTTTTTTTCCAAGACAGGATTTCTCTGTAGCTCTGGATAGCCTGGAAGTTGTTTTGTAGACCAGGCTGGCTCAAAAATCCACCTACCTCTATAACTAAAGTCTTGCACCACCACACCTGACTTTTTTTAGAAAGAAAGAAAGAAAGAAAGAAAGAAAGAAAGAAAGAAAGAAAGAAAGAAAGAAAGAAAGAAAGAAAGAAAGAAAGAAAGAAAGAAAAGAAAGAAAGAAAGAAAAGGTCTCCTTGTGTAGACAAGCGACCCTCAAACTCACAGTCCTCCTTGAATAATGCTTGAACTTCTAGAAAGCAACAAAGCAATAAAATATTTCCAATTTTTGGCTTCAAAGGAGGAAAAGACAAGTCCCAACAATCAATAAAAGATCAGCCTGAAACAATGACTCTGCATTTAGATTCCATCTTTGTTTATTTTCTTTGCCAAACAGATATTTTTTAGGTCAGACTGCAAGGTACAAATAAGAGCTATGCTTTCTGTCTAAAAGTGAAGCACAAACTGGAGAGTTAGAGATGCCCTAATAGAAATACAACTTCATTTTCTCATACATAGGAAGAGAAACTTCTTGAAGCTCTCTGAAATTCCATCTGCCTTGGGCACTGTAGGGCCCACGGCTTACGGTGCATGATGCAGCTTGACACTGAGGAGCTGGAGCCATCCTACACTCCTGGTAAAGCTCAATGGTTCGATGCTTTGGAAGAGCTTGGCGGCTCCCCAGAATGCTGAAGAAAGAGGTTCTGAGAGACCTGCTCCCCTACTAGAAATACACCCAAGAGAAGGGGAAATAAGTCTAATGACCAAAGTGTACAGTTCGTATCACGTATCAACACCGAGGCTAAGGGTACGGTGACACCAGCCTGGAACCCCAGCTCAGGAGCCTGAAGCAGGATTGCTAGTTCTAGACCAGACTGAGCAACGTGACAAGCTCCTTTCAAAAAAGGGGGTTGGTGGGTACATGCAGGATTGTTAGAGGGTATTAAGAATTACAAACTTCATTAGGGAGTCAGAGTAATTGTAGCGCCATCACTATTGCGTGTAGGCACAAAGCCCTAACGGAAAACTAACCCTATAGTCTTCTATTTGTATTTTCACGCATGTATCAAGGGGACTTGGATGTCAGCCATATTAATAGTTGTTATCCATTCATAGCACTAGGGACATATTTTACTTTATAAATGATTGCACATGTGAAACACAGTGATACTCGGCTAAGATCTCAAAGACAAAGCAGGGTGTCCCCCAGTCAATAAGACGTCAGGTCTAAAACCAGTGGGATAGGCTAGTCTTTTTTCCCATATTGAATAAAAGTTTGCTGGGGATAGAGACAGATGAGTACTGGGGCCAGTAGACATGTATATTCGAAAGCAAAGGATCAGAGCTGGAACGTGGTGCTATACATCTATAATGCTGCATTTGGGAGGCAGAACGATGATTCCAAGGTCATCCTCCATTACCATCTGACCAGTGGTCGCTCCAACAAGGCCATAGCAATATGATCCTCTAGCATGAATTGCCAAATAACAGAAAAGCAACTGAAGAATTGTTTGTCAAGGAAATCCTTAAAAGTGAAATAGGAGCTTTATCTTGGACTATTGAAAAAGATATTATCCTAGATGGGCTATTTCACTGTTTCCAAACAGAAAAAATAATCTCCTTTGGGTAAACAACAGTGTGGAAACTTTTTAACAGATTTCTCATGGTAGTCACATCTAGAAGGGTTGTTCTCAGGTGTCTCAGTGACCTCTGGGTAGCTCCTGTAGACCTGGAGATCAGCCTGGGGGTTTCTGCTGCACCCCTGTCAGGTGAAGAGAACCTGAGTGCAGCCTTCTGAGGGAGGCCTACAGTGAGCGAGTTGTGTGCCCCGGTCCTCCAGCTGCAGCAGAGTTTGAGGTCAGATGGGATGGTTATGAAGCAAGGGGGATGTGGTTTCCTGATGCAGCATAATTTTCCAAAATAGTTCTATGCTATAAATGAAAAAAAATCCTGGAATAGCAAATTCCAGGATTTGTGTAACATTGTTACACATTGTATAACAGGGTTACACAATGAGACCCTGTCTCAAGAAAAACATGCCAAAACGGTGGATCATATCTTTAATCCCAGCATTTGGGAGGCAGAGGCAGGAGGACCTCTGTGAGTTTAAGGCCAGCCTGGTCTACAGAGTGAGTTATAGGACAGCTAGGACTGTCTTGAAAAACCAATAAAATAAAAACATAAAAATAAGTAAAAGGAAGAAAGAAAGAGAGAGAGAGAGAGAGAGAGAGAGAGAGAGAGAGAGAGAGAGAGAGAGAAAGAAAGGAAGAAAGAAAGAAAGAAAAGAAAAGAAAAAAGTACAAAATCCTAGCTATTAGAATTTATTGAATCTTATAGCCTTTACTAGAGAGGCTCTTAACAACTAGTTCACCTGGATCTATGGTATGTGGAGAGCATGACCTTGCACACTGGACCCTCCTCCTCCAATGTGCTGGGACTGGAGGCATGTGCCAGCGCACCCAGCTATAACTGTTACAACTTATCTTTTTCTTCTGGTTTTGGTTTGGTTTTTTGATTTTATTTGTTTGTTTTGTTGTTGCTGTTTTTGGTTGTTTGGGTTTTTTGTTTTGTTTTTTTGAGACAAGGTTTCTCTGTGTAGCCTGTCCTGCTGTCCTAGAACTCACTATTTATACCAGACTGACCTCAAACTCACAGAGATCCTCCTGCCTCTGCCTCCCTAGTACCAGGATAAAGATGAGTGTCACAATGCCCAGCTCTGTTATAACTTCAAAAACTCATTGTGCTCATTTATTTTATTAAAATATTTTTCATACAATATATTCTGATTATGGTTTCCCTCTCCCCAATTTCCCCCAGATCTTCCCCAATTTCCCTTTCATCAAATCTACACCCTTTCTTTTAATCTCTCATTTAGGAAATACAAGCTTCTAAAAAAAAATAATACGATAAAACAAAAATAGACAAACTGAAATAGGGCAAAACAACAAAGAAAGAAAGAGACCCAAAGAAAGAATACAAGGAACACATACAGATATGGAAACACCCACGTCCTCACACACAGAAGTCTTATAAAAATACAAAACTAGAGACCCTAATATGTACACAAAAGACCTGTGGACAGAGGAAAGCTCTGACAGAGTACTATGAAACAAAGAACCTTCAAAAACATCATTGAGAAAATTTCATGTTGACCATCTACTGCTGGACATGAGGCCTGCCCTTAAGAAGAACTGAGATCCCGGCTGTGTTCAGAAGACCTTGTTCCTTGGTGTCCTCCAGCCTCTGGCTCCTCCACTCTGTCTGCCCCTTCCTCTGTAGAGTTCCCTAAGCCCTGAGGAGGCAGATTGAGAGACACATCTCATTTAGGACTAAGTGTTCCAAAGCCTCTCATTGTCCTCACTGTCCAGCTGTGGGTCTCTGTATTTGTTCCTGTCTACTGCAGGAACCTTACCTGGTAATGGCTGAGCAAGGCACGGATCTGAGTATAGCAGAATATCATTAAGAGTCATTTTATTTGCTATGTTATCATCCTGTCACTCTCAACCCGTTTGGGGGGCAAATGACCCTTTCAAAGGGGTCATCTAAGTCCATCAGTATTAGAAAACATAGATGTTTACATTTTGACTCATAACCGTAACAAAATTACAGTTACGAAGTAGCAACAAAAGTAATTTCATGGTTCGGGGGTCATCACAACCTGAGGTCACTTAACTGTATTAAGAGATCACCGTATTAGGAAGGTTGAGAACCACTGCTTTAACAGAACAATAGTATGTGGTTTTACCCTAGATTCCTGAACTACCTAGTCCCAGGTTCTAGACAACTGAAGAAGTATCAGAGATGAGTTCCATCTCTTGGAATGGCCCTTAAATCCAATCAGACATTTGGTGTGGTGGTTTGAATAGGTTTGGCCCCTGTAGACTCATGTGTTTGAATGCTTGACACCATAGGGAGGTGTGGCCTTGAAGTAGATGTGGCCTTGTTGCAACAAGTGTATTACTCTAGGGGTGGGCTTTGAGGTCCCCTATACTCAAGCTATGCCCAGTGTGGCACGTGGTCTCCTTCTGCCCACAGATCAAGATGTAGAACTCTCAACTTCTTCAGCACATGTCTGCCTGCATGCTGCCATGCTTCCTGCCACGATAATGGACTGAACCTCTGAACCTGTAAGGCAGCCCCAATGAAATGTTTCCCTTTATAAGACTTGCATTGATCACTGTCTTAGCCAGGGTTTCTATTCCTGCACAAACATCATGACCAAGATGCAAGTTGGGGAGGAAAGGGTTTATTGAGCATTCGGCTTACACTTCCATGCTGCTGTTCATCATGAAAGGAAGTCAGGACTGGAACTCAAGCAGGTCAAGGAGCAGGAGCTGATGCAGAGGCCATGGAGGAATGCTGCTTACTGGCTTGCTTGCTCCTCCTGGCTTGCTCAGCCTGCTTTCTTATAGAGCCCAAGACTACCAGCCCACAGATGGTACCACTCACAAGGGGCCCTCCCCCCTTGATCACTAATTGAGAAAATGCCTTACCGCTGGATCTCATGGAGGCATTTTCTCAACTGAAACTCCTTTCTCTGTGATAACTTCAGCTCATGTCAAGTTGGCACACAAAACTAGCCAGTACAATCACTATGTCTCTTCACAGCAGTGAAACCCTAAGACAGTTGGTTACACCCACAAACGTTGTACCACCATTGCAGCAGCATAGCCTGCAGGCAGATCACAACTGTAGATGGAAGGGTTTGTTGCTGAGTTGGTTTACTTTTCTCCTTTGATAGCATGCAGAATATGTTCCAGTACCATGAACATTACACAGTAGGGGTGAAGGCTCTTGATAGGCACCAGACCAACTTCTCCATGTTCAGAGAGTTGTATAGATGTTGTCTTCAGCAATAGGGACTTACTGTCAGTTTGTGGTGAGCAACCAATTGCCTTGGTGGTCACTGTGCTCTTATAATGAAATCAGTAGGGTAGATAAAGACCCTTGCCACCAACTCTAAAGACCTAAAGATTCCCATATGGCAGGAGAGAGCCTACTCCCACATCCACGTATGTGTGTGCATCTGTGCATGGACACACATATGTACACACCACATAAGTAAATATAAGATGAAACCAGTGCTCCTAGAAGACAGCTCTTGCTTGCTCTTTCAGTCCGCCATTCCTGAAGGTGCTGCATTACCTCTTAGCACAAACTGCATGGAACACACTTTTATTCCATCTCCCTGCTCCAAATATCTATCCGTTTACTGTATTGCCTCGGGTAGAACATATATCAAGTATTAAACTGACTAAAATTCAAGGGAGTTTACATCAGATCCCATGTGGCTACAGTTATAGGCAGTTGTGAGCCACCATGTGGGTGCTGGGAATTGAACTCACAACCTCTGGAAGAGCAACCAGTGCTCTTAACTGCGGTGCCATCTATGTAATTGCATTTTTAAGGTTTATTTATTTATGTGTGTGTGCACGTGTGTGCGCAGAACACTCAGAAGCTTCAGGATCCCTTGGAGCGGTGTTAAGAACTGAAATGGGGTCCTCCAGAAGAACAACAAGTGCTTTTAACCACTGAGCTATCTCGACATCACCTAATAGCATATTTGAAATATTAATAGAAAGAACGTCTTTCTGATTTACAAACTGCCTGTTACATTAACTGTTCATTCACATAATAGTTTATAAATAAGGTGATGTTTATAATTGGTAATGTTTGTGGTAATGTGGTAAAGTGTTTACCTGATATGGACAAGATCTGGAGTCGGTCCAGCCACTGCCATAAAACAAAATATTGGTAACCAATTTAAACATTTTCTTCTTTCTTTCTTTCTTTCTTTCTTCTTCTTCTTCTTCTTCTTCTTCTTCTTCTTCTTCTTCTTCTTCTTCTTCTTCTTCTTCTTCTTCTTCTCCTCCTCCTCCTCCTCCCCCTCCTCTTCCTCCTCCTCCTCCTCCTCCTCCTTCTTTTGGTATATTGAGACAGGGTTTCTCTGTATAGCCCTGGATATCCTGGGACTCACTGTTTAGACCAGGCTGGCCTTGAACTCACAAAGATCCTCTTGCTTCTGTCTCTCAAGTGCTGGGATTAAAGGTATGTGCCACTACTGACAGACCGAACTAAGTGTTTTCAACATAAAATTTTATTTTAGGGGCTGAGCTAGAACCTAGTTGGTAGAGTGCTTGCCTAGCAAGCAAGAAGCCTGGGGTTTTATCCTCTGCATGGTGACACATGCCTGTAATCCTAGCACTCAGGAAGGAAAGGTGGAAGGACCAGGATTTTAAGGTGAACAAACTAAGGTGGATCTCCAGACTTATGGTACAAACAGAACATCAACTCCTGAAAGCTGTCCTCTGTCCTCTACAGGCATGGCATGGCATGCATATCGCGCGCGCGTGTGCGCGCGCGCACACACACACACACACACACACACACACACGCACGCACACACACGCACGCACACACACAGCCCAATGCTCACTTCTGGTCTCCACCAGTACCAGGCACAAACCTGGTACAGGCAAAACACCCATACTCATAAAATGAAAATAAATGTTTTTAAAACAAAAATAAGTAGCTTTCAAGGCTTCTATTTCTGTGGTTACAAATTTGTCCGACTAATTGAGAATAAATGCTGTCTTGTATGCCTCTAATAAAATACAAAGTAAGTGCTCAATAAATTCTTGCTGATGACTGAGGTATCCCAACATTTGGGGTGGGTAGGGGGATGCTTTCCTTATTTGGTCTTTGTGATGGGTCACACTGTAGAGTTCAAGAAGCCTCAAACTGGAACTCCTCCTCCCTAACGCTACAATTACAAGTGTGTATCACCATGCCTGGTCCAGAGTTGCTTTTGGATTATAAATCTCCGCACCACTTTGCTGGTTTGGTGGGGGGAGGGGAAAGCCTGTTTGTTCAGTCGAAAAACAACCAGAACCACAAATAGTGAACAGCAATTCTGAATGACAAAGCCATCTTTGTTTTCATGGAAAGTGTTCTTACTTCCCTCGGCAGGCTTTCCATTCCTGACCACAAAGTCATAAGGGCATCATTATCAATAACGCCATCTCTGCACTCGAAAGAGATTCCGCCTGCTGAGCCTGCATTCTTTGTTGGTGATTTCCTTCATTGTTCCTACAACAGGCTGCTTCAGCGTGGCTCCCAATGACCCCATTTGCATTTTTTACATCTTGCGTAATTTCCTCCTTCACAATGTGCTAGAACTTTTTAATGTGTAAAATATGGCAGCATTATAGAATGTCCCGTCTGAGATTAGAATAACAAAGACTTGACCATCGACCAGTCTCATTCTCCTCTACTCTTGCACTTGCTCAATTGGGTGGGACCCTCTGGGTAGGTTCCTGAGGCAATAGTGAGCCAGGTGAGTGGCGCTCACCTGTAATTCCAGCACTCATGGGGCAGGGGCAAGGGGATTAGAGAGAAGCTCAAGGCTAGCCTTGACTCCATAGCTAATTCGAGGTTTACCTGAGCTATGTGTGATTTAAAGACATGAAGCCATCCCTACAACATTCTAGAAGAAAATAATCCTTGCCAATACATACTGTGTAAGCTGCCTTTAAGATGACTGCAGCACCAGCCAACCCCTTTCATTAGGCTGTGAGGAACTCAAATCTAAAAGCTGTGTCGGAGACAACAGGAGACAACAACGGTGTATTGCCTTTTTATTCTTTTGAGCTGTCCTTTGGGTGTTAGAGTTTCACGCATGTGCCACCATGATAAGTTTTACCTAATTTTTAAAAAAGATTATTTCTGTACATATATCTGTGTGCTGCCTGTGTGTGGGTGTGTGTCTGTGTGTCTGTGTGTGATACACACACACTCACACACATCATTATTGTCATTTTTAATATAAAAAGTAAAACTAAAAAAAGAATAGATTACTAATATAATCTGCTAGCTATATATTAACTTATGTCTAACTAAAATTTTCTCAGTTATGAAAACAGTTTGTCTATATTAAACCGAGAGTTTCATCCTCAGCACTCATGGTACACACATACCTAACCAAAGAACACAAGTGCCTGTGTGTGGAAAGGCTTACTCTTTATCCAACCAAGGTCTTCACTACCCAGAGCAGGCTTCCATGCTAGCAAATGACTGTATCATAATTTTGCTTCTAAGTTTGTAAGTAAGAAATGTGGTCATGTTTTTTTTCAATTTAGAAACAAGAAGTTTTTTCATTTTTGTTTGTTTTTACAAGTTGTAAGTCCCTAATTATTTCTCCACTACTCTGGAAAAGAATGTACTCTGAGTTTGGTAGTAACTCTGACAAATTCTGGAAACCAAGGACTCTGTAGTACAAAGGATCACTGCCTGAAGATTTGATCATACATGTTTATTTAACACAGCCACCATTGTGTGGAAAACAAGGACCTTGATAATTCTCATAATTAGTTGACTTAAAAACATTCTTTGGGGGGGTGTTGTTTTTTGTTTGTTTTTATTTGCAAGTTTTTTAAGTAATAAAGTTTATTAAAAAATTTTTTTAAATGTAAATAAACAAATGAAACGATCAAGCCTGGAATTTCAGCACTTGGAAGACTGAGGCAGGAGGATCACTGGAGTTTGAGACCAGTCTGGGCTACATAGTGAGTTCTAGGATAGCCTAAACAAAGTGAGTCTCTGTCTAAGAAAAATAGAATTAATCAGTTGATTAATCAATCAGTAAACTGAAATAAGCTTTCTTCCAAGCTTTGGGGGCTGAAGAGATGGATGGGTCAGTGGTTAAGGGCTTGTGGCCCATGCAAAGCACCGAAGTTTGGTTCTTAGCACCCATGCCAAGTGCTCGCAACAGTCTGTAACTCCAGCTCCCAGAGGGCCAAAATTCTGACCTCTGTGGGCATTAACACCTGCACACATACAAGCACATGCAACCTTACCCCCAACAAGCACACACACACATGCATAATTGAAAAAAAATTAGGCTGCCAAGCCTGATAACCTCAGCCCCCTTGATCCTCAGGCCCCACATGACAGACAGAGGACCTGACTCCCGAAAGTTGTCCTCTGACCTCCACTAGCACATTCTGACTCTCATTTGTGGGCATACACAAAAGTACAAAATAAGGGACAAGGAGATAGCTCAGCAGTTAAGAGCACTGACTGCTAGTCCAGAGGTTGGATTTCCAGAACTCACATGGCAGCTTACAACTGTCTGTAACTCCAGTTCCAGTGGGTACAACACTCTCTTCTGGCCTCCAAGGGCACCAGGCATGCATGTAATAGGCACACATACATACAGGAAAAACACCATCCTTAACACAACAAATAATAAAATAAATACAATGACTGATTTTCACTGGTGTGTGTGTGTGTGTGTGTGTGTGTGTGTGTGTGTGTGTGTGTCTCTCTCTCTCTATAGTCCTGACCTACAATTCACTATGTAGTATACCAGACTGGCTTCAAATCACAGAGATCCTCCAGTCTCTGCCTTTCAAGAACTGGGATTAAAGCCAGTATAACTGGCTATTTTTTTTAAACCATATTAAACCAACACACGCGCGCACGCGCGCACACACACACACACACACACACACACACACACACTTTAAGAGAAGCCACACAATGAACAAACAAGTTCACTCCTTCATCTTTGTTCATCTTCTGTCGGCTTACACATCTGCCCACAGGCATTGATGTCCTTCCTCAAACATTTAGTCAGACACCAGAGGCCACCTCTGACTCTGCATCACAAATCCCTTCCTTACTACTCATCTCTGAACTCCAGCAGTTACTGTCATTGTCTAATTATGTCATCCAGGAAGCCAGTGATGCACTTCAAGCTGGGACATAGATTATTAACTTGAAATTCTGAATGATTTATTTTAGAATGGGGGGGGGAGTTTCTAGAACTTTTGCTTATTGTGTTTTATAAAATCAAAGCTTTTTGTTTTCTTTTTAAAAAGCTTTTTTTTTTTTAAGTGTGTATGATGCACGCATGTATGTGTGTGAGGATTTTCAAGTGTCTGGGCACCAGGGAAAGCATATGTGTGTACAGGTATACAAACATGAGTGGAGAGCAGAGGTTGGCTTGAGATAGCTTCTTTGACCTTCTATACAGACAAGGTCACTCACTCACTTGAACCTAGAGCTCTCTAACCCAGCTAGTCTAACTAGGCAGCGTGACCGAGGAATCTCAGCGCTAGGATCACTGCCGGGCTGCCATGATCGCCTGTCATGAGCAGCAGAGAACCAGACACTGGTATTTTCCACTTGTTTGGCAGGTGGGTTACCCTACAAAACTATCACTCCAACCCATCAATGTTTTTGAAATCTCTTAGAGTTTGTTCCCTGTTTTTTATTCATTCAATGTTTATTTACATACTTTTATTTTACTATTTGAGTCAGGCTGCTGAGGATAGCAGTGCAGTTGTGAACAAAACAGTGAAGGTAAAACTCTGTGTCCATAATATAAACAAAACCAGAATCTAAACAAACCACGTAGCTCTGAAGCCCACTTTCTACTTGGCAGAAAGGCAGAGGTGGAGAAGCTAAACAGGTAGATTATTAAGTCACCAACTATAATTTTGTTTGGCAAATATTTTCAGTGCTACATGACCTATTAAATGTAACTATATATCTTCAAATGCAGGTGTGCAATAAAGTGAAACAGACTACTCGGAGTCCCTTTTCTGAGTACACATTAACAGGCTAACCACACAACTAATGATATCCATGTAGTATATAATTAACGTATAACTCAGTAAGTAATGGCTTTTTCTCAATGATAGATTACACTGCGCTAAAAATACACACTCTCGTGCACTGAAAGGTCATAGGTGTGATGCAGTCATTTAGACATCATGGGCAGCTTTGCTCTGTGGTGCCAGGAATCCTCCAGGCCAATGTGTATCGGGTAAGCCTTCCACCCCTCAGTTAGATCCAGACCTTCCTTCCTTCCTTCCTTTCTTCCTTCTCTTCCATCCTTCTTTCTTTCTTAAAAAAACATCTGTGTCGCCGGGCAGTGGTGGCGCACGCCTTTAATCCCAGCACTTAGGAGGCAGAGACAGGCGGATTTCTGAGTTCGAGGCCAGCCTGGTCTACAGAGTGAGTTCCAGGACAGCCAGGGCTACACAGAGAAACCCTGTCTCAAAAAACCAAACCAAACCAAAACAAAACAAAACAAAAAACCATCTGTGTCTATAATAAAAACAAAAAACAAAACGACAACAAAAGCCACACAGGCACTTTACAGCTCTGAAGTACACAGTCTACTTGAAGAGTGGAGGTAGAAAAGCTTCTCTCTCTTTCTCTCTTTTTTCCTTTCTTTCCAGTTTTCTCCCCCCCCCGACATAACATTTTTATTAATTATTTGGAGTTTCATACAATGCACCTGAACATACTCACTTCCCATTTCTACCAGGTCCACCCTCCCACTATGGCATCCTCACCCCCACCCCAAAAGGCACTCGCCTTTAACCTAGTACTCAGGAGGCAGAGGCCAGTGGATCTGTGAGTTCAAGGTCAGCCTGGTCTACATAGTGAGTTCTGGGTGGTTCGGTTTTTTTTAACCTTAGCCTACAAGTTTTTATATTTCAAGCACATTACTGAATATCTGCTCTCTGGTAAATGTGACTCCCAAAAATCAAGACTAAGAATAATTATGGATTCAGCTGAGGTACTAATAAAGCTGGGATACTTTACAGACAGAAAATGAAATTTTAAAATGCCTTTTTATAGAAAGAATTTTTTTATTTTTATTTTTTTTTGTTTTTTGAGACAGGGTTTCTCTGTATATCCCTGGCTGTCCTGGAACTCCCTCTGTAGACCAGGCTGGCCTCGAACTCAGAAATCCGCCTGTCTCTGCCTCCCAAGTGCTGGGATTAAAGGCGTGCACCACCACTGCCCGGCTGAAAGAATTATTAAAAGAAAGAAAACAAAACAAAAACGGAAAACCTGCCCTGCCTGCTTAGGAGAAACCAAGACTAGGAAGAACCCCACATATTTACAGTACAGGACTGGCTGCATTAACCATCCACAACCCTCAAAACAAAACAGACATAATCCAATGTGGCAGACAGATACATTGTAGCCTTAGACACCTGTGACTTTGGATGGAACGGGCTAGCAATGACAGGAGCTGCAGCAGTCAGGGGTTGTGCCATGCCTTCCAGCAAGTCACGTGTTCACTGAACTTTCACTTAAAAACCTGGACATTTCTTTCCCACATTACAAGTGTCTTCCCCAAATACAGTTATCACAATACCGTGTTTGGCTCCTTTAGTTATGAATAATCTCATTAGCAGTTTTCATCGGCTCTAGGACTAGGTGAGGAGAGGCAGACTCAGGTGTTCCAATCCTGTGACTCTCCATTATAACCAAACAGGAAACTTATGAGCCAGCCTTCAGGTTTCAAGAAGCTTAGATCAACCTGAGTGTTTGTACCCTGTCCTATATGGTCTTAAATTATTTTCTCTAATTACAATTTGGATTAAAATGTTTGGGCAACTGTTTCTGAAATTGTTATGCTTATCTAAGTGACAAATAGACTCCTTCTGTGACTAATAATAAAAGTTAAGGATTTTATTTAGCATTAAGTGCTTGTAATATAATTATTTAACCACCCACAAACCATCCCTTATTTGTTTGCTCTCCCTAAAGTCCTTGTTAACTATGTTCTGATTCACTGATTGTACAGCTACTACACCCAAAACAAGCAACTATACTGTTGTATGGTGTATCCAAATGCTTCCCTGAAAAGATGCTGCATTGTGCAGAGGACGAGGCTGTGAGCTACACAGTTGTATGTAGTTCTGGTCCTATCAACTGGTTGTACAACTTTGTCACTTAGCCTGCAGTTTTCTCACTTGAAAATGAGGGGTTAAATGATCTGGGGCACCTCCTGTGTAATTTTTACCATGGGGAATGCCAATCTTTATTATAGATGCTATAAAGTCATACTTCTTAAGTTACAAAGCAAATTCAGGGAGCTAGAGAGATGGCTCAGCATTTAAGGGCCAGGATCAGACTCCCAGGCCCTAGATGCTGGCTCACAATGGTCTGTATATTGTTCTGAGAATCCAACAACCCTATCCTAGCCTCCACCAGCTCCAGACATGCATATGGTGCATAGACATACATACAGGCAAAACAGTCAGATACATAAATAAATAATGAAATGGCTTAAAAAAACAAAAACCAAATACAGGCTGGAGAGATGGCTCAGTGGTTCAGAACACAATGCTCATGTAGAGGAGCTGAGTTTGGCTCCCACTACCCACACTGGGAGGCTCACAACTACCCTGAACTCCCGTTCCAAGGTAATCCAGTCTCTGACCATTGTGGACACTAGACAGACAGACAAACACACACACACGCGCACACACACACACAGAGACAGAGAAAGACAAAGACAGAGAGACAGACAGAGACAAACAGAGGTAGAGACAGATAGACAGACACACACAGAGACACACAAACAGGCACACACACACAAACACTCATAAACACACAGACTCACACAGACACACATAGATACTCACAAAGACACATACACAAACACACATATACAGACACACAGACACACACACCCCACACAAATATATATGCATAATTTTTAAATTTAAATTTTAAATTTTTAAATTTAAAATTAAAAATGTAAAGAAACACGGCCTTATTCTAATTGTAAACCAGGGGTAGATATGGTACATCTGGTCTTTCTTTCTTTCTTTCTTTCTTTCTTTCTTTCTTTCTTTCTTTCTTTCTCTCTTTCTTTCTCTCTTTCTTTCTCTCTTTCTCTCTTTCTTTTTTCTTTCTTTCTTTCTTTGTTTCTTTCTCCTTTTTTGACACATTGTAGCGATGTCTGGCCTCCAACTTGTTATGTAGCCAAAGCTGACCTTGAATGTCCTCCCAAGATCTAGGACTATAGACAAGTACCACCACACCCAGACTTCATGGTTGCAACTAACAGAAAGGAAACTAGGCCCTAGCTTAGCTATTAAGGTGAGTTTATAGCCAGTCATGGTTGCTCACACCTATAATCTCAGCACTCAGTAGGCTGAGGCAGAAAGATTCTCACAAACTGGAGCCCAGTTTAAGCTACATAGTGTGTTCTAGGCCAGTCTGGGCTACAGTGAGATCTTGTCTCAAAAGACTTTAAAACAATGTTGGAGCTGCTGACTAAATCCTGCTAAAGTGGCCCTGATGTTTGCAATCATGTGCTCTGGGTTTCCAGTCCAGGGCGGCAAGCCTCAAGGATGAACTGATTTGCAATCTTCTGAAGGAAGGACAGGCCCCTAGAATAAGACTCCAGTTGTTGGGGTAGGTGCTGTCGACACAGCCTGTGCCTTCAAGTATCTTAATGAAGGACTTGGCAGATGAAGCTGCTTTTGTTGATATCATGAAAGACAAACTAAAAGGAGACAAGTTGGCTCTCCAGCATGGTAGCCCCTTTCTTTGGACACAAAAATTTGTCTGGCAGAGATTATACGGTGACTGCAGACTTCAAACTGGCCCTTCCCACAGCTGAGGCACATCAAAAAGAAGGAAAGGGCCTTCGTAGTTTGGTCTAGCATACACAAACATCTTTAAGTCTGTTATTCCTAATGTTATGAAATACAGTCCAGATTGCAAGTTGCTGTATTTTTTTTAATTTAATTTTCTTTTCACTTATTCACTTTACATCCCACTCACTGCCCCCTCCCAGTCGCCCCTCCCACCATCCTTTCCTCCCCCCCCTTCTCCTCTGAGCAGGTGGGGCCCCCTGGGTACCCTGGTACTTCAAGTCTCTTCGAGGCTAGGCCCTTCCTCTTCCACTGAGGCCAGACAAGGCAGCCCAGTTAGAAGAACATATCCCACGCACAGGAAATAGCTTTGGGGATGGCCCCCATTCCAGTTGTTTGGAACTGACATGAAACCCAAGCTGCACATCTGGTACATATGTGCAGAGAGGCCTAGGTCCAGCCCGTGTATGTTTTTTGGTTGGTGGTTCAGACTCTGAGAGCTCCAAGGGTCCAGGTTAGTTGCCTTTGCTGGTTTTCCTGTGGAGTTCTTTTCCCTTCAGGCCCACAATTCTTCCTCCTATTCTTCCGTAAGAGTCCCCAAGCTCCATCCATTCTTTGGCTTTATCTGTATCTGTCTGAGTCAGCTGCTAGGTGGAGCCTCTCCAAGGACAACATGCTCCTGTCCACAAGCATAACAGACTGTCAATAACAGTGCTAGAGATTGGTGCTTGCTCATGGGATGGGTCTCAAGTTGGGCCGCTTACTGGTTACATCTACACAATGGAACACTTTTCAGTTATTAAAAACAATGACACCGTGAATGGATGATGGATGGATCTTGAGAATATCATCCTGAGTGAGGTAACTCAGTCCCAAGAGGACATGCATGGTACGTACTCACTTATAAGTGGCTATTAGCCATAAAATACAGGTACCATGCCACACTCCACAGACCCAAAGAAGCTAAATCAACAAGGAAGGCCCAAACGAGGAAGCTTGAATCTCACTTAGAAGGGGGAATAAAATAGTTATAAGAGGCAGGTGGAGGGAGGGAACAGGGAGGGAGAGGGGATGGGGAGGAGAATGGGGGAGTTTGGGGTCAGGTGTGGGAAGGATAGAAGAGATGATTACCTGGCCAAGAAAATGAATGGAAATCTGCAAACTGACAGGAGCGTGCAGGTGGGGGGCATCTCCAGGATCAGACAGAGACCTGGGATAAGGGAGACACCCAACAGAGAGTGCTGTGACTCACAGCATTGGGACCTGAAGAGGCCACCTCCTGTAGCCAGGCAGGAACCCCTGTGGAGCGATGGAGATACCAACCCACCCACACAGCTGGGTGTTTCTTAACAAGTACCTATCTTGACCTCTGTGGCTTGGAAAGATAACTGGCTTTCCCCAAAACCACATTGTTGAAAGTGGTTATGGTGTTGATTTAGCTGGATTTCCTATCTAATAAGGAAGGGCTGGGAGCTCATCCCTCAAGCACAAAGGATGGTTGCTGGTGGGGCCTGGAGACTCCAGGGCGCCTGAAGAATTTGCACCCAGACTTAGGCACCGAAGCAGGTGAGAAACAGTGGGAAGAGGCTGACACGCAGGTGGTTGCTAGTGGCTACAGGGCGATCAGACTAAAGGCTGCCCACCCTGGGCTGCTGGGCTGTCTGTGGCAGATTAGACAGGAAGTAGAATGAAGGATCTTAGGTGCATTGAGTCTCCACTACGATTAATAAAGGACATTGTCGTTAGTGTTCTGTGCTTCTTGGGAGAAAAAATAGAATCTTGTGATGACGACTTACTCCTGATGAGGCTTAAAGAGGAGCGCATGAAGACTTTGGGAGGATCCAGAAACAGCTGTAATTTAAGGTCTTCTAATGTCACACCATGTCACTGCAATAGAATTTCTGTAGGAGGTCAGACTTGTCCTGCAATTAGTGCAGTTGTACAACAGCCTGGGATGGTGTCCATTACCCTGGGACAACAGCCTAGGATGGCGTCCGTTACCTGGGACAACAGCCTGGGATGGCGTCAGTTACCCTGGGACAACAGCCTGGGATGGCATCCGTTACCCTGGGACAACAGTCTGGGATGGCATCAGTTACCCTGGGACAACAGTCTGGGATGGCATCAGTTACCCTGGGACAACAGCCTGGGATGGCATCAGTTACCCTGTGACAACGGCCTGGGATGGACCTCAGTTACCCTGGGACAACGGCCTGGGATGGCGTCAGTTACCCTGGGACAACAGCCTGGGATGGCATCAGTTACCCTGGGACAACAGCCTGGGATGGCGTCAGTTACCCTGGGACAACGGCCTGGGATGGACCTCAGTTACCCTGGGACAACAGCCTGGGATGGCGTCAGTTACCCTGGGACAACGGCCTGGGATGGCATCAGTTACCCTGGGACAACAGCCTGGGATGGCATCAGTTACCCTGGGACAACGGCCTGGGATGGACCTCAGTTACCCTGTGACAACAGCCTGGGATGGACCTCAGTTTCCCACAGCTAGATGCCCTTACAGCTGCACACTAATTCTGAGTGGTGCTTCTGTAGGGTAAACTGAGTAGTGTAAAAGAGTCCTACCCACCCCTGAGATACCACTGCCAGTTCTGCACAGGCTCTAGCTGTCCTTCAAACCTGATGTGTAACTTAGTGCGACATCATTTCTCCAAGTATGCCTGGACCACCTTTTTCCCCAATCAGTCATATCCTGGACTCAAGATTATATAAACATCTTTGCATGCTTTGTGCATGGCTGCTCTCAAGAGATGAGTATGTTGTTATATACGTGTGTGTGCATGTATCAGTAGTGAACGCTGCTATATAACATAAAGAATAAAATCTATGTATGAGCATTGCAACCAACTACCCACGTGTCATGCCAACTATAACATCAAAAAAACTTTAAACATGGTTTAAAAAGTATTTAAAAATATAAAGCATCTCACAGATCACAGACACAAATTAAACCGGACATAAGGAGCCCATCAGTGTTGAAAGGGCACGCCCTCTTCCATCTCCCCTCCCTTTGTACATGGGCTTCTTTCTGCCTACCGACAATCAGGTTCTTTCTTTTTAAGTTATATTTTATTTATTTATCTTGTGGGCATGTATGTGCACTCGCGTGCATGTGTGTGTGTGTGTCTGTGTGTGTGTCTGTGTGTCTGTGTCTGTGTGTGTCTCTGTGTGTCTCTGTGTGTCTCTGTGTCTCTGTGTGTGTGTGTCACATTCACATTGTGTCGTGGTGTGAATGTGGCGGTCAGAAGACAATTTGTGGAGATCAATTCTTTCTATCCACTATAGGATTCAGCTAGGGCTTGGAGGCAAGAACTTTAACCAAGAGCCATCTCCGTGGGAATCCTCCGCTTCCCCTATGCCCAGGATACCCTAGCAGTTCTTAAGTTAATAAACTAACTGGGCACAGTTGTTCTCAACTTTAATTCCAACTTTTAATTGTGATGTATTTTTCATTGTTACTTTCTTTCTTTTTTAAAATCTCATTTAAAAAAAAAAATATTAACTTTGGGACTGGAGAGATGGCTCCATGGTTAAGAGCACTGGCTGCTCTTCCAGAGTTCGATTCCCAGCACCCACGTGGCAGCTCACACCTGTCTGTAGCTCTAGTCTCTTTTCTGGCCACTTCAGGCACTGCACACTTGGTGGTGCAAAGACGTGCATTCAGGCAAACATTCATGCACATAAAATAAATAAGAATGAATGAAAACCCTTACAAAACAGAAGAGAGTTGATTCTCCACCCCTCTCTCCAGGACTTTAGCACTCCTTCCTCAGTGCGTAGGAATATTCTGAGAGTCTGTGAAGCTTTTAGGAGCAAGGACCTAACTAGCAAGAGTGAGCCACTAGGAGCAAGACGTTGAGGGTGGCTCCAAACTCATGGGATGCCTCCTAGTCAGCTCCTGCCTCCTTGAATCTCCTGCCTCTCTCTTCCACAATGCCCTGAAACACTGTGAAACCAAACACCAAAGTAAGCATTTCCTCCCTTAGGTTGTTTCTCTCAGCTTTTTGTCACAGTGACACAAAAGTACCTGACACACAGTCTTGATATAGAGCCCAGGGTTGTCTTGAACTCATAATTCTTCTGCCTCTAGTTCCCAAGTACTCAGGTAAAAGGACTGTGTCATCAGGTCTGGCTTAGTCTTTCTTTAAAAGAGAAAGAAGAAATTGCTATAAGTGAACATATCAAAATCTAGTAATGTTGGCAGGGAGGAATTCTGATACAGTCTGAGGGATGTGGCACACCTCTCTAGTTACAGTAACTTAGGGGACTGTGGCACACCTCTCTAGTTACAGTAACTTAGGGGAATGTGGCACACCTCTCTAGTTACAGTAACTTAGGAAGTTGAGCCCAGTAGTGGTGAAGATAAGAATTGTTTTCTTTTAAATGTACTTCTTAAATTTTTTCTTAATTGTGTTCCTCATAAGAAAAATTAAAATAACTAATATCTGGGCAAGATATGCATGTCTGGAGTCACCTCATTTAAGACTAGGCTGAGCTCAGTAAAATAATAAATGATAACCATGAATTGACATTGCAGGGACTCGTGTGCTCCAGCATATGCAGTGCAAACCCTGGAGGCAGCATCCTATGTTGCAAGAACCATTCATTCTCAGTTGTCCTTAAACTATAGTAAATAACCCATTTCATATGCTGACTGGAAATAATTTTGCTCTAATACAAGTAAAATGCTTAGAATAGTAACTACACAGACCAACTATTTAGTAACTATCAGATTTTTTTTCCAGACAGGATTTCTCTGTGTAGCCCTGGCTGTCTTTGAACTCACTCTGTAGACCAGACTGGCCTCGAACTCTCAGAGATCCACTTGCCTTTGCCTTCCCAGTGCTTGGATTAAAGGTGTGTGCTATCACTCCCTGGCTCAGGTTGCATTCACTTGTGTACGAAATCTGACTCAAGGACTGACACCTGCACCTTCCCCCAGGGCAGCATGACTCAACTTTGCTCTTTGTCTCTGGTCCAGCAAAGCATCTTTTTTTTTTTTTTTTTTTTTTTCTATCTTAATTCCTGACTCATTTTGGTCCTGACTTGATGTCAACATTGGCCCTGGCACCTCAGTGACAACTTCCGGAGTATCACTCCTCACCTCTCTTCTGGTTCCTCCTCTACTTGGCTTGGTCTGCCTGTTCCTCCAGACTTAGACAGTCTGGTCCTCTCTACTACTGTCTTTACATTTTCTAGGAGCAGCATTCCAGTCCTCACTCTTTGTGGCTCTCACAAAGAAGTTGTCATGAAAAAGAGGTAAACTTTGTGGGGCTGGTGACCTGTACCTGTAATCCCAGCCACTGGAGGGACTGAGGTAAGAGGATCAGGAGATGCTTTTAAAACACAAATAGCAGGACATGGTCACACACACCTTTAATCCCAGCATTTGGGAGGTAGAAGCCAGGTGGTTCTCAATGAGTTCCAGCCTGGTCTACATACGGAGTTCGAGGCCAGCCAGTGTTACACAGTGAGACCCTGACTCAAACAAACAAACAAACAAACAAACAAGTAAACACAATTAAGTTTGAGTGACAAGCTTTGTCTTTGTGTTTCTATATATTTTACTAACTATATTGCCGTATTTGTATCTTTATCGTATCTATGAATTTTATTAAATATAACACGACTAACATGCCATTGGTAGTTAGATAGGTTCTGCTTTATAGGGTTTGGATATTCTTTTATTTTTACCCTTAGTACTAAGGATTGAACCTGCCTGGCATACTACAAACCCCCTAATACTCACCTACGCCCCTAGATTTGAATTCTTTTACAATTTTTTTTTTTTTTTTTTTTTTTGAGATAAGGTCTCCCTGTGCAGTCTAAACTGGCCTTGAACTCTTGGCAGTCATCCAGCCTAGGCCTCCATATTTGACTTGAATATTCTTTATTAGTAGTAATACTAATAGAGGCAAAGGGTATTTACCATGAGCCATGTGTGGTAAAGGACAGTTCGTGTGTGTGTGTGTGTGTGTGTGTGTCTGTCTGTCTGTCTGTCTGTGTGTATGTGTGTGTGCATGTGTGTGTGTGTCTGTCTGTCTGTGTGTGTGTGTATGTGTGTGTGAGCATGTGTGTGTGTGTGTGTGTGTGTGTGTGTGTGTAGTCCTTTTCCCCTTCTTCCTTTATGTGGCTTAGGGAAATCAGGTTCAAGTGATCAGGCTTGGATGACAAGTACCTTTATCCATCAATGGCCCCTGAATGTTCTTTTTAGAGAAACAGATATGATTTTTAAAATTGCCTAAGAACAGATAGGTCTTTTTCTTCTTCCCCAATTCAGAGACTAGACTAGATAGCAAGCACACCCATCTGAAGATAAAGCAGTCACCACCATTCAGTTGGTAGCTAGTATTTAAATTATAATGGCTTATAGAAAACAAATTTTCATGAGGTTGACCTGACCAAAGTTAAATATATAATCTGTCAATACGTAGCCACTTACAGTGGTGGCCAGTCACAAATAAAACAGGAAATCACCATTTTGACTATAAAAATACAAATAAACATCACCACAAAGGGGTGAGTTTTTAAAGATTTCTTAGTTGTTATGTGTTTTGCCTGCACATATGTCTGTGTACCTCATGGATGCATCGCCCAGGGTGGTGAGCTGTCCTGTGGGTACTGGGAATCCAACCAGGCTCCTCTGCAATAGCAGCGGCCCCAGGGCGACCTCCATACAAGTTACAGACCAAACAAATTTGTTGAAAAGTTAACAGATACCACTTCACAGTACTCGTATCCTATATTTAATGCCTGTTACTTCGAAAGACAAAGGGTTGCTTGCTCTGATCCCAGATCCTGGACTTCTTCCTATAAATCATGAATCTTCACTACTGCTTGGGCTACATTTAAGTATGCAGAAGAATTATCTTCACAGATCTTCATTGAAATCACACATCTTAAGGAATTGTAACTAACTAACCCGGCAGTGGTGGCGCAGGCCTTTAATCTCAGCACTTGGGAGGCAGAGGCAGGCAGATTTCTGAGTTCGAGGCCAGCCTGGTCTACAGAGTGAGTTCCAGGACAACCAGGGCTACACAGAGAAACCCTGTCTCGAAAAATCAAAACAAACAAACAAACAAACAAAAAACCCAACAATAACAACAACAACAACAACAACAACAAAAAAAAAACTAACTAGCCTGGAAGAGACTTTAGGAATAAAAATCTTTTGAGGTTCCTTTCTGCTTTTTGTTTTTCAAAAATAATCAACTATGACAGGATACTTAACCACCTGCACATGCTGACTGAGATGGCTTGAGCCATCTTGGAACATACCAACTAGAATTCAGCATTTGTGTAAATGACAGGATAGGGTATTCGTCCTTTAGGTCATTAACGGGCTGACAAGGACACGAGTCCTAATCTCAGAGGTTGGGCTTGTAAACATTTCCGGGTCCTGCCTGTTTCCTCAGCTCACCGCAAGCTTGGTTCCTCTGTGAGGCTGGGGACGGGAAAGGCAGAATTAGAACTTCCTCCAAAGTGTTGTGTTGAATCTGCAAGAGCCATTCAAAATGTTTTCTGCAGAAACCTGCACGGTGCTCTAAAGGGATATGAATCCCTAGCCCTGCCTGTGGTCAACCTCCAGGGGCAGCTGGCCTCAGAGCATCCAGGGCGGGACTCTGACCGCAGAGCAGAAGCAGCACAGGGCCCTGGAGCAGGTCCCCTGCCCTCCCCCGGAGTCCTCTGGCTTAAGCCCGCGCGGGGTTCATAGAGACTGGAGGCTGGGAGCGAGCTGCGCTGCTGTGGAGTCCTGAGGATGCAGCCAGGGAGGGATGCGGGCATGCAGATGGGAAGGATGCCCATAGTGCCTGCGAGAGAGTCGTTGCAACTTTCTTTTAGAGTGGTCGAAGTCCCACGGGTTAACTTGTTAACTTTGGGAAGAAAATAATCTACTGTAAGCTGCAAAAAAACCAAAACCAAACAAACAAACCCCAAAACGTTATACCCATGAGTATCAGAGTATAATTATATTCTCTCTCTCTCTCTCTCTCTCTCTCTCTCTCTCTCTCTCTCTCTCTCTCTCTCTCTCCCTCCCTCCCCCTTAGCCCTTCCCCTTAGCCCTCCCCCTCCCTTTTCCCCCCTCAGTAGCCACCCTCCAGCCTCCACCCCCAGCAATCCTGGAACTCATTCAGTAGACTAGGCTGGCCTCGAACTCAGAGATCTGCCTGTCTCTGCCTCCTGAGCTCTGGGATTAAAGGCGTGCGCCATCACTACCTGGCTTAAGCATTCACTTTCTAACTATAAAATTCTTAATGTCACAAGGCAGGGGAAGGGTCTTGGCACCAGTTGCTCACAAATCGTGTTACTGAAACACACCACTAATTTCTTTTATGTTTTCTCTAACATCTCTTTCTGCTTCATTTTAAAACACATCAGATATGACATCAAAAGTATAGACAAAAAAAAAAAAAAAAATCAGACTTTGTAGTGGTAAAGACCTTTAATCTCAGCACTAGAGAGTTCCAAAGCAGGTGGATCTTTATGAATTGGAGGCCTGGTCTACATAGTGAGACCCTAGCTCAAACACCAGAAGCAAAATGAAGGCCTTCGTGCTGGGGCGGTCGCTCCTTAAGCTTGCACAATGCAAAAGATCCTGATGCTCGCCAGCAGCGTCTGTACCTTAGATAACTGGAGCCTTCAGGGAAGCCCGCAAAGAGTAAGGAAGGACTGATGCAGCTTGGAAGAAAGTATTTGAGAATAAGGCCTTTGACAAAGGATGGGTGTGGTGGCACAGGTCTTTGATCCCCGCCCTGTGGGGTGGGGCACTCCACTGAGGCAGATGCATCTTTTTGAGTTCAGTACTAGCTTGGTCTACCCTCCAGCTCTCAGTTAGCTGGGGTTACATAGCGAGAACCTGTCTTGAGAGAGAGACACAATACAGATACAAGTGGGAGCTAAGGAAGTGTGTGTGTGTGTGTGTGTGTGTGTGTGTGTGTGTGTGTGCGCGTGCGCGCGCGCGCGCGCGCGCAATGGGTGTTTTTCCCGCCTCTTTGCTTCCTTTCTTCAGGATGCTGCTACACCTTGGTTGGTGGAGATGGAGATGGAAAAGAACTTCGCAGTCACATTTCAAATAATTTCCTTTAGCTCTTAATACAGACACTGGTAAGATGGAGGAAGGTAGCTGACAGAATTCCCCCTTTCCATTTCCCTCATCTCCAGGGCCACGGAGCTACTTAGTTCCCATCCGGGGTCAGAAGTAACCCAGTGCCAGATCCTATGTGGGCTCCCTAACTCCTGAGCTTTAGCTTTAAATGTCTGAAGAAGTAGCTAATTCATTGTTCCCGGTGACTTCTAAGGTCTACTGTACAACATTGACACCGAACAATATTTTTTTTTTGAGGCAGGGGTTTGCTATATATTCTAGCCCAGCTTCAAATTCAGTATGTAGCCCAGCCTGGCCTCCAATGTATGATCCTTCTGACTAAGACTCCCTAGTGCTACGATTGCAGGTGTACCAGCCAGAAAAAATAACATGCCACCCGTCTGCAGAGATTAAATTAACAAGCCTTCCTCAGGACTAAGGGCATCCAAATCAGTCAAGTTCAATCATGTTTGACTCAGGATTGGAAGAGCCAAGTCATCTCACCATTGTATTATGTATACCACTTACGACCTTTGCTCTGATTCCTATACTAATTATTAATAATTTTATTCACTTATTTTTGAGACAGGGTCTCACATTATAGTTCTGGCTGACCTGTAACTGGCCATGTTGACCAGGCTGGCCTGAGAGTCACAGAGACTCTCCTGCCTCTACTTCCCCAATGCAGGTATCAAAAGCATGAGCCCTCATGCTCGGCCACAGTTTTCTTTATATTATATTTTTATTTATTATTATATAATTATTATTGTTGTTGTATGCATGTATATGGAGAGTGGGGCATGTGTGCCATAGCACATGTGTGGGGGCTAGAGACAGCTCTTGGGACTTGGTACGTTCCTTTCAGCATGGAATCTGGGACTTGAACTCAGGTTATTAGTTTTGTGCAGCAAGTGACTCTACCCACTGAGCTCTCTTGCCAGTGAGTATTTCTTTAATATTTATATATTTATTTTGTTTTTTCGAGGCAGGGTTTTTCTGTGTAGCTCTGGCTGTCCTGGAACTTGCTCTGTAGACCAAGTTGGCTTTGAATTCAGAGATCTGCCTGCCTCTGCCTCCTGTGCCACCAACATCCGGCTCCTTTATTTTTTTAGTTTAGTTTAGTCTAATTTTTTTGTTGTTGATGTTGAGACAGTTTTGCTCTGTAGACCAGAGGGATGTGGAATCCATTATGTAGCTTGGGCGGAGCTAGAATTTACAATGGAGCTTTTGCCTCAGCTTCCTGAGTGCTGGGAAAACAGACGCATGCCACCATTCTGGTCTCTAGGAAATTAATCTCATACAAAGCTGTTATTACAGCTGCTAAGGTGGCTAAGGATGTTCTGGATCCACATTTCCAGAACAAGAGAAGTGACTCCTACAAGGTGTCCTCTGACCTCTATACATGCACTGTGGCGTGCACATCCCTGCTTCCTTAATTAACAAATGAGTGTAAAAAATATTTTCAAAAATCAAAACTATCATTATGTTTGGCAGAAGGAAATTTGTTTAGTAAGCACTAGATACTTTTTCTAGTATCACTAGATACTTAGTGATAAAATATTTAAGTTAGTGCCGATGTTTTTGAATGTCAGAAAGTATTGCTAATGTCTTAGTTAAGGTTATTATTGCTGTGATGAAACACCATGACCAAAAGCAAGTTGGAAAGGAAAATATTTAGTTGGCTTGTACTTCCATACCCAAGTCCATCACTGAAGGAAGTCAGGATAGCAACTAAAGGGTCTCATGACTTGAGCTTGTGTCAAGTTGACATAAACTATCCAACACAGCTCATTTATATTATGGCCATTTCCCCTTTGTTGAATATTTACTCAAAAAAGAAAAAAAAAAGGTTTACAGAGACCCCTTTCTAGTAAATAATGTAAAAACATGTTTAGAGGTTGTGGGTATAATATATCCTTACCGTGTGTGCTAAGCATGCATGCTGTGCAGCACTTTCCCCAGAGTTTAGAACTTTCCGTTTTGGAGGGAAAATGTAAGACAGGATGTTTTACATGTAGGTCAAACAACAGAATTTTCTAAGGGAAATTGAGGAAGTTGATTCAGACAGGAAGTAAACAATTCAAAATAGCACAGGAAGTCCCGGAAACTGACTAGATCCACTAGTTCCTTACATCCCCAAGAATATTATAAACAGTAAAGACTGCAGTTCTGTCTGGCAAGCTGCTTGGAAGCACCAGTCCAACTGCCTAGAACAATGACCAGCTTAACTGAAGCTCAGAAGAGGCTCAGACCAACTGAGCTACCTAGAAAGGACACTCTTCAACTCATTAAACTGCCTGCGTACTGTGCAGTGTGCTTCAGGTTTCCCTATTTTGTGCCCTGTAATGCATGCTGGGGTAGGCTTTGGTTATATAGCTGTCTTTTTCTCATTTCTACTTCTGGAACCCCTTACCATATTTAACCTCTCATCCATATTCCTATAAGGAACTCAGGTAAACTCATTGGCTTACGAAGTTGGACTTTGATGAATACACATTTTGGTCTATCTGGGTTTCCTTTCTGGTATGAGTAAGAATGTGTTGAGTCTCTCTAGGAAGTCTCTCACATAATAATGCATGAGGGTTTAATCTTAGTGTTTAATCTCTAAGAAACAACACAGAATTATTTAGACTATTTTTACTAGACATTTACCAAACACTTCTCATAATGAAGAGCAAGTATATAGTAGGGCCAGACGTGGCAGCACACACCTCTAATCCCAACACCAAGGAGGCTGAGGTAGGCAGATGTTCAAGACCAGCCTGGTCTATATATGGAGTTCCAGGACAGCCAGGGCTACAGAGAGAGAAAGAGAGTGACCATGTCCAAAAAACAGTAACAAAAGAAAATATATGGCAGGAAGTATCAAAACACATCTGAAGTCTAAAATCTCGCCTACCAACAAATTCTATGAGAAAGTCACTAATGATTGTTTGACCACTGTTTCCTCTTCTGCAATCTGAGGGTAATAATACATCCTTGACCCAGCTAAGATGGAAGCTTACATATAAAATAATGGAGGAGTAAGTAAGAGCCTTGGAAGGTAGACTTGTAATTCTTGTTATAAAGGCAGTTTCCAATAAAAACCTCAGTAGGGAGGATAAGAAAGACATAGCCCCAGTGTGTACAGGGCCATTTACGGCCACACACACACACACACATACACACGCACGCACATGCACACACACACACACACACACGCACACACACGCACACACACGCGCACACACACGCGCACACACATGTGCCTTATGTAATTTTTTTATTCAGCCATTTGCCACACTGAGAGAGAGAAGGGGGGAGGGGAGGGAGGGAAGGAGGGAGGGAGGGAGGGAGGGAGGGAGGATGGGGGGAGGGAGGGAGGGGGAGAGAGAGAGAGAGAGAGAAAGAAAGAAAGAAAGAAAGAAAGAAAGAAAGAAAGAAAGAAAGAAAGAAAGAAAGAGAAAGAAAGACTATGTGAGAATATGCATGTGTGCAGAACGTGGAGGTCAGAGCTTTCAGGACTCAGTTCTCTCCTTCTACCATTGGAGTTCCAGGGATCAAACTCAGTCTTGGCAGCAAGTACTGTAGTGCCATGGAAATGTTAGTGGTCCCCCCAAAAAACAGACAGGAGCCAATCTGATGCAACTCACAGCAAAGACTTTATTATATTCGAGCTAGCTCAGCCCCCGCCCCCAATGCAGGATGGTTTTGGTGGTTGGGAACCCCGAATATCTATCAGGGCAAGGCTTTATAGTAAGCAGCAAGTGGGGGATAAATGTGCAAGCATCTAATCAGAAAGCTATTGTGGCCTTTAACATAATTGGCTGGTGCTGGGAGTCATATCATAGGCTTAACTTATGCTCCCCTCTGCTTTGATGGTCGTTAGACAGGGGGTGAGCTTGTAACCTAGGGGTGTAGGTTTGTTGGGGGGATAACTTGTTCTGGAGATGCTGGTCTTATTGAGGGTACAACCTGAAGACGCTGGTCTTGTTGGGGGTTAGCCTAGAGACTGGAGCTAGGCTTGGATTTTGTTGGGGGCAACTTGGAAACTAATGCTAGGTACCAGCCTGTTAGTCTACCTGAGTTCAAACTTAGATCAGGTTCTCTACAATGGAGTCTAAACTTAAAAGATTTGGCCTCTCAGTACCTTACCCACTGAGCCTTCCTGATGCCCCCATAAATATCTTTAATAACACAGCCATGTATGCATAAGCCTAACACACGATGGAAATGGGAAAGTCAAGGAATTTTAATTATAGGATATGACTTTGTTCCAGTCAGACGCTAGTGGAAAGTAGCTGACTCCTATAGCTCTACTTTGTTTCATTGAAGGGATGAGAAACTGACCAGTCTATTTCTCAAATTCTGGATTGTCCTGGAGTTTTCCAGAGCAGAATCTGGAGGGGTCTAAGAGACTCAATTCAAGGGAGTGAAGATAACTAAAGAGCAGAGCCATTGTAGACTTTCCTTGGTATTCTGACCAGTCACAGAACATGTGTGTTACTCTGGGCTTCCTGCCTCTACCTTCATACATGCGCACCCACAGACTTAGACCACTAGCTGACAAATCAGAGTGTATGCTTTTAAGGGCAAAATGTATAAGACAAGCACAAAGGTGCTGCCGGTTGTGGGTTTTATTTTTCTAAAACAGAAGTAGGAGAGTTAGAGATGCATGGCTTAGGTGGTTGGAGGTAGAAAACAAAGCCACTGTGGCTGTTTGCAAGCACATGTGTGTTTTCATGTAGACACTGTAGAGAAAACCCATCCATGCTGTGCGCCCCTCTGGTGCCTGAGCTCATTCTAAAAGAAAGGGTTTCCCTATGCTGCTTTATGACTCTGTCTTCTGTTTTTCTGTCTGCATCAATAACCAGGTGAGGGTCCCCATTTCTCATCTTTAGCTAACAATCCTTTCACAGTGGTCATTTCCTTCCTTCTTCATCTCCCCCCCCCCCCCCCCCCAGGGCCTGACTATGTAGTCCTGGCTGTCCTAGAACTCAGTATGTAGACCAGGCTGGCCTGGAACACACAGAGATCTGCTTACCTCTCCCTCCCAAGTCATCCAAGTCAAGCAACACCGCCTCTGGCCTCTCTCCCTCTCTTCTCTCTCTTCAAATGTTTCTTCTTATGTTTACTATCTATTTATGAGCATTTCGCCCGCATATGTGTACATGCACCATGTGTGTACCTCATATCTTCAGAGGCCAGAGAAAGGAGCTGGATACCCTGGAGCTCTAGTTAGGAATGGTTGTGAGCCACCACTGGAACCCAGGCCATCTTTAAGAACAGGAAGTGCTCTTAACCACTGAGCTATCTCCCCAGCCCTACAGCCAGTCTTTAGAGAGCATGCCTAACCCCGTGGCTCTAATGTTCTCTCCTCACTTACCTAGGCTTTCTCCTCCCTACTGAGTCCATCTGCTCCTAGCTCTCATCCTGCGCCTGGCTTGCTGAGTACTGCTGGGGCAAGGAGCATGACTGTTGGAATTTGTTACACTGCAAATTCTTGCCCACCAGTTTTCTGGAGCAGGTCCCCAGTGCACTACTCCATCTTACTGTGTTTCCTGACTTCCAGTCTCCTCTCATTTTTTACAGTAGCCCCTCAGATACTTTCTATTTCACTTCCTCAAATTCAATTACTAACGTAAATGGATGGGCAGAGACTTAGGATGGTTCAGCTTGAGAATTTTTCATGTCGTAAGGTGCAAAAGCAATTGCTACGTAGTAAAAAATGTACTTTGAATCTGAATTTCAGTCTCCTGGGGCTAGCCATTAGCAGTATAAGACTCCCTTGGAATACTGGGCAGTTGTCACATCTCCCAGGGAACCATGAAATCACGGGGGAAGAACAGCAGACACTTAGCAGGCCAAAATGTTACTGAGGGTTTTTTGGGGGGGTACAAGAATAAATGACATGAGACATTCAACACTTTATTATAAAATAGGCTTTGTGACAGATAAGTTTGGCCAACTATAGGTTAATAGAGTCATTCTGAATATGTTCAAAGTAGGCTAAGCTAAAAGCAATGGTGTCCAGTAGATTATGTGTATTTTGTGTTTAGACATAGACAAGTATTTTCAACTTATGGTAAGTGTATGGGGTGAAGCCCCATCATAATTTAAAAATCATCTGTGTATAATTCTACTTTATGAGTTAGTGTTTCTTCTCCTATCTGATGGTTGTCTGTGTTCTAAAGCGCTTTCTACCACTCCAGCTTGATTTAGTTTTGTTTTCTCAGGACAGGGTTTCTCTGTGCAGCCCTGGCTGGCCTAGAACTCAGAGACCTTCCTGCCTGTCTCCCAAGTACTGAGATTAGAGTCGTGTGCCACCACCACCTGGCTCTCTTGCTTTTTTATTTTTTTCTGTTATCATCTTTCTTTGAATATATTTAATTATTTCTTTTAATTCCAGAATCATCTCATTTTTTTAAATAAATTTAAATTATTCTATCTTATGTGCCTTCATGCCTGATGCCTCAAGAGCCCAAGGCAGCATCAGATCTTCTGGAACTGGAGATGTAGACAGTTGTAAGCTAACATATGGGTGGGTTCTGCAAATTGAACCTACTTCCTCTAGAACACAGGTTTTCAGCTTGTGGTAAACCTTTATTTCCAAAAATGCTTACACTGTGATTCATAACAGTAAAAAAAATTAGTTATAAAGTAACAATGAAAATAATTTCATGGTTGTGGTCACCAGAATATGAGGAACTATATTAAATGGCCTCGGATTAGGAAGCCGAGAGCTGCTGCTCTGTGAGAAAGGCCAGTGCCCTTACCAGTCCAGCCTTCAGCTCAGCCTATGTGATAGGCTTTAAAACAAAATGGGCTGGAGAGATGGCTCAGCGGTTAAGAGCACTGACTGCTCTTCCAGAGGTCCTGAGTTTGTTTCCCAGCAACCACATGGTGGCTCACAGCCATCTGTAATGGGATCTGATGCTCTCTTCTGGTGTGTCGAAGACAGCTACAGTGTTTCATATAAATTAAATAAATAAATCTTAAAACAAAACGAAACAGGGTCTCTCTGTGAACTCCTGGCTAGCCTAGAACTCTGTGTAGAACAGGCTGGCCTCTAACTCACAGAGATCAGCCTGCTTCTGCCTCCAAAGTCCTGTGATTAAAGGCACGCACCACCACGCCCAGCTTAATAGACTTTGTTTCTTCTAAGGAATACTTTTTAAGTGTTCTTCCTGCCTGAATGTCTGTGTGCCTGGTGCCCTTGGAGGCCAGAAGGCATTGGGTCCTCTGGAACTGGAGTAACGAATGGTTGTACGGGTCATGTCAATGTGTAATGTGTAAGTGACCATGTCATTGCTAGCAATTGAACTGGGTCCACTAGAAGTGCAGCCAGTGCTTTTAACATTGAGCCATCTCTTCGACCCCAGTGGTTAAATTTTTGTTTTTTTTTTTGTTTTGTTTTTGTTGCTGTTTTGTTTTGTTTTGTTGTTGTTTTGTTTTGTTTTGAGACAGGGTTTCTCTGTGTAGCCCTGGCTGTCCTGGAACTCACTCTGTAGACCAGGCTGGCCTCAAACTCAGAAATCCACCTGCCTCCGCCTCCTAAGTGCTGGGATTAAAGGCGTGCGCCACCACTGCCTGGCATGATTAAATTTTTAATAGATACAGACCAGAGTGCATTGCAAGTATTCTTCCTACATCCCATGACTCTATATGTGATCTGTATACCAACCACAACCCCACTCATATTACTTGGGAGATTATTATGAACTGCTAATCTTCATTCCCAACCCAGACTTAGTAAGTCAAAACCTGCATTTTAACAACCTCCACCCCCAATTTACTGTACACATGTTAAAGTTGGGGAGCAGGATACAGCAGGAACTTTCCTCTAGGGAAGTGATTCCTGACTTTCATTAAATTCACCTGGGGGGAGCTTTTGAAAGCTACTGAGGACTGGACTACTCCCTCAGAGACTGATTTAATTGGCTGGGGGTTGGAGCTGTTGGCACTGGTATTTCTAAAGCCCCCTAATTGCATTGGGGTTGGGAGGGAGAGCTCTACAATTACAGGCTGCCATCGATAGGGTTCCAGGTATTTCAAAAGCAGAAAGGATGCGTCAGTCTTCTGGGTTTTCTTTCTAGGGTTTCCCTAGAAAACAATAGTGACCTGAGAGCATTGTACATGACACAGTGTCCCCAGGACTTCGTGGTGCTTATAACTGCCTGGCTTGGCAAGAAGCCTCACCATTTCTTCAGTGCCCCTGATAAACAGAATTTACTTCCTGGTAATTCCCTTCCTGTTCATCTTTCTGTTCTGACACCCATCAAAAATGTTCCTGCCTTGCCTGCTCACACACAGATGTGTCCCTGTTGGTTTCTCCCTTAAATATTCTTGATATGGGGACTGGAGAGATGGCCCAGTGTTTAAGAACGCTCGTTGGTTTTACAGAGGACCAGAGTTCAGTTTCTAGGGTGGCTCACAACCACCTGTAACTTCAGTTCCAGATGGTCTAATGCCCTGTTCTTGCCTCTGCTGCCTCTTGCCTGCACATGATACACACACATACACTTAGGCACATATACACAAAATATTAGTCCTTAAATTTTTTTTGCCATGCCGGGCAGTGGTGGTGCATGCCTTTAATCCCAGCACTTGGGAGGCAGAGACAGGCAGATTTCTGAGTTTGAGGCCAACCTGGTCTACAGAGTGAATTCCAGGACAGCCAGAGCTACACAGAGAAACCCTGTCTCGAAAAACGGAAAACAAAAAACAAAAAATGTTTTTTGCCATGAACCTGATATAATCTGACTTCTCTCTACTAGTTCCAGTTTTGGTTTGAAAGAGCTTAATTTCTTGTACAGTTAGAACTGCACGCCCATAAAGTTTCCACTGAAGTCATCAGCTCCACTCAGTTGAACCACAGTGTTACATGAAGGCAGGTTTCAGGTGATAAGCTTGTCAAAGAGAGTGTGTGGGTATAACTGGGACGTCGTTTAGTGACAGCGCTGACCTAGCATGCTCAAAGCCCTGGGTTTCATGCTCAGTGAAAGAAATCCATTTTGAGTGGTACTCTGAGAATCTGTGCCGTTTCCTAATGAGCATGCTTTCCCATACATGCCCTCAAGCAAACGTCTTTTATTGTGTACTTTATGCGTATGAGAGTTTTACCTGTATGTACATACACCACCACACCCATCTTAGAGATCTTGATATTAAGATAGATGTTTAATATGGAGGGTATTACATATATTTCAGTTTGGGGGCACATAACGTACCAAAAGCAGACTTGAACTCAACATATATCTATCAATCATAACACCTTAAAAGTTGCCCTTTTTATCCAGACATGATGATACCTCTAAGTCCAGCATGGTGAGGTAGAGGCAAGTGGATCTCTGTAAATTTGAAGCTAGCCTGATCCACATATCAAGTTCCAGGCCAACCAGGGCTATATAATGAAACCGTATTTCAAAGGAAAAAAAAATTTTTTTTTGCCTTTTCCTGCTTCCCAACAGCAGTAGAGAAGAATGATCCTAAAGATGATCATGTGATTTAAAACTCACTGCAGGGGCAGTCATCAAGCCCACGTCCAGATCAGCAGCAGGCAGAAAGGATGAGTAGTGTAAGCTATCACACGCTTTGGACCTCTAAGTGCTAGAGGTAGGATTCAAAGGCTTCACTGACTTCACAGAACACCCTGCAAAATGTTCCTTTTTCTCTTAATATTTTATGATACTGTTCTTTGAGGTAAAGCTAGCTTTCTTCCTTTTAAGCCAGCAGACTACTGCAGATTCTGACTTGAAAGCCTAGAAACCACTAACTAAAGCCAGGTGTAGCGGTGTGTGCCTTTAATCCTAGTACTCTGGAGGCAGAGGCAGGTGGATCTCCTAAGCTTGAGGCCAGCCTGGTCTACAGAGTGAGTTCCAAGATAGTCAGGGCTTCACAGAGAAACCTTGACTCAAAACAAACAAAAATTTTTACAGAAAAAGGAGAAAAAAATAAAAAGGAATCCACTAAGTTGTTTTTATGTTTGCCTAAATGTGTGCTGATGGTTTTCCCTAGTGTAGTGGCTTACATCTGCAATCCCAGCATTTGGCAAGCTGAGGCAAGAAGACGGCCAGACTGAGCTGCGTGGCAAGTCCAAGTCAGCCTGGTGTATATATATGCAGGTAAATGTGTGAGACATTTACTCAGAAAAACAAAAAGAAACTGGGCGTGGTAGTGGAGACTTTAAATATTGAGACTGAGGAAACAGAAGTAGGCAGATCTCTGTGAGTCCTAGGCCAGCCTGGTCTACATAGTGAGCTCCAGGACAGCCAGGGCTACATAGAGAGACTCTATCTCAAAAAGCAAAACCAAAAAGTAAAAACAGATATGCAAATAAAACCTATTGCTTTCCTTTAGCAAGAGGGCAGTAATAACAGCAGCAAAATGGTGCTTTGCCGTCCCTCCACTCTGCTGAGGTGCTACCTGCCCTCCACTCTGCTGAGGTGCTGGTGGGCTCCAGGGTGTCCATAAGACTATCTGGTTGACTTCTTGCTTCCGGGCTCAGCATCTTGCTTGCATCTGACACAAACAGAAATATGGACATGCACTATTCCCGAAAGCCTCAGCCTTATGTGACATTTTCTTGTGTGGAACGTAACACCTATGGGAGTCTGTTTATCAGAACTGTGTACCAAGAAGAACAGGAAAAACAGTTGCTTTCTTCTGGTAATTTATTTCAGTGTTCAGCAATTGTCAGGCTTGGAAGAGGTCGAACATTCGGACCTTTGCTTCACTATACGTGACAGCGAGGGGCCTTCCCACAGCAATGTGGGCTTGGCTACTTCTGATTAATCTTAATAGAATGTTGAGCTTGCACTGCTTTAGGTTACTGGTTTTTAACTGCTGGAAGGAAAAGACCAGTAAATAGAACACCTTCCCAGCCATTTGACAGTCAGCCCGTAGCTTTCCAACGCCAAAGCAAAGGTAATTACTGAAGTATTTCTTAGCGGTTTCGAGCTTTTATTGTCTGAAATTGCACATAGCATATAAGATCTACCACATTTGAATAGTTACTGTTCACAAGGCTCACTCTGCTCTCTCCCCAGACTGGATTTCAATAGTTACTGTTCACAAGGCTCACTCTGCTCTCTCCCCAGACTGGATTTCAATAGTTACTGTTCACAAGGCTCTGTCCCCTGACTGGGAGGAAAGCCAGTGGAGAAGCAAGGCAGTGAGAAAAAAGGCGAGAGTGAAGAGAGAACTCGATTTCAACAGAGCAGCTAGGAAGGCAGATGGGATTCTGCCATGTGGCTGGAAGCTGTTTTAGAAGCAGGTTAGAGGGGAGATAGGTGATCTCAGACAAATGGCACCTTCTTACTGGTGGAGCCTTGTGGCCAAATGTGCACCTGATCCTCACCACCTGCCACTCATGAGGTGCCAAGATCAAAGATAATTATTTCCCTCAGGCTAGCTGTCTTAGTCAGGATTACCATTGCTGTGATGAAACACCATGACCAAAGCAAGATGGGGAGGAAAGGGTTTGTTTGGCTTAGGCTTCCACATCACAGTTCATCAATGAAGGAAGTCAGGACAGGAACTCAGACAGGGCAGAAACGTAGAGGCAGGAGCTGATGCAAAGGCCACGGAGGAGTGCTACTTACTGGCTCGCTCTCCATGGCTTCTTGCTCAGCCTTTTTTTTTTTCTTATAGAACCACTAGCCCAGGAGTGGCACCACCCACAATGGGCTGGGCCCTTCCCCATCAATCACTATTTAAGAAAATGTCCTACAGTCGGATCTTAAGAAGGCACTTTGTCAATTGAAGTTCCCTCCATTCAGATAACTCCAGCTTGTGCCGAGTTGAAATGAAACCTGCCTGGCACACTGTCTTCATATCCCAAGTAAGCGTCAGAGTTGCTGTGCAGACAGGGATGGCCTTGTACGTCCGGCCCTCCTGTCTCCACATCCTGAATGCTGGGATCACAGTCCTGGGCCACCAGGCCAGTGGAGGGACGAGCCTAGGACTTGGTGTGAGCTAAACAGCACTCCACCACCTGAGCTACAACCCAGTCTTAAACCTGTTTGTGTCATTGAGAAACTTGCAGTTCCTGTTACTCAATAGACAGGTTAGCAGGAGGTGCCTGGGCAGATGCCCAGGGCCTTCCAGCTGATCTCCAAGCTCAGGGTAATGGGGTTTACCTGGTAATCGTGAAAGACTTTGGAAGACAGGGTCACCCCCGTGTCAAATAGGGACATAATACTGTATAATATTGTGACTTTGCAATAGATAGCGTCAATACTGTTTAGAATCAACTGCATATGTGGAGTATGTCCAGGCTCCTTGAAATGTTCTGAAATGGGTGGGGCGTTTCCTCTACCAGTCCTTTCTCTTTTCCCGAAACACCCCTCTGCATTCTCTATTCTCAGCCACTTGCCTCCTTTGTCCACTCCCAAATTGCCTATTGCTCTGTAACAGACTCAAGTAGCCTGGCAACTGCCCTTTCGGTCCCTCTCCCTGCTGGATTCCAATGTTTATTTCTTATGAGACTTGCATAAATTGGTGACTGATAAACTAATTTAAACTAACATATTAGTGACTGACACCACCTAGGGAATTAGTAGAAGTTTGTGGGGGGTGGGTCTCTTCCCTGTGGCTTCCCAGTTCCACCTGAGCAGCAGCCTAATTAGTGTACCTCCAAGAGCATTGCTGTTCAAGTTAATTGACAAGAGCTCTACATTAGGAAAGACATGGTTTCAATGTAAAATAGTTCCTTGTTAAGGAAGGTCTCCTTTAGATTTGACTGTCTACTGTGTGGGAAATCACAATCTAAGCAAGTACTCCCCCGCTGAGCTGGACGCCCAACCCTCACAACTAGACTGTTAAACTATAGTACTCAACGTTAATTTCTTTCTGAAGTTTTACATCTGTGTATTTATGGTGGGGGGTCTAATGTGTCAGAGGACAACTTTTGAGAGATGGTTCTTTTCTCGTACGTAGAGATCCTGGGGATTGAACCCAGGTCATCAGGCTTGGCAACAGACTCCTTTAAATGCCGAGCCATCTCACTTGCCCACTCTTTGGAGTTTTATAACTGAAGTGTATAATTTATAACTATATACTTATAATTGAAGTATAAGACTTGGGCATCATAAGTTTGAAAGCATATGATTTTTTTTTTTTTTTTAGTTTGTGGGTATTTTTAAAGGAACATTTGGCTACCATTATTTACAGAGTTTAGTTTGAATTATGTACTTCCTTCAATTAAATGAGCATTTTCTTGGGGGGGGGGGTGCGCATGCGCGTGCGTGTTTCTGACTGCACATACACTCCTGAGCACTACAGGCTGACGTCAGATATTTTCCTCAGTCACTTTCCACCTGGTTTTGGACAGGGCTCACTGAATGCGGAACTTGTTAATTGGCTAGGGTAGCTATCGGCCTGCCCTTCGGAGACTCACTTGTCTCGCCAAGCCTGGCTTTTTCCAAGGCTAAGACTCTTAATTCGGTGCTTCATGTTTGCAAAGCAAGCACTTCACCCACAGAACCACCCTCCCTGACCAAGACAATTTTGCCTGAATACGGATCAATTTTATCAATTAATTGGTAAAGATATTTTTCCATTGTTTAAACTGCTGCTCAAGCCTGCAACCTGAGCTATTGTGGAGCTGAGTCAGAAGTTCAGGGCTTGGGCTACAGAGCGAATTCAATTCCAGCCTGGACAACTTTGTGGGACCCTGTCTTAAAACAAAAAATACAAAGAGGGTTGGAGATGTAGCTCAGTGGGAGAGCGTCTGCCTGGCATGTGTGAGCTCCTAGGTTGAATCCCCAGTCTGCAAAAAGAAATATATGATGAACCAAACTTTTGGACACATGTAGCCAGGTGAGGCGGTGCACACCTGTAATCCCAACAGTTGGGGACTGAGGCAGGAGAAAGGACAGTTCAAGGACAACCTTTACTTTTTTAGGCAATGAGAGCTTGTCTACTATAACAAATATTTATGATGGCTCAGGGATTAAGAGCACTTGTTGCCCTGGCAGAGGACCTGGTTTTAGTGACCAGCACTCAGATGGTGGCTCATAGTCATGTATAACTTCAGTTCTAAGAAATTCCAGCACCCTTTTTCTGGCCTCCCTGGGCACCACGCCTACAAGTGGTACACAGACATACAGCAGACAAAACACACATACACATTATAAATAAATCTAAAATACATAAGTATATAAATAAATACATAAATGTAACTATATACTTAAAGGCACAGATAACTGTATCCCTTTTCATTATCACATCAAATCATATAGCTTTAATTGGACCCATATTCTCAGCATTTAATAAATCAAGTATAATCAGAAGTAACTTCGTAGACTCTTATTTATTCTTTTTCATGCACTTAAAATTCCTGTCTGTGGAGCCTTTACACATTGTTGATGCTATATTACACCCGTTCGCATGAGATCTTTTTGAAACATCTGATTTCTGATTTTGCTGTTAGCTGTCTTCTCAGAACATTTAAAGTGGCATTTCAACATATTTTAAATCCACACCTGTAGATCATGGCTTCCCTGTTGATGACTCGTCTTTCACCCCAGCTTGGTAAAAGCCCTTATAGGTATTCAAGTTCATGTCACCTCTGTCTGACTAACAGTTCCTAGGTAATTAAATTCTGTGATCTGCCCACTTGACACATGAATCAGCTTCCTGTTAATACACCCTCTTACGTATTTAAAACAAAATAAGAAAATTTAAATAACAATAAGGCCATAAGCCAAGGAGTTTAAAATAACCATAACAACTTCTAAATTTAAAGTGAATTCCTTTGAAATCCATGAAGCAGTGCTGGAGAGCACTTGCTGCTCTTGCAGAGGTTCAGAATTTAATTCCTAACACCCTCAGCGGGTGGCTCATACGCCACCTGCAACTCCAACTCCAGAGCATCCACCACCCTCTTCTGAGGGCACCTGCACACATTTATGACTACACATTTACAAATATGTGAAACTTTGCTTGTGAACATGCCCAAAGTAGAACTAGACTATTAAAAATCCATTCCTCAAACATTATCTGTGTAGCCAGTGAGGCGGCTCAGCGGGTAGCCATGCTTGCTGCCAACCCCAACAACATGGGTTTGACCCCTGGGACAGTGGAAAGAGAGAACTGACTCCTACAGGTTTTCCTCTGACCTCCACAGGTGCACTGTGGCACTTGCCTCCCTCACAGTCTGTTAATTAAAGCATAATCAAAATTAATATATATCTATGGAGGCTTTCCCGCATTAGTTGTCTAGTAAGAGAAACCATTGAGGAAGCATAACGACATAAGCATAACGACAGTGTGAAGTGACAAGTCCCACAAGAGGCATCTGTGAAACACCGCCCTCTGGGACATGAAGGCAATGGCGTATACAGAAAGACCTGACTAAAATTAATTCTAATCACTCGAAAGAGTGCATCAGGAACGCAGATCTTCCTAAAGCACAAGATACATTTCTAGCTCCACGAAATCTCGGGGGGGGGGGGGGCTGGTTCTCTGGCAAGCTTCTAATTTAAACATCGTTGGCCTCACCACTGGGAAAGCAGTCCCTCAGAGCTGTAGTGAACGGCAGCAACAGAAGGCTAAATGCCGGTTTCTGTTAGTGCTCTTTCTAGCTCCCCCAGGAATGTGTGCTGCTTCATGATTCAGGACTGGAGAGGCCCAGTTTCACATCTCCTCCTCCTCCTCTTCCTCTTCCTCTTCCTCTTCCTCTTCCTCCTTCTCTCTTCCTTCTCTCCTCCCTTCTCCTCCTCCTCTTCCTCCTCCTCCCCCTCCTCCCCCTCCTCTTCTCCTCCTCGTCCTTTCTTTTTTTCCTTGAACTAGATCTGCAGACCAGAGTTGAGGTTGGCCACAAACTCACAGAGGTCTGCCTGCCAAAGACAAACTGTTTCGCCATATACAGGAAAAAAAAAAAAAAAGTCTTCCCAAGACCTGCCATGTTTTCTGTGATGAATTGTCTTCCCATACTAATAAAAATTAGAGGTCGGAGAGGTGGCTCAGTGGTTAAGCCCTGTTCCCAGCACCCCCATGGTAGTTCACAACAGTCTGTAACTCTAGTTGTAGGAGATCTGACACCCTCTTCTGGCCTCTGTGGGCTCCAGGGACACATGTGGGGCACAGCCGTACATACAGACAAAATACTCATACACACCAAATAAAAATAAATAATCTTAAAAACATAGCTCTGTGGCACGTGTGTACATCATGCCCTCACACAAAATAAGTAAATATGTATTTTTAAAATTTGTATTAGTCCAGTGGCAGTTACAAACAAAACCCACATATTCCTTCTTTTGTGCTTATCACAAAACAGAACATGTTCTCTATAGGAAAAAAAAAGAAAATCAGAATCCATCCAGAAGTAACTGCTAGTCTATGTTAAAATTCTAATATTAGCCGGGCAGTGGTGGCGCACGCCTTTAATCCTAGCACTTGGGAGGCAGAGGCAGGTGGATTTCTGAGTTCGAGGCCAGCCTAGATTACAAAGTGAGTTCCAGGACAGCCAGGGCTACACAGAGAAACCCTGTCTCAAAAAAACAAAACAAAACAAAACAAAAAACCAAAATTCTAATATTAATTTAAGGTACATTATGAATCCAGCCCCCCGCCCCTGCCGCCCCCCGCCCCTGCCACCCCACCCCCCATTTTGTTTTTGAGACAGGGACTCACTGTGTAGCCCTGACTGGCCTTGAACCTACAGAGATCCACTGCCTCTGCCTCTTGAGTGCTGAGGCTAAAGCCTGAGCCACAATGCCTGGCAATCCTGTGTAATTACATTATAATTACAATGTAATCACATGGCTTCCCTACCTTTTTTGCTTGGACTGTGTATTAAAAGTTCTATCTTTTGGGGCTAAAATGGCAGCGCAGTAGCCAGCTGTTTGGCTGACATGATCTATTTAATCTCTGTTTGCTAAATATTTGGATTACTTTTCTTTTTTCCTTTTTTTTTTTTTTTTTCTAATACAGATCAAACCCCCAGTCCCCACAACACACACTTAACTAGGCACCACATCCAGGGCCTCTAGTTGGGCACATGGCTCCAGAACCTGCATTAAGAAACTGGTACGGTGGGGCGTGCTTGTGATTCCTGTGCTCTGGGGGCCGAGACAGGCCAATCTCTGGGTCTCACTAGCCAGCGAGCCTGACCACCTTGCTGAGTTCCAGGTCAGTGAGGGACTCTGTCTCCAGAGCAATGTGGACAGCACCTGAGGAATGACACCTGAGGCTGTCTCTGGTTCCCATGTGCATATGAACACACACACACACACACACACACACACACACACACACACACACACACACATACACACACACAAACTAGGCATTTTTTTTTAAATCACATTTATTCATTCATTTTAGGAGGTAAGGGGAGCACCAGGGCAAGCTTGGAGGTCAGAGGACAACTTTTGGAATCTATTTCTGACTTTCCACCATGTGGCTCTGGCATCAAACTCAGGGCATTAGACTTGGTAGCAAGCCCTGTTACCTGCTGAGCCATCTTGTTGGCCCCAAGCTTATATTTTTTGTTTTTGTTCTTATAATTTTGTTGTTGTTGCTGTTAATTGTCATTAAGAAAGGGTCTCGGGGCTGAAGAGGTAGCCCTGTGGTTAAGAGTGCTTGGTTTGGTGGAGGAACCAGGTTTGATTGCCAGCATCCACATGGTACCTTACAATAACTTGTGACCTCAGTTCCAGGGGACCTAATACCCTCCAGGCATGCATATTGTGCACATACATAAACACAGGAAAGACATGCATACACATAGAATAAAAATAAGTCTTAAAGAAAACAGAGTCTCACTATGTAGCCTTGGTTAGCCTAGAACCCACTGTATAGGCCAGACTGACCTTAAACTCAAGAGATCTTGTCTGCCTCTGCCTCCCAAGTGCTGGGATTAAAGGTTTGGGGTTTCACTTGCTTGTTTGTGTTTGTTTGTTGTTGTGGTTATTTGAGACGGGGTTTCTGTGTAGTCCTCAAACTCAATAGATTCACCTGCCTCTGCCTCCTGCAGAGATTAAAGGCCTGGTTCACCACCCCAGGCCAGCTCTTTTTTTAATATTCTTTTTATTCTTATTTCTGTGTCTACATGCAAGTATGCAACGTGTGTGCAGGTGCTTACAGAGTCCAGAAGAAATCGCTGAACCCTTTGACTATGGTGCTCCAGCTAGCTGTGAGCCACCTGAGGTGGTTTCTAAGAACCAGATTGAGTCTGGAAGAACAGCAGGCACACTTAACCACTGAACCATTTCCCCCAACTTAAAAACATTTTTAAAAAATTTATTTACTTATTTTTATTTTATATGTGTGAGTGCTTTGCCTGCATGTACGTCTATGCATCACGTGTGTGCCTGGTGCTTGAACTGGTCAGTCGGATCCCTTGGAGCTGGAGTTTTAGATAGTTGTGAGCCATCTTGTAGGTGTTGGAAACTGAACCCAGGTCCTCTGCAGGAGCAGCCAGTGCTCTCAATCACTGAGCCATTGTTCCATCCCACCATTCCTGACCTAATAGACTTTTAAGTCACAATGATAAACCTAAATGAAGTTTTATTTATAATGCAATATAATGAAACTTCTGTGGAAATAAGACAGACACAGAGCTATAAACGATTTTCCTCACATCCTTTTCCTGGTGGTTAAACGAGACACTGACTGAGCCATGCCCCCTGTCTGCTTCATAATGCTCCTTTTTTTTGTCCGTATCCCAGTATCGTTTCTGGTCCTTTTCCTTGGTTACTCGGAGTTGTCTATAAGTTCCTCTCCTTTTTAAGGGAAGCACTTTTTGACTAGCAGGTAAGAGAACGTGGGCCAGGCCCTTCCTCAAATTTTAGCTCACAAATTCATCAGCCGGAAAAATGGTAGGGTGGTCTGTAGAGGGGTGGGACGTTCACGAAGGTTTGCTGCTTGAGAACTGACAACTCGCAGGCCTGGTGCTTGCCAAGCCAGCACTCAGCACTCGGCACTCGGGAGGCTGCGGAGCTGAGGGAGGGTCATGAGTTTGAAGCCACGCCCTGCTTTATATCCAGGTGTAGGCCGGCCCACATAGTGAGTCCTTAAAAAGGGGTGGCAATGGAGAGGCAGGAGAAGCCGACAGATGGCTCAGAACGTAAGGCTCTAGAGGCCAGGCCTGACAACCCGAGTCCAAGTGTTGCCCTCTGACCTCCACATGCGTGCCATGGCATGAGCATACATGCTCACAAGTAAAGTAATAAAGTTACAAAGACAAAAATTCAAGATTTTCATCCCAGATAGGACAGTGGATCTAATCTGTCTTTCCACGGTTTCTTTGTGTTTTTTGTTGTTTTTTTCTACCATTCATTGGGAAGAAAATCAAGAGGTCCAATAAGGACCCAGTGTAGCTGGGACTCTAAAAGGGTCAGCTTGCTTTTTTGAGAGTCACATAGTCCAGGCTAGCCCCAGACTTCATATGTAGCCAAAGGTGATCTTGAACTCCTGATCCTCTTGCCTTAAGTTCTCACGGGACACGATTTGAGGGATGTCCGATACCCCCTATGTCAGCCAAGTTCACTGTTTTAGCTTTGACATATATTTAAACGTTGTTTTAGTCATGTCAGGATCAAAGCAGAGTCTCACACATTCTAGGCAAGAGTTCCAGCTCCTCTTATGTCCTCAGTCTCAATATCTCAAGATTGCTGTGTGACTAGGATCCCAGTGTGAGTTTCATCCAAGTTGTCGCAAAGATTAAGTTTGTTCCTTTTGATTGCTGAATATCATTTAATGAATAGCAGCACCACAGTTCAGCCACTGAACATAAGGATCATTTTCATTTTGGGCACTTGTTCTAAATTGATTTTATCCGATATACTTTCAGGTTATAATCCATCATTGAGAGAAGTTAGGGTTTCTCCCCCTGCCTTCTTTCCCCAACTCAGCTAGCTGTTTTATATAGCCCAGGCCAACCTGCCTAGCTATGGTACTGGCTCACAGTGGGTTGGGCCCTTCTTCATTGATTAGCAATCAAGAAAATGCCTCATGAACATGCCCGTAGGCCTGCCAGTCTGACTGAGGCAATCCCCCAACCGAGACTCAAGTTGAAGCTAACTAGGAGGGGGGGGGGGTAACTGAGAACAAAGTCATGAATTAGATTTCTTTTCATCTCTCTTTTATACATGCCCAGATGTAAAATTGCTAGAGTACATTTTTAATTTTAGAAAGAACTACCCTGGACTGAGGACACAGCTCTGGGTGTGCTGGTGTAGACCTTGAGGTAGAAACAGGATCGAGGAGTTCAAGATCAACTTCCTCTACTTGGGGAGTTTGAAGTCAGCCCAACACAAAACACACAATAATAAAAACAAGCAAAACAACCCAGTTCAGAGCTATTGTACGTCTCAGCAGCAGTGCATGCATTTACGGTACGGGGCATTCCAGCTAGTGTTGGCTGTTGTTGCCATGATATCACATTGAGGAGTCTGTTTCTTAGGCCTTTTGCAGGTTTTATATGAATAGTCCCAGCCTAGTCTGGAACTTGGTGTGTAGGCCAGGCTGCCCTTGAATTTACAGTAGTCCTCCTGCCTCTGTACTGGGATTACAGGTGTGAGCCACCATGCCTAGCCTTTTGTTACGGTTTTTTTTTTTTGTTTCGTTTTGTTTGCTTGAACCCCTGACTGACCTAGTTACTTGCTATGTAGCCCAGGATGGTTTCAAACTCCAAGGAACCATCTTGCCTCTCCACTCCCTGAATGCTGAGATGGATTTCATTACAAACTCCAAGCAGCCATTACGTTTCTAACTTGCCTTTCCCTGATGTCTAATGAGACTGAACACCCTGCCATGTTCTACCCCATCTGTACATCTTCTACGAAACAGCTGGCTGTTCCTGGCTTCTACCTGTTCTCTTTTTAGAGATCATGTTGTTTGAGACAAGGTTTGGCTTGGGACTCACAATAGTTCTCTTGCCTCAGAATCCCAAGAGCTGGGATTACAGGTGCATGGTACCATCTTTCTCTTCTGTTTGGGTTTCTTTGGGACATGGTCTCCTGTAGCCTATAATAGCACTGGACTCTGTAGATAGACTAGCCTTGACATCTGATTCTCTAGCCTCTACCGTCCCAGTGCTGGGATTCATATATGGTTTTCGATTGCAGTACAATAAACTCTTTCAAAATTGTTCACGCTCTGGTGAGTCAGTATAACCTAGTGGCAGCAGGTAGGTTCCAAAGCAAGAACAGGCTCTCCCACGGCATAGCTAGGTGACCTTTGACAAGCACGTAAAGGTCACTAAATTCTATCCCCTTACTTGAAAATAAAGTTTGGAAGAGTAAATTACTTACTGATTGAAAAATGCCCCAATCAGGGACACTCCTTTAATCTCAGCACTCAGGAGGCAGAGGCAGGTGAATCTCTGAGTTCCAGGCCAGCCAGTGCTGCACAGTGAAACCCTGTCTCAGTAAATAAACAAAGGAAAAAGAAGAAACCAGCAAACCCTAGAATTCCTTTCCTGAAAGAACTTACTTCCTGTTTAGGCAACAAGCCAACTTGGGCATTGGGCAGCTGTGCAGTTTTCGTCTCGTCTCGGTGATGACTCAGGGACCCGGGCTCCTCATTTTTTTCCTCTCATCTTCTTGTGCCATTGTCCTCTAGGTTTGGGGATCTTTTTAATTATTTGGTGGGAAAAGGAGAGGGAAGTGTGACGGTGAGAATTTTCTCTAGCAGAGTCACTGCTGATTTCCACAGTCCACCATCTGAATGCACCCAAACCGACCCAAGTATCTGCTATTAGGGAAGTGAGGAAACGCGCGCTGTGTACCCAGGAGGAAAATAAGCACGCACTGCGCTGTCTGGCGGGAAACGCGGCTTGTCCTGCGTCATCACAGCGGGGAGTGGGCTGAGACTGGCTGGCAGTCCTCACAGAACAGGAAGTAGAGGTGACAAGTAAAGATCCAGGCAGCAGCAAGCACACAGGGTTCAGGCCAGGTGTGCCCAGCAGAAGAAGAGAAGTACAAACGCCTCAGTTTTTCTTCTCTCGGTTTTCCAAATGGCGGCTGCTCCTATATAGGAACACTGTCTTGTAATGAAATGTTTCGAACCTCTATTAATAATTCCTAGCTGATCGTCAGTTTGCCAGTCAGATTATTAGATCATTCATACCTAATAAAAAATTTCTCCTGTTGGGGCTGAGGAAATAGATGGCTCAGTAGGTAAAGTGCTTGCCATGCAATTGTGAGGCTGGGAGTTCGAATCCCCAGAATCCACCTAAAGGCAGATGTGGTAGCACACATCTGTACTTCCACTGTTCCTTTGGCGAGATGAGAGGTGGAAACAGGAGGATCACCAGAAGCTTGAAGATCAGCAAGCCTAGCGTATGTAGAGGTGAATAAAAGGCCATCTCAGTAAGGTGGAAGGCAAAGACCTGAGGTTGTCCTCTGACCTCCACATGTGACCTTTGCCCGAATTCACGCATGCGTTTTAGTCGTACACAGGAAAGTTCTCCTCTTCCTCCTGTGTGCACAAGAGAGAGAGGGTTTGTGCGGTGTTCAGGCTAGCCTTGAACCTGGAGACTTCCTACTTCAGCATCCAAGCAGGTGGGTGACAGGTGTGTCACTGTACCTTACTCAACTTCTTGGTCTGTTTTTGGTATCTATATCTTTTTATCTCTGAATTATTAGCTACACCTTGAATAGATACGAATAATAGCAATATAGCAGATGGAGACCCGGTGTAAGGAAAATGTGACTGAAGTTGTGGTTTATTATGTCTTCATTGTCGCTTTGACTTTTTTGTTTGTTTTTCGAGACAGGGTTTCTCTGTGTAGCCCTGGCTGTCCTGGAACTCACTCTGTAGACCAGGCTGGCCTCGAACTCAGAAATCCACCTGCCTCTGCCTCCTGAGTGCTGGGATTAAAGGCGTGCGCCACCACTGCCCAGGTGTTGCTTTGACTTTCACTAAACCGGAAATGACTCTGGAGTTTTGCCCCCCTGCTTTTGGGGGCAGAGCCTCAATGTAGGCTAGGTAGCTTAGGCTAGCTTTGACTTTGTGATCCTCCTGTCTCAGTCCTCATAGGCACAGACTACTATGGACTGGTTTGGGGGTTCATTCTTTTTTTTCCCCTAAGACAGGGTTTCTCTGTGTAGCCCTAGCTGTCCCGGTACTTGTTTTGTAGACCAGGCTAGCCTCGAACTCAGAGATCCACCTGCCTCTCTGCCTCCTAAGTGCTGGGACAAAAGCGTGTGCCACCACTTCTCCGCTCAGGTTTTCACTCTTGATCTGCTAATGTGATGAATTTTACTTTTTGCGTTCCCAATGCTGTATCTTCTGCATATTCTTAAAATAAGCCCTCTTCTGTTTGGCTGTGCTGCTCAGCTAATATGCCACTGGATCTTAATGCTAAAGTTTATTGGGGATTTTCACATCTGTTTGAGTAAGTTTAATTCACTTCATTTAATCATGTTTTATTATATTCTGCTTCTCCCTCTCTATGTATGTGGGGTTCTGTTCTTAGTGCTATATAGCGTTCTGATTTGTACAATGGCCTAGGTGGTATCGATGATAATATTTCTATATAATAAAATCTTTTTAGAATTAATGTATAAACACTTAAGAAATTCCATGTATAGGAGACTGAGGCAGAAGGATAACTGCAAAATTGAAGTCATCCTAGTTTAAATAGCCAATTCTAGTCCAGACACTGTCTCCAAAAAACAAAATCTGATTCTGGAATCTATGTCGACTCCATAGGTGATGAACTTTAGTCTCCTGCGCTAATGGAAACCTAAGCTCAATTCTGCAGTCCAAGCAAGTGAACTTTTGCAGTAGCCTATGGTTTCTCTAGCATGGTAAATCATCCTTAACTACTACAAAGATAGCTGGCAAATACAGGAGCCTACTTTGATTTGATAAAACAGAACTTACCCAACGCATGGAGGGGAAATGAAACTCCTCTATTTTTGAATTTCCCTGATATGATCACCTAATGGTTGGTAGTCCCCGCCTTCCTGCCTTCCTGTTCCCACTATACACTTAAAAAAAAAAAAAAAGGAACGCTTCCTGAGTTTTCAAGTCATCCTTGCAAGGGATCATGCTAATTTTCTCCATATTGTTCCAATGTTTGCATATGTGCTGCTGAGGCCAACACCCCCATTATACTTTTTTTTTTTCCAGTATTAGGGAGTAGACTCAGAACCTTGAACACGCTAAGCAAGTGCCCCATTGTACAGGTATACTTCAGCCCACAACGCTCACTGGCCGCCTACCGAGGAAAATCAGTTAACTTATAATTTTTCTAGACAACTGTTCTTTCTAGCTATGGCACACTCTGCTGCTACCAAAAATTGTTAGAAACTGCAAAAGGCAGCCCTTCAGGTTGTTACCCTCTTTCTCCTGGAACCAAAGTGGTTGGTTCTTCTGGCTGGCACTTTCCTGGGGAAGAACACACCCAGAGAACAAGAATCTTCTAGTTTCTCAGATGGGCCCAGGTTCCTATGACTATGTTCACGTGATGTGCCAAAGTCTTCAGAAACAGTGGTTTAATGGATACATGCTGTGGGACCTAGGGCAGTTTTTGCTTTCCTTGTTTTTGTTCTTAGAAGCAGCATCTTTTGGAGTCTAGGCTGCTCCCAATCCACTAAACAGCTGAATATGAACTCTATTTTCTCTTCCTTCCTTCCTTCCTTCTTTTTTTCTTTCTTTCTTCCTCTTCCTCCTCCTCCTCCTCCTCCTCCTCCTCCTCCTCCTCCTCCTCCTCTTCCTCCTCCTCCTCCTCTTCCTCCTCCTCTTCTTCTTCCTCCTCCCCCTCCTCCTCTTCCTCCTCCTCCTCTTCCTCTTCCTCCTCCTCCTTTTGGTTTGATTTTTCAAGATAGGGTTTCTCTGTTTA
>CM052705.1:62036047-62135609 GCA_028551405.1 Uromys caudimaculatus | reverse complement strand
CGTCTTCCCACCTTGGCATTCCCCTATACTGGGGCCTCTAACACCCTCAGGCCCAAGGGCCTCTCCTCCCCCTGATGGCCAACAAGGCCATCCTCTGCCACATATGTGGTCCGAACCATGGGTCCCTCCATGTGTATTCTTTGGTTGGTGGTCCAGACTCCAGGAGGATGGGGGGGGGGGAGTGGGGGTCAGGCCAGTTGACACTGTTGCTCCCTCCATGGGACTGCAAACTCCCTCAGTTCCTTCAGTCCCTTCTCCAACTCCTCCATCTGGGACCCCACACTCAGTCCAACAGTTACTGTGAAGTGAATCTTGGGTATTCTGGACTTTTGGGCTACTATCCACTTATCAGTGAGTACATACCGTGTTCATTCTTTTGTGACTGAGTTACCTCGCTCAGGATGATATTTTCAAGTTTTATCCATTTGCCTAAGAATTTCATGAAGTCATTGTTTTTAATAGCTGAGTAGTATTCCATTGTGTAAATGTACCGCATTTTCTGTATCCATTCCTCTGCTGAGGTTGTTTCCAGCTTCTGGCTATTATAAATATGGCTGCTATGAACATAGTGGAACATGTGTCTTTATTACATGTTGGAGCATCTTCTGGGTATATGCCCAGGAGTGGTATAGCTGGGTCCCTAGTCTATTCTTTGACCACCCCATTTCTGCCAATGTTGTTACTGCTATTCTAGACTCCCAGGCCTGACATCTTGGCATCACTGCTTTTCTTCCTCCCTTAGCGTGCCGTCACCTACACAGTCATACGGGGACAAAGTTTAATTTACAGAGAAGGCACAATAACAGATAAACAATAATATGGTAATACATCATAATAAATGCCATGCAGTCTCTCTTCTGGAAAGAGTCAGGACATGCTGTCAGTTGCAGAGTATAGCTGACAGCAGGTAATCGGAGGTTTCAGGGAGTGAGAAACCACAAGGGAGGGCTACAGTAGGCTCATTTTGTGATTAAGCTTCTACCTACTCCCTCCCTCCCCTAGTTTCCCGCCTTGAAGGCCCTGCCAGATCCAGGACTCAGTACCCCTAGGCTCATCTTGATAATGTCAGTTTTGAGAGTCACTCATCATAAGTCTTCAGGAAGCTGAAACATGGTCCCCAAGGAAAGAAGACCCCGAAGGAGTTCTTGTTCAGTGAGAACGGGGATAGCGATTGTACTCAGGATCAGGGCGGGAGGCAGATTTGGGAAGAGCTTCTCTGAGGAGGTGAGACTAGGGAAGAGAGAGCAGGGAGCTCGCAAACACTGAGGCGTAGTGAAGAGGATGATACCGAGTAGCTTCAGAACCTTTCAGGGAAAAGACTGGCTCACTGAGAGGGGGTAGAGCGACTGCTAAGGAGCGGACTGATGTCTTCTCCGGGCAGGTTCTATTTGATTGGTCAGTTAGCAGTCAGAATCAAGGGCAATTTCAGTAGCAAAAAAGGAAGTACAGAGGGTAGGTAAAGACCACAAATACCGAGAACGGGGAAGGATCATAGATCTCCTTCTCAAAATATGGGTTGAGAAGGGAAAGAGGAGGATAAAAGCCAACAGACTTAGTCCTCTCCTCCCCTGTGAAACAGACCTGCACTAGTCCAGCGCCTCCGGGTATGGACCCTTGCAGTGGAGAAGCTGCTATTTAGAGAAAGGATTGATGGGAGCCAGATCCCCACGGGGTCCCGGGGAGATGGAATCTAATCAGGAAAATGGCCTCGTGCCTTTATAACCCTCCTCTGTACGCATGCCAATTTGCATATGTGTATGATTGTACAGGCTGAACAACCCTAGACCGAAAAGCTTCCAAATCTAAAGTTACAGTGTGGACGTGACTGCACAAGTGTTCCCCCACCTCTGATCTCATGAGCTGGGGGACAAATACCAAATACCTGAAAGTTGTTTGCATAGCTGTATACAAAATATGAATGGCAATAGAAATCAGCACTAAGCATCTGAAAGCATTACGAATACTTTCAGAATGTAAACTGGATCTTTTAATGTTATATATATATTTATGTAACTGCCATACATTTAGTTAAGATAGGAGCCCAAACTAGTTCTCAGCAGGTTAAAATAAAGGTACAGAAGGGGTGTACACCTTTTGGGCCTTTTTAGGGGATAGCCTTTTCCCCTTCTAGCTCCTAGACGCAACCACAAGGGCTGGGGGGATGTAGCCCAGTTGTGGAAACCTTGACTAGAGATAACCACATTCCTTGGCTTGTGACCCAGTTTCTTCATCCGAACCAGCAGTGCCACATGTCTCTGACTTTTGTGCAATCATCCTCTATTCTTTCTGACCACGCCAGGGACTGGGGCCATAGCTCAGCGGTGAAGTGCATACTTACATGGATTAGGCTCTGGGTTCCCCCACAAGTGCATCAAACAAAATTAAGCATACTTGGGAAGTGCCTACTTTTAAGAACTCCTATAGTTAGGTTAGATGCAACTGGGGAACACAAGGCAATCTGCCCACTTCAAGGTCCTTAATCTTAATTACATTTGTGAGTTTGTGTAAACTAACATATAGACATACAGCACCTCTGGAGGCTTTACTCTGCCTACCACACTGGAAGTAAGTATGAGGTTCTTATTTTAAGGGGGCAGTTTGAGACAGGCAAAATATTTAATATTGGAAAGTTTGAAGCTGGAGAGATGGCTCAGTGGTTAAAGCACTTGCTGGTCTTTCAGAGGACCCATATTAGGCTCCTAGCTCCTCTACATGACTAGCAACCATCTGTAACACCATCTCTAGTGGCTCTGACACCCCCTTCTGGCTTCCACAGGCCCTGCTCACAAGTGGCACACATACATACACACATGGAGGCAAACACTCATGTGTAAAACAAACAAATACATCTGATTTTTAAGTAAAAAAAAATATGGGGAGGTTTGATATTTGTACTTGACTTGGGAAAGATTCTTGGTCAAATAGGTGAACTAGATTCTAAAGGCCAGACACGCGGAGCATAAGGGCTACAAAGTTGTAGAAACATGGCCAACTAGTAGTTTAAGGTAAAACTTTCAGTCTGTAAAGAGAAATATAGCTGGAAAAATGATGTGCTTAGGAAGTAAGAGATAGGCATTTGAACCAAACATTAAGACAATAGAAATCACAGTGGTGACAAAACTTCCAGGTTCTAGAGAGGGTATTGGTAACCAACATAAAAGAGAGAAAATCCTAAGTGTTCACTTCCAAAAGCTTGTGGGATTAGCATGCTTCATGTGGAATTCTTTTTGTTTGTTTGTTTTTGTTTTTGTTTTTTCGAGACAGGGTTTTTCTGTGTAGCCCTGGCTGTCCTGGATCTCACTCTGTAGACCAGGCTGGCCTCGAACTCAGAAATCTGCCTGTCTCTGCCTCCCAAGTGCTGGGATTAAAGGCGTGCGCCACCACTGCCTGGCTCATGTGGAATTCTTAGGTAGGTTAGAATTTACAAAATATATTCAGGGCTGGCTTCAGAGTTCAGCTGATTTGTGCCTCTCCATGTAGTCTCTGGATATATGTGTTGCCACAAGAGTGTACTCTTTGTAAACCCAGACAGTCAGTTCTTGATGTCAAAATAGCATTTCCTGGCAATCCTATTCCAACTATAGAAGCCAAATGGTAAGAAATACTATCCTAACTCTAAGTACTTTTAGACTATCCTTCTGGACGTGTCATAGTGTTTGCTTTTAGATTTGTGTGTATGAATGTTTGGCCTGCATGTTTGTATGTGTATCACGTGAATGCCCATGAAGACCAGGAGGAGGCATCAGAGCCCTTGGAACTATAGCGTTGATTATGAGAAGCCATATGGGCGCTGGGGATGGAACCCAAGCCATGTACGCGAGTAGCAGTTGCCACCGCTGTAGCCTTTAGATGTATTGTAATACCAAGCAAATATGCAAGAGTATCAAGCCATGAAATGCTCATGTGCCTTCTGTTCTTTGGCTTCCTCATTTTCAATGCCTGAATACTAGCCACTGTATACACGTAGCATAATTTATGTAATTGTTGACATTTCCACTCGTTTTAATCTGCCATTTCCAACACTACCAAATTATATTCATATCAAATGCCTGTGGAATATCTTCCTACACATGGAATTTCTTAGCATGTTTGTACTCTTAGGTAGATTTTTTTTGTGTCTTCCCCTTATAGAAATATGTTTTTCCACAGACTTAACATGGTGGTGAGCTTTGCTAACACAGAAGATGAAAACTGCTCTCTCAGAGTAGTCCTAGCCTGAATTTCTCTTATCAATGGGATTGAGAGTTTTTAAAAAGCCAGTTGTATTTCTACTCTGTTTCCCTTGGGTGACTGTGACTTATAAGAATTCTTTATCTATTAGGGAAATTTGTCCACAAGTTGCAAATATTTTTTCCCAATTTGATTTTTGTGTTTCAGCTTTGTGGTAGCTGCTGTCATGCAAAACTTTTAATTTTTACTTATGGAATAAAATATTGTGAATTCTGTGCTTCATGTTACATTTAGGCTTTCCTCATTTATAGGTAACTTTAAAAAATTCTGTGGTTTCCTGTAGCACTTTCATGGTGAATAAATACTTTGTAATTTTTTTACTTTAAATGTATTTACTTATTGTTTTGTGTATACGATGTATGAATGAACGTGTGCCAGGGTATGCATGTGGAGGTCACAGGGGTGACCAGGATTCAACTCGGGCAATCGTTTCACCCAGTGAACCATTTTGCAGGCCCCATTAACAACAATTCTTAATTATTACACATTCTAATTGTCTTGCACATAGAATCAAGTCCCTTGTTTCAGTTTCTATCTGAGCTTGAATAGCAAATCTTTGTTGTTTTTCTTTTTGTTGTTTGTTTTGCTTTTTTGTTTTTCGAGACAGGATTTCTCTGTCCTGGAAGTAGCACTGTAGGCCAAGCTGGCCTCAAACTCATGGAGATGTGCCCACTTTTACCTCTGGTATTAAAGGCATATGCTACCACTGCCGCCAGGCTTGAATAGCAAATCTACAGTACACAATAGGAGTAGAGTGTGGTTTTTGGACTTAAACACAGAATGGTGGCATCTATACTTCTGGATTCAGATGCTGGTGTGCTATCCACATAACTTCTCCAGCCTCAGTGGCTTCATCTGAGGCAAAATCAAAAAACAAACTGTGCTAAGCTTGAGATGAAAATTATGATTCATTTAAGCCTGCAGCATAAGCATTCACAAAAACACGAACTATTGTGTTACTGATGGCCATAGACAATTCTTCAACGTTTACTAACACCCTATACTTCCTAATTCTAATGAGAAGAGGCTGGATAACAACATGAATCAGCCTGCTGTGGTAGCTTACCCCTTTAAGCCCAGCACCCCGGGAGGCAGAGGCAATGGGATCTTTATGAGTTTGAGGCCAGTTGGTTCTACAGAGCGAGTTCCAGGACAGCCATGGCTCTGTTACACAGAGAAATGTTGTCTCAAAAAACCAACCAAAACCCAATATGCATCAGTATTTTCCAAACACTCACAGATAATTCTACCAGACAGCAGTGGCCTAGAACATAACTATGCTCTGCGTTGTTGTTCTCCACGTGGGAGGCCCTCAGTCTGATATGAGAACAGTGACTCTAGACTTCCCAGGACTGACTGAAGGAGTAAAGGAGAGATACAGGCAGAGGACGAGAGAGCCTGGACCTTTCACAGGCTTCTCAAATCTTAAGGTCACCTCCAGCAACACAGTTCCTCCAACAGGGCCACACCTCTTAGTCTCTCTATTCTTTTCAAAGAATTTCACTCCTTGGTGACTAAGCATTCAAATATCTGAGCCTATGAGGGCTATTCTTATTCTAATGACCACAAGAAAACAAACGTTTGCACATGATAATTTTAATTTTCTAAGCTTACATAATTCTGAAATAACATCTACTAGCAGTCACAAATCAAATCAACTGTACATGTAACCCAGAAAATAAGTATACTGAAAATTGAGTTTGAGAGCAGAAAAATGTATGTTGATAGTATTTTGGTAAAAGAATAAAGTACTTAAAGTCTAAAAGAATTAGACTTCGATAGCATAATAAAATAATTTAAATAGACAATATTTGTATTTATAATAAAAAAATGCTTTTAAATTTTTTAAGAAAAATTTAAAATCATATTTACTTATTGGGGTTTGGGGTCACAAAAGGGGAGGTCAATGGACAATTTATGGGAGTGGACTCTCTCTTTCCATTATGTGGGTTCTGGAAGTGGAACCTAAGTAGTCAGGTTTGGTGACAAGTGTCTTAATCCACAGAACCATTTGCCTGCCTACCTTATTGTTTTTTTGATAATTTTAACAATTTTTAAAATGTAGCAAACAGTAAGTTGAAAACTAGAAGTATTCAGAGAGTTTGATCGTTTCTAGCTTACCAGTTATTTTGGCTTTTGGATACAGATCTCAGGCTAGGGGCTTAGCATGCTTAGCTGGGTTCACCTGCATCACAGACACACACACACACACACACACACACACACCCCTTGTAAAATAAATTTTCTTCTTGCCCCTCGTTTAGGTGACTGTTGTAGGTGCTATTAATAACCACTTCCTAGAGAATTCTCACTTTTTACTCTGTATATTATTCGGAGGTCAATTTTTAAAACACCAAATCTTTCAGTGTGTACTTTTCTGAAAAGCATACAGGCTTAAGTATGTACTTGCCACTGGGAGACTTCTAAGCTGTGACTATGCTCAGATAGAAATGTGTATGCATACATACTATTAATGATTTTTAAGTGTCATAGAATAGACTTTCACCTAGTTTTGTTTTGCTAGTTCTATAATCAGCTAAAGGTAGTTTGAGAAGTTCATAACTGGTAAATAGTCTTAAACATCCCCAAGTACAAATAGTTGTAGAAGATCCCAATTTTTAAAGTCATTTCACAGTATTAGTAATTAGAAAAAAAGTAACATTTTACTGGATGACTATTCTTCAGGACTACTTTTAGACTCATTCTTACATGTTAGTTTGCAAATAAGCAAATAGAGTGATGGCAAAAAATATTAAAAGCTGGTGAACGTTCTAAATGATTTCTAATTTAGAATATCCTTTTCAATTCAAGAGTCCTAAGTCTTATAAGAATTAAATTTGTTTTCATTTATGAAAATTACTGATATGGGAAAATTGTTTTATGAGACATTTCAGTAGTAATTTAATATCGTTAAGATTCTAATTGAACTAAACATTGAGTTTAGTTGCTTATAGATTATAAGTTACTTATACTTTTAAAAAAATTTTGTGTTTAGTTTTAAATATGTGCGGGATCATATAAGTGTGATGACATTTCAAACTTTTGTCTTTTCCTGAACTATCAAACTCTTTGAATTGTTTTAAGTATTAATTAAGAAGGGCTGGTGTCAAGAAAGGTACTTTCTTTCAACATGGATGTTTACGCATGCAAAATACTTTGAGGGTTTTAGCAATTTCGTTTCTTAGTCTTCCCTTCTTCAAAACGCAATTTAAATCGGAGCCGGAATCCCCTTTTCAATTCATTAGCTGAGCGCTGGTGGCCCATTGGAAAAGATGAAGGCTTTACTTTGTCAGCCATGTGTTTAAGGAACACTAGCGCTTTCCCTAGATCTTCTGGCCGATAATCTCAAACATGGAGGATGCTTCTGATTCTTCACGAGGGGTTGCTCCATTAATTAATAATGTAGTTCTCCCAGACTCTTCGCCCTCTCTTCCTGTATCAGTGACAGGCTGTAAAAGTCATCCAGTAGCCAATAAAAAGGTAGAAGCGAGAAGCGAAAAGCTCCTCCCCACTGCTCTTCCTCCTTCAGAGCCGAAAGTAGCTCAGAAACTTCCCGGGAGCGCTGAGAGGCGGGGAAGTGTCGGCGGGACGCGATCCCCGCGCGGAGCCGGGCAGTGGCAGCGCGAGCGGCGGCGGCCGGGAGAGACTCCGGGGCGGGGCGGACCGGGCCCTCGCGGCCTTCCTCGTGGGAAGGTGCGGCGGCGGGCAAGTGCTCGCAGGTGAGGGGCTCGCCAGCCGGCGTCCCGGGGAACCGGGAACAAAGCGCGGCGGCGCTCGGGCTCCGTGGCCGCCTAGCTCCGGGATGCGTCGAGCACGTTGCGAGTCCCGGGACCGGCGGGGCGGCGGCGGCCCGGAGCGGCGCTGAGGGGGAGGGAGCCGCCGCACCGCCCGCCGCGGGGCGTCCGCCCCATTGTGAGGCGCCCGCGGGGCGCGCCGGGGCCGCGGCCGCCCGACAGACTCGGCACCCCGGCGGCGGGGAGGATCGGACTCGTCTGTCACACAAAAGGCAGCCGAGCCGCTCCGGCGCTCCCCGACCTTACCGGCTTTCCTTTCCCTCCAATTTGCTAGGTACCCGGGCGGACGCGCGCAGCCGGGAGATGCCGCTGCTTCACCGAAAGCCGTTCGTGAGGCAGAAGCCGCCGGGGGACCTGCGGCCGGACGAGGAAGTTTTCTACTGTAAAGTCACCAACGAGATCTTCCGCCACTACGAGTAAGGCCGGCCGCGGCGCGGGCGCCGGGGCAGCGGGGACTACCGCCCCCGCGCCCTTTTGTCTATCTGTCTCCTCTTTCTCTCCCGGACTCCTGACGGGTGGCCGGGCCGCCCCTCCCCCGCGCGCCGTGACCGCGTGGGGCGGCGGGCGGCTGGCGGCGGGGCCCGCGGAGGCCGGCGGCCGCTGGGAGCCGCCGCGCTCGCCAAGCGGGCGGAAACTCCCCGCCTCGCCCCTCCCCGCCGCGGCCGCACGCGCTCGGCCGCCGGTTCCGGGATCCCCGCCGGGTCAGCCGCGCGCCGCCGCGGTCCCGCAGCCCGGAGAGGGAATCTGACCCCGAGGGCAGGAAGCGGTTGGCCCCGGACTGGGTTTTCGCGGTCGCGCGTGGCTTCTGACTTTTGGTGGTGGTAGTGGTGGGCGGCTGCCTGGGCTAAGGTGGGGATAGGGGCAGGAGTGGAGGCTGGCTCCGCAGAGGGGCGACGGGTTACTTCACTGGCCAGGAGGACCGGGCTGGGGGCGTAGGGGCACGGGTGTCCTGAGCGGAGGCCTCGCGTCCCACGCCGCCTAGGCCTGGGAGTGTGCGACGAGAGCCGCGCTCTGTCACCGCCTCTTTTTGGTGACTAACTCCAGTCCCCGGGGAACTCGGCGTCTCCGCCCCCGGGAGACCTGCGAGGAAGAAGTCGGGCCGAGCGTGGGGAAAGGAGTGGGAGACAGCTGGGTCCCGGACGCCCCTGGTTTTTCTTTTGAGTAACCAAGAGCTCGGCGGTGGGAGTTGGGAGAGGGGGCTTAGACAAGTTCAACTCCAGCTTCAGTCTGTTGCCTTCCCCCCCCCTCCCCTGGCGCATGTGGGCCGCCTGACATGTGCCACTGCTTTTGTTTTGATAAGAACCCGAAGCTGCTGCAGATGTAGCTTCAACTTCCAATTTTTTAGTTTATTGCTTGGTGTATCCAAGAGTTTCCGTGGCTCAGTAACACGAAGCGGTGGAGTATGTTTCAGCGACCCGTGTTTAAACAGGGACTCTTAAGTGAGAACCCGAATTGATCAATCACAGGAACCGCCTGGTCCTCCCCCCTCCTTTTCGTTCTTTATTCTTCACGCAGACTCTTTGTGGTTTAGAAACCGTATGTTAATAGCAACCAAATAGGTAGTGTGTAGGAGGATTTCTGAGTGTGGGGGCCTGGGAGAAAGGCTTGATGCAGGGAGGTCTTTAGACAAATTCTACAGCCAGCTGAGAAAGGAGTAGTGAGATTAGAAAAGTCAGTTCCAAGGAAGACCCCCTCGCCACCCCATCTTCAGCTCCCTGGAAGGGGTTACAGGTAAACGTGTTATATTAGAGAAGTAGATAGTACTTCTCACCGAACAGTACCTTTAAGTAGTAGTGCACATCTCACTGGGCTCCTGTACAGACTTGTTTTACTACCTTGAGTGCACTCTTGTAACTTCTTAGGTGGATTTGAGTTGGGTAACTGCAAGGATGATGTCTTCATCTAATGTTTAAGCTAAAATCCTGAAGAACATTTCTGATTGTTTTTTAATTTAAGAGTACCAAGAAAATAGTTACAGGCTTACATCCAAAACTCTTCCTTGGTTTTATATAAGCAATCTTTGGAAAAGGCTCTCCTGGCATGGTACTCAGGAGGCCGAAGCAGAGGGTCTGCAAGTTCAAGGCCAGTCTGGGGACCACAGAGTGAGTTTTGGGCCAGCCTGGGTTACAAAGGGAAGACCCCAGGTTAAAACACAAACAGTACCTCCAACCCAAACTTCAAAAAGAGGCTGCCATCACTGTAGAGGGCAAGGCAGACTTGACTTTTATCCCCTGTGAATTAAAAAACCCTTGGTGTACTTTGGTACCTGGGATGAATTATTCTAATCACGGAGAAGTCTGAAATGCTGAAATAAAGATGAAAAATCTTTAACACGAAAAGTGAGGAACTGTATGTTTTGTAGTCTTAGGATATTAAAACATTTAAAGATAGCTTAAAACAAAACAAAAAACCTCTATTTTCTCCCCAGTGCTAAAGCATTTGAGGTTTTGGAAGTTATAGTTTAAGAGAGATTATTAATTTGGTAACATGTTTGATCATTTGCCTTAAACAAAATTGCATTATGTCCTTAGATATTTAATCCTTATGATTTTTGGATTGGCTATAAAATACAAGACTTATTTAGCTATTTTACTTTATTTTGAATTATCTTCCCATTCCCTTAATTGGTAAAAAGTTATCTTTCCAAAACTGCATTTATGGTGGATGGTATATAGTGATCTATAGGAACAACAGGAAAGCTATTTTAACTTACATCTTAAGTTGGTTTGTGTTAATTTGAAGATTATCTTTTATATTAAAAATCTTGTATTGCCGGGCAGTGGTGGCCCACGCCTTTAATGCCAGCACTTGGGAGGCAGAGGCAGGCAGATTTCTGAGTTCAAGACCAGCCTGGTCTACAGAGTGAGTTCCAGGACAGCCAGGGCTACACAGAGAAACCCTGTCTCAAAAAACAAACAAACAAAATAAAATCATGTATTTGTCTGAGTATTTGTCTATGCTCACCCAGTTACTTGAGCTTTCTTTTTATTTCTTCAGTGTAAATTTCTGCCATAGCCTTCAGCTTCCAGCCTTGCTCACTTCCCAAGAAACCTCTAACTTACTGGTTAGTTTGTCATTGCTTGATAGTGTTCTGTCTCTGTCATTGAAGTCTGCCTCCTCTTGCCACACTGTGATTCTGACCTCCTTCTGAAAAGTGTGCTTGATTCCTATTACAGCTCATTTTCTCAAAGACCCTATGTTCTTTAAGAGAGAGACTATGACCAGGATGGATTGTCAGTGATTATACAGTATTAAGTTCCTCTGCTTAAATGGTTTGGACTGCATGTTTCTGAACTAATTGCTAACCTGTTTGACCTGCTTTCGGAAAGCCTACTACAAATAGCACATTAAATATAGGCAAATGTACATATTAAAGAGCATAACTTAATTTCAAGGCAGGTAAAGATTTACACTATAATTTTGATTGGCCCCAAATTTTAACTTTTTGGTTGTAAATTGTTAAAAAAAAAAAAAAGGAGACAGTTGGCTCTTAATACTAGAACTTATACATCTTAAGTATAATTTCCTAATAATTTGTTGTATTATCCAGTGATTTAATATCTTTGACTTTTTTTTTCCTGTTTGGAATTGAAATTCCACTTCTTTGACTCCATGTAAAGTTTAATAATCTCTTCCACCTCACACTAGTAGGCAATCCAGCCTGTTTCAACCCAGAACAAGTGAAATTTACAATGAAAAGTTTCCAGTGGAAAAGATTTGACTAGCTTATAGTAGAGTGTGTTTCCTTGTTTGTCAGCAATTTCTTGTGAATTGAGCCCTTTTCATGAATGAGGAAGGGTTCTGGGATATTGATTAAGCTCCAGGATTGCCATTGTAATCACATATTTAGCACTTGATGGCACTAGACTTTATTTAATTCATATTCCTAAAGCCTTCCACTTTATATGTTTCTTGCTGTTAACTATCTATCACATGTTGCTTCTATGAAGAATTCTTCGTGTTGCCAAAGTTTGTAGAAATATGCACGGAGAAACTAGATTACAAGCTATTCAAGTTAGATTCCTAGGTTTTTGTAGATGGCAACTGTTCTCCATTGTCAGCTCAGCACTGAGTTTTACTACACCCCTCAGTGATTAGGCTTGAGGTAATAAGTGGACAAATCAGAATACTGTTTGTTTATGAATGACAAGGTTTGGCTGTGTAGCCCAAGCTGGCCAGGAACTTGATACCCTCGTGGACTTGAGTGCTGAGATTACAGGCATGTGCCACTACACCTGGTGCCATCAATTTGTCGTGGGGTAAAATGCTTTTCATACCAGCCAGTTTCCACACTGATGACAGGATACACAAAGTCTAGTTGTAGTCAAAGCTATGTGATGAGCATGCATTCTTCAAGGGAACTAGTGTCTTCAAATTGGGTATATTTAGCTCCTTTTTGGGAATAAGTTGGCCACATGTCCCTGATTGTTGAGCCCACAGTCTTTTTTTCCTAGTTTAGAGCAGAGATTCCTAAATGCTTTTTTTCAGCTTTCTTCCTTTACTTCCCCCCACCCCCTTCCAGGGTTTCTTTGAACAGAGATCTTCCTGCCTCCACAAGCTCTCTCTTTTTCTTTTCTTTTCCTTCCTTTCTTTCTTCCTTTCTTTCTTTCTTCCTTCCTTCCTTCCTTCCTTCCTTCCTTCCTTCCTTCCTTCCTTCCTTTCTTTCTTTCTTTCTTTCTTTCTTTCTTTTTTTTTGGTTTTTTGAGACAGGGTTTCTCTGTGTAGCCCTGGCTGTCCTGGAACTCACTCTGTAGACCAGGCTGGCCTCGAACTCAGAAATCCACCTGCCTCTGCCTCCCAAGTGCTGGGATTAAAGGCGTGCGCCACCACTGCCTAGCTATCTTTCTTATACTTAGCAGGCTATACTGTTGTATTGTTGTTGTTGTTGTTAACACATAGCTTTCTTCAGTCAAAATATGTGTATCAGTAGTTGTGGTGTAATGGTCTACCCCAAAGTTAATGGATTGAAATAATAGCCCCATTCTGTCTATCTCTCACTGTTGTGTGGTTTCTCAGTTATGTTTTCCTGGTGTCCTCTGAGCTCATCCACTTAACTATGTCCAGTTGGGGGCTAAGCTGATCTTGAGTGAAGTAAGAAATGAACTCTGATACATGTGTGGGACTCTGAAGGATGACTTCTCTCATCTTAAGAAGGTATCCTGAGGTGCTTCAGGACGAGAGAGCTGTGAGGTCTCTGTCATCTTTGTTATACTGATGAAAACAATGGCCACTCTAGATTCAAGGGATGATGAACTTAGCCTCCATGTCTAAGAAAATCAGTGTTGGCTGGAAAGATATATTAGCAGTTAAGAGCACTGGCTGCTTTCTAGAAGACCTGGGTTCAATTCCCAGTGCTTACATTTGGGTTCACTACTGTCTGTAACTTTAGTTCCAGGCAATCCAAATGACCTCTTCTGGCCTCCATGGGAACCAGGCACATATGTGGTGAATAGACATACATGGCAAGCAAAGCATCCATATCCACATGTGTGTGTGTGTGTGTGTGTGTATATATATATATATATATATATATATGTATATTTAAAAATGAAGTCAAAATTCAAAGGCATCTGTACATCCTTAGCTTTCTTTGCCAACAAATTGGGTTTAGGGTATTTATTATAATCTGATGTTATTAATCAAAATACAGTGAAAATTGAGCCAGCAAGATAGCTCAGCACTTGCAGTACAAATTAGAGGCCCAAATTAGAGTTTGCTTAGACCCTGGAACCCACCGAAGAAGGAAAGACTGACCTCCACACACGCTCCACGTGCCCCTTGTGTGGTTACACTTCCAACACACATAACACACATACACGCTCTACACACTTCAAAGAATCCCTCCTAAATACCTCAAGGATGGACTTTGTTGCTTCCCTTGTCCTATGTATAGTGACTTAAGCTGTGTCTTTTAAAACTTTCTGTTGTTCCCATGCTTGCCTTCAAGGGGTTGCCAGGAAGGAATTCCTCAGATACTTAAGCTAATTAATTCCTACTCTTCTTCCCAATGCTCAACTTTCTCTTGTGTTCCTCTGACTTTGTTTCTTTACTGTCCTGGTGATCCTCTTAGGACAGTGGCTTTCAACCTCTGGGTCATGACCCCTTTGGGGATCAAATGGCTCTTTCACAGGGATAGCTGAAGACCATTAGAAAATACAGATATTTATATTAGAATTCATAACAGTAGCAAAATTACAATTATGAGGTAGCAAGACACATAAATTTATGGTTTGGGGTCACCACAGCATGAGGACCTGTATTAAAGAGTCACAGCATTAGGAAGGTTGAGAAGCACTGTCTTAGGATCTTCTTTGCACATATGATCCTGAACAAACAAAAAAAATCAATTTTTAAAAAATGAGTGCACATATCCTATAGGCATTTGTTTAGATTTATCTCATTTAATTTCTTTTTAACATAAAACTCTTTCTGAAACAGTTTTATAACCCTGTTTTATAGAAGGGGGAACCAGGTTCAGAGAGATATGTAACTTACCCAAAGAAAAGTGATAAAGCTAGATTTAGATTCCTCTCTTCCTCTTTCTAAATGCACATAAGAAATAAATGTGAAGAGTCAGGCATGATGGAGCATGCCTTTAGTCCTAGCAGAGGTGGTGGTTGTCAGAGTTCAAGGTCAGCCTGGTCTACAAACTGAGTCCAGGATAGCCAGGGCTCTGGGCTCTTACACAGAGAAATCTGTCTTGAAAAGCCAAAAAAAAAAAAAAAAAAAAAAAAAAAAAGAAGAACGTGGTCCATCCACTGAGAGTACATGTGTTCTCTCTTGACATTTTTCTTTGGAGAGACTTTGAAAATGCTGAGATAATTTGTCTCCTTAGTGAGAAATGTCTGCAGCATAGTAGTGTAAGTCCTATCTACCCTATGAGGCCAGTGTAGTGACAGAGGACGCTGCTGTTTGCTGGGGACTGGGAAAGCCCTCAAACGGGAATATCTAAAGTGGGTCCTGGAGGATGAGGCTTGTAGAACAGGTGGTGGGGCAGAAAAATATTTTAGGTAGGAGATGTAAAGAACCCTTATAAAGCAAGACACAGTATATTAAAAACAACACTGAAGGATGTGTTTGAGTCTCGTTTAAAACTGTCTCATTCTCACCCATTATTTTAAGGTAAGGACTTCCACATCCAGCACTGGACATGTTTACCTTTGCCAGTCTCTCAAGATTCCCAAGCTCATTATTGCCACCTCTCAGCTTTGTGTCACTTGCAGATTTTAGGCATGTTATCTCTGTCAAAAGTAGCATTGAACAAGATGCAAAATAAAATTTCATTAGAATGGTTTTTAAAAACTGGACCTGTTTGTTAGTTTAAAAAATTCCTGTTGTTTATAAATGAGTATAAAAATACATTTTTCATCTTGCTGGTATCTTCATAATATAAGGCAGGTTATTCCTGTCATGCCCACGGTCTAATCTGCACTTAGGACTCTCTCAGGGAAGAAAATTATTAGTAATTTTCCAGCCTTCCAGTAGTGGCCACCTTTTAAAATTTATAAGCTCTACTTTTCATCCGCTACACATCACGGACTATTTTAAGTTAGGAATTCTAATTTTTAGCACGTCTAATTTTGGTTTTTTGGCGGCAGGGGTGGGGTGAGGACAGTGCTTTAGACCTTTGCTACTGAATTGCGTGTGATGTTCCTTAATTCTTAAATCCGCTAGGCTTTTAGTTTTCCTGATCCCTAACAAACCAACATCCTGTTGCATTTGTTTCTAGCCTGTGTACTAGAATTAGTAGACTTGAATCTGTTTTTAGGAAGGATTTTTACCTTGTATCAGACTCTTCTTATGAGACAGAAGTGAAGAGGAGAGGCCCATCATATACTTTGTGTTTGAAGGAGCAGATAACAAATACTTTAGACTGTTCTGGTCACAGTGTCTCCCACACTCTATACAAATGAATCCAGAAAGCAAAGAATACATAGAAACGAAGATGAAATTGTGGGCCAGTAAAATTAAATAGAAAAGAAGTCTGGATTTGGCTTCTAGACAGTAATATATCCCTATCCTAAAGAGGCGTTTTAAAGAGTATAGTCATAAATCAGATATAATTTATGTTAGCTTAAGTAATTTACATTAAATAGTTCTTCTCATTTTGCATTTTCTTTTTGCTCACAATAGCAAAATGTACTTGTAATGTAGATGTTAAAGTGACAGTGTGCCCCCCTCCCTTGAATCTGGCATTAACAAGAATCTTGAATGTGTGCAGTGAAGGTCAAGTGTTCGCAGAACGGTATAGTGGGCAGAGGTGAAGATGATGTCAATAGGCGGGCTCTGTGTGCTGGGTGACGAACCCCTCCTTTGTGATAACAGCCACAGTGGTGGAGTGCACCTTGCCTCCTACCTCCTGAGGGTTGGATCTTTGTGTACAAGGTTATCAATGTAACAAAAACCGTCTAGAGACCAAAGGAAATACGGGAACATGAAGGTTTTACAGAAGATAAAGGGGACCTCATGGGCGGGGCAGGGCAGCTGCATCATTGGGTTCCCACTCCATTTTGTCTCATTTTGTATTTTACATTTATCTACCCACCTACCTATGTATTCTTTGTGTGCATGCACATGAGCTTAGATGCCACTGAATGAGTGTATCAGTCACAAGACAGCTTGTGAGAGTTGATTCTTTCTTTGCACCCTGTGGGTTTGGGGGATGGAGCTCAGGTGGTCAGGCTTGGCGACCCATCCCACTAGCACTTAACCTCTTTTTCTACCTGATTATGTGGTGCCTAGTGGCTGCTAATACACTGTACCATTGCTCACTTAGATAATGCTAGGCAATGTTGACTAGTGTCTGTCAAAACCTATTTTATACTTAACTGTCACCCTGAAGCAGTTTCAGATGCCTGTGGCCCACCCAATACCCTCGGCATTTGGCTGATTCAACTAAACCTGTGCTGTCAGATGCAGGAGCTGTTGCTTTGCCATATGGACCATTAACCTCTTGAAATGGTTTGGTGTGGATGGTAGGATATAATACACAAAACTATAAATGATTTTGATGTTATTTATATCCATTTTATTCTGTATAATCGAAAATCACTGTTAGCTATATCTTTTCCAATCTTAGTTAATAATAAGTTATTATGACAAATTTTCTTGTATTAGAAATAGATTCCACCCCTCCACCCCCGCGCCAGCATTCTTTAACTTTATGCTTTCTTTTTTATTGTTTGTTTTGGTTTTTGAGCCAGGGTTTCTCTGCATAGCCTTAGCTGTCCTAGAACTTGCTCTGTAGACCAGGCGGGCTTCATACTCATGCTCCAAATGCTTCTGCCTCCCGAGTGCTGGGATTAAAGATGTGTACCACCACCACCACTGCCGCCGCCGCCACCACCATCACCGCCACCACCAGGCTAACTTTATGCTTTCTTTAAGACCTAACCCTTAATACCACTTGAAAAAAAAGTTCTAGAATTTCTTGATCCATTTTACCTTTCTCTGAATTCTTTTATTAGTATACCTGTTGTTTCTAATAAAAATAACCATTCATTCCTGAACCAAAACATACTTCAGAAAAGGGTCTTCAAATAGAATCAGGGTCATCTAAGTTGGCATATGTCAATTTTTTATTTTTGGTTAGTGTATATGCACGTGAGTGGGTGTATACATGAGAGTGCAGGTACCTGAGGAGTTCAGAGGCATTGGATTGGATGCCTGAGAACTGGAGTTACAGACAATTGTGAGATGCTGACATGGGTACTAGGATTAAGTCCACTGTAAGGACAGTAAGTGCTCTTAACCAAGTCAACTTTCCAGCCTTGGGTATCATCGTCGTTGTCATCATCTTTTTCATCTTCATCATCATCATCATCATCATCATCATCATCAGTCATCATCACCCCTTCACTAAGATCTAAGTGTTTATAGGGATAATGTGTAAGACAGATTGACTAGCTAAGATTACTTTGAGAGTGAGGGGAGAAGAGGTCAGGAAGGTGATACTTGGAGAGTGATGGCTCACACGTTCATGCAGTTACTAAAAGTAAGCCAGAGTGTGTTTCTACTCTCCAGGGGAAGACGAGGTTAGCACGCCCTCCCAGCTGGCTGCCTGGTACTGACTTTTTTTTTTTTGGTTTTCCGAGACAGGGTTTCTTTGTGTAGCCCTGGCTGTCCTGGAACTCACTCTGTAGACCAGGCTGGCCTCGAACTCAGAAATCTGCCTGTCTCTGCCTCCCAAGTGCTGGGATTAAAGGCGTGTGCCACCACTGCCTGGTCTGTTACTAACTTTTTGTGTGTGTCTAATATTTTATATTTAGAAGAACCTCCTTGTACAATGATGCATGAGTACATGATTAAATTAAAATTCAAATAATGTGGAAATGTTTAGAATAATACACATATAACATTTTTCCTTTCTTCCCAATCTTGCTTTCTCTATAGAAACATCTGTTTATAGTATGTCTATAAAGACACATTTTTGTGGTTAATGTATGTATGTAGGCTGTTTTGTGTGTGTGTATTCAGTACATTTTTCTACCCAATCTCTCTTTGAAGTTTTTCTATTTTATGTGTTTCTTGCACTTTAAAAGAAACTAGGTAGATTTTCAGCAAATAAAGGTTCATATTAGGAAAGTGCTGTAGTTCAGAAAGGCACTGCATGCGGAATGGTAGTTTACTCCCATCCCTAGCTATAACCCTGGGCCCTTGTTTCTAAGATAGGACTCAGGTAGCTCAGGCTAGCTTTGCTCCTGCCTCTTTACCTCCCTGGTACTGCGTTTACTGGCATATGCCAGCCCTTCTGGCACCTTGGGTTATTTTTTGAGACAGGGCCTTACTTACTGTAGCTTAGGCTGAACTGGAACTCACTTTGGAGGCCTTGAAATGGTTGAGCTCTCCTTCAGCCTGCTGACTCTGGGTTGGTTACTCAGGAGTGAGCCACGTATGCCCAGCTTATTATCCTCATTTTGTTTAATATTTCAAAAATCTCTGCTTTTGCAAGTTCTTCCCCTTACTTGCTGCATTAGTCAGGGTTCTCTAGAGTCACAGAACTTATGGAATGTCTCTGTCTATTAAGGGAATTTATTTAATGACTTACTGTCTACAGTCCAATTAACCCAACAACGGGCAGCTGTGGATGGGAAGTCCAAGAATCTAGTGCTCAGTCCCACAAGGCTAGTTGTATAAGCTGGAATCCTGAAAAAGTAGGCTTCAGCAGATGTGCTGGCAAGTAAGTGCAAGCAACAAAGAAGAGTGAGTCCTCCTTCTTCCATTGTCCTATGTAGGCCTCCAGCAGAAGGTGTGGTGTGTACTACCTTGCCTGGGCTTACACTTTTCATGGCCACTACGCCTCAAGATCTGGATCAAAAGCCTGTGTCTTCCCATGTCACGATCCGGGTCAGAAGCCTGTGTCTTCTGTCCTCAAGATCTGGGTCACAGGTGTGCCCTCCATATCTGGACTGTAGACCACCCAGTCCTCCTTCCCTCCCTCCCTCCTCCCTCCCTCCTCCCTCCCTTCTCCCTCCTTCCTCCCTCCCTTCCCCCTCCTCCCTCCCTCCCTCCATCCCCCCTCCCTCCCTCCCTCCCTCCCTTCTGTATTGTTGTTGCTTCTTTCCTTTTTCTGTTTTGTTTTTCTGTGAAGGTAAAGTCATTGCTTATTGTAAAAAGAAAACAAAGGAAGGCTCAAACTTGAAACAAGGTTGTTTGCCCCTCTTATATTAAGAATTCTTGTACTGTTTACTGATTGACTTTTTCATCACATAAAATATTTAGTTTTCTCTTATTGTTAGGTACCCAGATTTATTAGTTTTTCCACTATTAAGTCTTATAAAAAGTCATGGTTAATTTGACATTAGTGTTGTGCTTTTCAACAAAAAATCTTGTAAATTAAAAGGAAAAGAAAGGTTGAATCTGTGATTAGTTTGGTTCCAAATTTCAGAACTGGCACAGCTTGTCCGACTGTGCTGATAGCACATAGAGGTTGCATTGTAAGCATCTACCTTAAAGGCTTTTTCTTAATTTTGTATTAAAGAGTAAGTTAATGAGGTGGCACAGGGGGAAAGATCATAAAGGTATTGATTTTAATGTAAAGTTCATGAAATGATAGGTAATGGGATTTTGTTTTTGTTTCTTAATCAGTGACTTTTTTGAACGAACCATTCTGTGCAACAGCCTTGTGTGGAGCTGTGCTGTGACGGGTAGACCTGGACTGACATACCAGGAAGCACTTGAATCAGAAAGAAAAGCAAGACAGAATCTCCAGAGTTTCCCAGAACCACTAATTATTCCAGTCTTATACTTGACCAACCTTACCCACCGTTCACGCTTACATGAAATCTGTGATGATATCTTTGCGTATGTCAAGGACCGGTATTTTGTTGAAGAAACTGTGGAAGTCATTAGGAACAATGGCACAAGGTAAAGTACTTTTAATTTTTCCTCTTGATAAGCATAAATTGCTCAGAAGTCCAAATAAAGCCAGTTGTGATGATGCTACATGCCTGTACAATCAGCGTTTGGAAAGCTAAGGCAGCAGGATTGTGAGTTCTAGGTTAGCCTGGGCCACATAGCAAGACTGTCTAAATGTAGAAAAGTAGATCCGATGAAATCTATCCTTTTACTTTCTTCTAGCTACCCTGTTAGCCCACATATTGTCCTGTGGTGTCTACTTTTTATATGTATTTCCACTTAGATGCCACCAAAAATATGTACGTGCGTCATGTATCTGCACAAACATACATAGTCCTTTTAAATATAGTAGGTAATGTTCTCTATAACTCTTTACTTCAAATATATTTGAGATCATGTTGCTATATAAAACGTCTTCTCTTTAATTTACTATAAAATAAACTATTTACATGAACAATCCATATTTTAAAAGCCTAAAATAATGATATCTACCATATCCTCATACTAAATAATAGTTTAAATATAGTTGAATGTTTTGATGGCTTTCAGTATTTTATTTAACAAAACTAGATCTTAACATGTCCACCTTTTTGTATATTTCTGTCTCTTAAAAAACTTCATATACCTTTATTGAGATGCTTGGTTTGATCCCCAGCACTCGATAAGCTATGCAAGGGAAAGACAGGAGTTCAAGGCTATCCTTTGCTGCATAGCAAATTCAATAGGGACAGATGAGACCCTAGATCTATAGCACCATGGGATTGAGAGGGGTAGGTCCTTTTCTTGCACCATGTGGATCCTGGGTATCAACCTCAGGTTGTCAGACAAGCGCTTTTACACTTTGAAACATATACGCAGCACTCTATATTGGCCTTTTAAAAATTTTATTAAATTTTACTTATTTTACGTATATGAATGCTTTGCATATGAATACCTGCACTTTATGCATGCCTAGTTCTCGCAGAGATCGAAAGAGGGCTTCAGTTCCCTTGGAACTATAATTACAGATAGAACTGTAATTACAGACGGTTGTTAGAGTCCATGTGGGTGCTAACAACCAAAGCCAGGTCCTGTAAGAGCAAAGGTGCTCTTAAATGACCACTGAATTTTCTCTCCAGCTCCCTTTTTTATTTATTTGAGGCAGGATCTTGTATATCTCAGGCTGGCCTTGAACTTACTATACAGCGAAAGATGACCTTTCACTCTTGATTCTGTCTTCACCACCCAGTGATGGGTTTGACTATTCTAGAGATCATGCCTAAAGTTTTCCTTCTGTTAGATATAAAATTCAAGTGATGTTCTTTAACAATAATGCATACAGCTGTGCATAGGTGCACATACCTGGATTCTCTGCTACTCAGTAGACTGAGGCTGGGATCATGAGGGCCAGACATCCATCCATGGAGAGACCCAGAGCATAACACTCATTTGAAGGGGAAATGCCCGACAAAGTAGGACTTTCAGGGCATCCTACTAGAAAACAGCTGCTTAGGGCAAGAAATGGTAAGTGTACTTGAAGGGAGAAAGCAGACTAGGCAGGGCCGCCATGCTGGAGAACGGCTGTCTAGGATGTGCTTCCTTAGGTTTAGTTGTGGTCCACAGGGTCCAGGCAGCCAAACCCGTGGCACTATGTCTTTTGTGTTGGTTTTATAGGTGTATAAGATGTAAGGTGGACAGGCTCATGGAGGCTTTATCAGTGTTTCAGAAAGCCACCAGGGCCAGGTAATTTATAGCAGGATTAGATTTTCTACTTGGAGGGGAGAAGAAAGCTGCTTTTAGTCAGCTAGGTTCCAAGCAGACTGTTGCTATCTACTCTGCTGCAATGCCTCAATGCCTCCTCAGAGGTCGCTTCTTGTCAAATATTTGTCACAATAAGAGAAAAGTAACTAAAACACATAGAAAGGGAGGTTAGATGGCAAAGAAGTGATTTTAAAGAGGATTAGGTAAGGGTTGAAGACGCACGTGCACTGGGTCTGAAGACAGTCTTTGGAGTTGGTTCTCTCCTTTTACTATACGCGTCTTGAGGATGAAACTCAGGGCCTCAGGCTGGGCAGCAGGTGCCTTTGGCTGCTGAGCCGGCTTCCGGGTTCTCCTCTTTTCCTTTTCTAAAACTCAACCATAATTCTCTATGAGGTGTGAAATAACATGAATGTTGCTTCTCAGAGTGCCAGACATGGTCCCTGCCTTGGGGCCTTTGTTCTCGTTCAACCTGAGCATTTTTCCATATATCAAAATGGCAAATCTTTCTCCATGTTTTTCCTCACAATTGTTCTCTCATTGGAGCCTTTCTCTGTCCATCTGAAATTCAACATTTCTTTGTCCCAACAAACTTTTAAACGTTTTTTTATTTAAAATGATGAGGAGGAACATGTAAGAAAATAGTTACCACATTTTGATTTCTCTGCCTTCAGTGGGTGATAAGATGGAGAAGCCTGGTCACCTATGCTGTACCATTAGGCCCAGCTCACACTGCTCCATTTCACGGACATGCTGCTTATCTTTTTACTTTGGGCTCTACAGGCCAAATCCTGGGCTTGGTGTTGTAGATTCGAGAGAGATTAAGATGCATTTGAGTTCAGCTGAGAGGAGAGAGAGGGGAAGAGGTGTGTGTGTGTGTGTGTGTGTGTGTGTGTGTGTGTGTGTGTGTGTGTGTGTGTGTTGCCTGTGAGAATTAGTTCTCTCTTTCTACATGTGAGCCCAGAAGACTGGAATGGCTTGGTGTCAAGCACCTTTACCCATTAAGCCATCTTGCTGACCCTAAATTTTTAGTTCCATTGGGAGACAGATATTGATAGTGAAAAGCTGAGGCTCTGGAATTGCACAGGCTTCTTTGGAAGTCATCTCAAAGAAAAAAATGAGAGAGAGAATGTCAGAGGTGGATGGAGGGAGGGAGAGAGAGTTTTGTACACATACTGAATCTTCATATAAATAGATACTGAGGAAATTATGTTGCTTTTAACTCAGTAGACTTATCTGCTAATACTTTTCTTCTATTACTGAATGAGCTTTTCTTTTTAGGCAAAGGATGTAACTCACTTTGTGGAGTGCTTCTTGGCATGCAGGAAGCCCTGGGTTTCATTATTAGCGTGGTGTAAACTGAGTATGGTAGAGGTAGAAGAATCAGTAGTTCAAGGTGATCGTTGGCTACATAATGAGTTCATGGCCAGTCTGGCCACATGGACTTGAACGATGCACTGTTTCAGTTTAGACTCTAAGTCACTATATATAGTCTTTGCTCTTACTCTTCTCACTTAAATTTTGGCCAAAATGTATCACTAAGCACATTAGGAATTGTGCCTGCCATCTACCTATCTACCAATTACCTGTATAAGTTTTGGCAAATTATTTGCTTGTCTGTCTTAGACTTACTGGGAAGAGCATGCAGAGAAATGGTCTTTTGTTATATTGAACGAGGTCCATACTCCGGATTGCCCCATCTCAATGTTCTCTTATTGCCTCATTTATGTTCTTTACCTTAATTTTTATTTTATTTCATTTTTATATGCACAGGTGTTTTGCCTGCATTTATGTCTGTGCGCCTGGTGCTCTCTAATGCTAGAAGAGGCATCAGAGCCCCTGAAACTGGAGTTACAAATGATTGTGAGTTGCCATGTGGGTCTGGGGACTCAACCCAGGTCCTTTAGTGTTCTTGTTTTGTTTTGTTTCTCTGTGTAGCCCTGGATGTCCTGGAACTTGCTCTGTAGACCAGGCTGGCCTGGAACTCAGATATCTGTAAGAATGTTTTGCTTGTATGTATGTCTGTACACTATTTGTGTGCAGACACCTTTTGGAAGTTAGAAGGTAGTGTTGGATTCCCTGGACCTGGAGTTATGAATGGTTGTGAGCCATCATGTTGGTGCTGTGAATTACAAACCTTAGTCCTTTGCAAGAGCATCAAGGCTCTTAATCTCTGAGCCATCTCTCCAGCCCCCTCCAGGTTTTTGTTTGCTTATTTGAGACAAGGTCTCACTGTGTAGCCTCTGGCTGACTTGAACTAGTAAGTAACCAGGCTGGCCTCAAAATCAAAAAGATCACCTGCCTCTGCCTTCCAACTGGCAAGATTAAAGGCATGTATCACCATGCCCAGCCCCAACTACACAGTTTTATAGGATAATTTTGAAATTGATTGTTTGGGGTTTTCGTTTGTTTATTTGATTTGTTGATTTGGGGGTTTTGGTTGGGGTGTGTGCAGAGGTTAACTTCTACTGGCTTTAAAAAAAACAGATGGCCTCACACTGTCTTGTAACTTACTGAAAAGATATAACTTACTAAAAGATATAAAGCTGTTTTAAAAGGCATATACTTAAGATATTCTGGGAGCTGGAAGAGTTCACAGTAGATTTGAAACAATAGACGGCAAGTTGGTAGAATTAGAACATTACAGAACTGAAAACATAGGAGAATGTGTTGAGCCTGCAGGTCTAACAAGCCCAGCACTAGTTGCTTTCATTTTACTTTTCATGGTCAAATTTAAGTGACTCAGAATTGTTTTTAAAATGCTATATGCTTTACTTGTTCAGAGTATGAATTTCTAAAATCTGCTCTTTCTATTAAAATAAGATGTTGATATGTCTCCATTCCCCTTCTCCACACATGCGTGCGTGCGTGCGTGCGTGCGTGCGTGCGTGCGTGCGCACAATGTTATTTGGGAAGCCCTAGCTATAAATCAAACTCTAGATGCCAATATAATAATCTGCTATATAATTTTACTTATTAAATTAATATATATCAAAGAAATATGAAAGGTTTAGAGTCCATTTCTCAAGTGCTTCTATCAGAAATATCACTGTCAAATTGAATATATAGTTTATTTTTTCCTGCCTTGTACTAATTTAAAAAATAGCAAGCTGATTTTTCACTTAGGAATTGTTGGGATGGTTTCTTGTGTCAGAATGCTGGGTGTGGTAGCACATCTGTTACACTAGCATATGGAAGGCTGGGGCAACTTAGGGAGAACCTTTCTCAGAAAACAAGGAAACCTACCAAGGCACTTAAATGTATACTATTTCTTACTGGTTTTGTAGAAACTGATTAAACTGTCAGCTTATTAAGACCATCACCGGATATTGCCTTTCTCCAAGGCTGCAGAAAAGTATTTCTTTTACTAACCTACTATGAGTTCTTTGAAAATAATTCCTTTCCTCTCCTGCATGCTCACTCTGTTTTTAGGTAAAATCTCACTGTATTTCCCTTGCTGACCTGTCCAGTCAGCCTTCTGAGTTACTGGGACTGCCCGTACACTGTCATACCTAGCTTACACTGCACTCACTTTCGATAATGTCAGACTTTTAGCTGACTGACTTTCTCAACCTAGGTTAAATAAGTAACATTGCAGATTTAGATTTGTACCAGAGTGTTTAATTGATCTCTAGGGGACTCCTAAATATGGTCCCTGTACTATTTGGGCTTAAGGTTTTAAAGAAATTTAAAAGAGATTTTATGTGTATGTTTGCTTGCCTGCGTGTGTGACTGCTGTACTATGTATGGGGGCCAGAAGAGGCTATCAGATTCCCTGGGACTGGGCACTTGTGAGCTGTCTTGTGGGTATTTGGAATCAAATCTGGTTCTTCTACAAAAGTAGTGTGCGCTCTTAATCGCTAAGCTATCTCTCCAGCCCCATGGAATTAACTTTTAAAAAAATATTATTTAGTAAAAGAGGCATAAGCTATTATACTTTAATATTGTTTTTTAAAACTACCTTGGAAAGTAAATATTATAGAATTCTTTTAACCTTGTAAGTATATTAGTTTTAGCATCATATAGTGACCCACAGACTGAAATTGGTAGTGCTTGTCCATAGTTTCAGAACTTGTGAGGCAGAGGTGGGAGGGTCACTGCAAGATAAGGCCAGCTTCATATATGTTGTGAATCCCAGGCCTGCCTGGGCTGTGTATAATGAGGCTTTGTCTCAATAAAGGAAAAGAGGAAGGTGACCAACATACTACTACTCTTAACATTTCGACTATTGCAATATTCTCTCAGTACCTTGAACTAATAAAAGAAAGTTTTAACAAAGACTTGTAAGGAGTGGGCACTCAGGCTGTGACACAATCAGAAGAAAGAAAATGGGTATTTTCTCTTGGAATTCTTTTATGCTTATGTGTCCTGAGTACACGGTCCCAGGAGTCATCCCTCAAGTGCCATCGTATTGAGACAAGTCCCTCACTGGCCTGGAGCTCACTCACCATCTAAGCTAGGCTGGCTGGACAGTGGGCCCCATGGATTCCTGTATCTGCCTCACAAAGCTGGGCTCTTCCCCTCCCCCCTATGCAAGGAACTTTATTGATGGTATTTAAGAGAGCGGGGTTACCTGAGTCCCTCCCCTTCTTCCATAGCTCCAGTCTGGAGGCTGTGAGGGGAGAGGCTCAGTGCTGAGGTCTTTTTTGGGACAGACTCTTCAGTGGCCGAGGGCCTCTGTGTTTTTGCTGGGTCCAGGACTTCTTACTCTTTGGAGGCCACATGGACCATGAAGCCCACTATGCTGTCGTTGTAGCCAAATCTGTTGTTTTACCATACCAGGAATGAGTTTGATAAAGTGGTCACTGAGGGCAATGCCAGCACACACCAGCATCAAAGACGGAGGAGTGCCTATCACAGTTAAAGTCCCAGGAGACAACCTTTTCACTATAGCTAGCCCAGGGTGCTCTTAGTGAGCCCTCTGGTGCTTGCTTTACCATCTTCTTGCTGCCATTGTGCCTGGCAGCCTTCTCAATTCTGTAGGTCAGATCCTCAACAGACATATTGGCAATAGGAACACAGAAAGCCACAGCAGTGAGCTCATTCAGTTCTGGGATGACCTTGCCCACAGTCTCAGGAGTTCCTGTGTGGGTGCAGGTATTATGTTCTGGGCACCCTGTGGCCATCACCACAGTTCTCCATAGGGTCATCTACAGTCTTTGGGGCAGTGATGATGGCATGGACTGTGGTCATAAGTCCTTCCACAAAGTTGTCATAGGTAACCTTGGTCAGGGGTTGCTGAGCGGTTGATAGTGCAGGAGGCATTGCTGGCAGTTTTGAGTGAGTTGTCAATACTTTCTGTGGTTCATGCTTATCACAAACATGGAGGAAACAGGGAAGGGGAAAAGATTGATGACACTTTGGCTCCTATCTTCTCCATGGTAGTGAAGGCACCAGTAGACTCCAGCATATTTGGCATCAGTATCACCCCATTTATGTTGGTAGGATCTTGTTCCTGGAAGATGAAGATAGCCTTCCCATTGGTTAAGTTTCCCTTTCTCAGTCTTGACTGAGACTTTCTGTGGGTAAGATCATACTGGAATGTGTATGTAGACCATGTAGTGAGGTCAGTGAAGGGGTCATTGTTGGCAGCAGTATCCACATTGCCAGAACTGAAGAGCAGGCACCCAGTACTGCCAAATCGGTTCACTTTGACCTTTATCTTTGTGTCTCAGGGGCAAGGCTGACTCTGGAACAGGGAGGAACAGAGAGCCCCCACTCTGTCTGTCTGTGAAATATTGGTTCTGTTGGTTCTGGGAATCAAACTCAGGTTCTTGGCTTTGAACAGCAAGTACTTTACCAGCCTGAGCTTCTTTTCATATTACTGTCTTTAATGTAATTCATGAGTAAAATGTATTCACATTGAGAACACAAATGGAACACTTGGAGTTATTTTATTTTGATTTAAACATGTACATGCTTAATGCCTGTGACTGGGTCCTGGTAAGATTGATAAGACATTTTTGGAAAGGGTTAACTAGAAATGGGTTTGTATTGCTTGTTTGTAATTGCCAAGATCTCAGGTAACACAGGCAGTCGTCCACATCTGTTACATAGCTAAGGATGACCTTGAACTTTTGATTGGCCTGCCTGGGATTACAGATGTATTATTGCTCTTGAGTTTGACTAGAAGTTTAAAGGGGAAATTTTACACACTCATACCGTGGGGGTTGGGAGGTGTAGATGGGGGAAGGGGCATATTAGACAGGAATGCAGGAAGGAGATTTCTTATTTGGTCTCAATGATAGTAAGATAGAATTTTCTAGCAACATATTAATTAAAAAGTTTTGTTTATGCATGTGAGTGTTTTTCCTGCTGGTCAGTTTATGCTTGCTTGCTGCCCATAGAGGTCAGAAGGCCAGCATGGGGGTGCTGCTAACCCAGGGCCTTTGTAACGGCAACAGTGCTTGTAGCCGTAATCTCTGAGCCATCTCTCCAGCTCTCACCCACTGGCTAACATATGCTACTGATCTATTTTGTTTAGTTGATTTTTCAAGAGAGGCTTTAGTCCTGGAACTCCAGACCAGACTAGCCTTGAACTCACAGAGATCCACCTGCCTCTGCTTCCTGAGTGCGAGGATTAAAGGTGTGGGCCACCACATCCAGGCTGGTTAACAACTGATGTTTTAATGCTTGTGCTGATTAGTTTTTATTGTCAAGCCAACAGAACCAATATTTCCCCTAGAAGGAAGACTTTTTGTTTGGTTGTTTTTTTGTTTGTTTTTTTGTCTCTTTTTTTGTTTGCTTGTTTGTTTTGAGACAAAGTCCTCTATGTAGGCCTTGTTGTTCTGAACTTCCAATGTAGACCAGGTTGGCCTCCAGTTCATAGAGATCCCTGTGCTCTAGGATTAAAAGCTGTATAGCTTGAGAAGGGAGTCTTAGTGAAGGGGTACCTACATCGTGCTGACTTGCAGGCAAGACTTGGGAATTGTCTTGGTTGTTAATCAATATAGGAAGACACAGTCCATTGCGTGTGGCACCGTTCTGTGGGCAGGGATTTCTTAAGACGAGATTTCTAGGACGAGCAAGGAATGATGTTTTTTTTTTCTCTTTGCTCTTGACTGTGACTATGATGTGGCAAGCTGCTTGAGTTCCTGCCTTTGACTTCTCCAAAATAATGAACTACAACTCAGAATTGCGAGTTAAAATAGTCCTCCTCTCTCTCCTCAGTTGATTTTCTGTCAGGGTGTTTGTCATAGCAACACAAATTGACCTATAATAAGGCCAAGATTGCTAGTTCCTGGCCAAGGAATGTATGTCTTAAACTACATCCTGAAATCTATTTCATTCCTTGTTTCTTGATGACCCTAGGATAATGATAGTTTTGTTTGCTCGCTTGCGTTTTAAAATGAGATCTTGCTTTGTTTGCTGGGTTAGAATTGAACTCATGGTCCTACTACTCCTTTAGCACCCTGAGTAGCTGGGATTAGAGGCATATAACAGTGCCTGATAAGATAATTTTTAATGTAAAAACTACTTAGGAGAGTTTTTATTTTTACATTTATGTACTTATTTGGGTGGGGGCCTCCCACATGGAAACTGAAGGACAACTTGTAGGAATTATTTCGTTCCTACCACTGTGAGGATTCTGGGATCAAACTCAGGCTATCAGGCTTGGTGACAGGTGCCTTTACCAATTCCCAAGAGCTCTCCTACTAGATTTATTTTTTTTTTTTTTTTTGAGATAGATTCTTACTATGTTGCCTAGGCTGACCTCAACTCACTATGTAGCCCAGGCTGGCCTTGACTTTGGGCTTATTCTAAAAGTAACATACATTTTCATCCCTTATTGATTTATTTATCATATATGGAATAAACACTTATAATCAGAGTTAATATTTTTATATTATTAACATCTTAAAATTAAAATTACTGTTTTGAGATAATTATTGCTTCACATAAGGCTATATGATAAAGTTTTTCCCAATGATATTGTCTTGCAAAATTATAACAATAACAGGATATTGACAGGAATTGATATAGTTTGGATATAGAACATTTCTGTCACTACAAGTCCCCTTTCCCCCCAAATGCTGTTCATGTAAAGTTACATCAACTTCTCTCTTGTCCCTTGAGTGAGCAAGTGATATATCTCGTGAGGTGCTAGGGATTGCTGCTTTTTAGGCTGTGATTGTTAATCTAATTTTCCACTTTCTGAAACAAATATGACTTGAAATTTATATTGCCACTGAAAATTATTTTGTGATTCTATAAACTTTTTTTTTTTTTAAAGACTTATTTATTTTTATTTACATGAGTACCCTGTCCCTGTCTTCAGACACCAGAAGAGGGCATCTGATCCCATTACAGATGGTTGTGAGCCACCATGTGGTTGCTGGGAATTGAACTCAGGACCTCTGGAAGAGCAGTCAGTGCTCTTAACCGCTGAGCCATCTCTCCAGCCCCCTCTATAAACTTTTTTGTATCTCAATAATCTTTGGACTCTCTGGAATGAAGAAATAGTAGCAAGTGGATTTGAAAGACATTTAAGCTAATTTCTGTGGAAATCTGTTAGATACTGACTTGGCATTTTGAGTAACTGACTTTGAGCCAAGTAAGGCCTAGTCAAGAGTGGTACCTGCAGTTTGGGTGTGGTACAGAGCTAATAGCAATATTGATAATAGCTAATGCAATTGATATATTAAATATGTATTACATTCTAGGCAGTGTCTCAATACTGTACTGGTTTCCTCCCGAATTCTGTCAGGAAATCGTTTTTCTGTTGGTTTAAGGAGATGAGTACCTCAAACTCTTGCAGCGCAGTGTGCCCTATGTTAGACTGTTCCCTCTGGCGATCTGTAAGATTAATTTTAGACCCTGCAACAAAAGTGCTTAGGTGCTAAGTGGGCTTGGATTTTCCCCCTCATGACCATCACCATCAGAATCACCAGGGACACATGGGCTCTGCTAGCGAGGAGTATTACTGGTCACAGGTCCCTGAGAAGGTTCCTTCGTTGCCATGTGAAGACGGGGTATTAGGAACCCTGGATAGGAGGTTTAAGTCTTCAGAAGTGAATGTAATAGCCAGATCCTGTCTAAAAGAAAAAGAAGAAAGGAAGGAAGGAAATAAAAAAATGAATCTGATTACTTTCATGTCTCCAAATTCCAGATATTATCAGTACACTATACCACTACCCGAAAAGTTTTGATGTGACTTCTTGCAATTTTTCCTCTTTAGAAACTTTGCTTTATCTCTGTCAGCCAGTGTGGAAATCAGCCTGCAGATATTTAGACATTTTGATTTGCTGGCAATGCGGATGTGATCATTGAATTTCTTTCCAGGCTTTTCTGTTAGGACAATAATACAAGTTTATGTTTTGTGTAAAAACAAAAACAAAAAACAAAAAACAAAACAAAACAAAAAAACCCAACTTTACCACTTTAATCATTTTAATTGCGAAATTCAGTGGTGTTCACAGTGTTGTATAACTGTCACCGCTGTTGCCAGACCGTTTTCATCATTCCACACAGAAACTCTGTACTGTTAGGTAATCACTTCCCGTTCAGCCCTCCCCTCCCCTGGTAACCTTGATTCTACTTTCTGTCTATGAACTTGCTTGTTTAATACTTCCTGTGAGCAGGCTCAAGTGCTTGTCCTTTTGTAGCTTATCACACTGACTGTTTCCAGGGTCCATTCGTATTTAGAATGTATAAGAACGTCATTCTTTTTATGTCAGGATATTCTCTTGTGTTTATATAACCACGTTTTGTTTATCTGTCTGTCAGTGGACTTTTTAGTTGATTCCATGTTTTGTCTACTGGAAACACTGGCATTCAAGTCTTTAAATTCTTTTTTCAATTTCTTAATTTTTTAAGTGGAGTTGATAGGTTGTATGATAACTCTTGTTTGCCTTTGTGGGGAGATGGAAATGCTGTTTTCTATAACATCTGCTGTAGAAGTTTGGTCCTGGTTCTTCCTCGCAGCCCCATGCTCCCAGAAATAAAACTCAGACTCAAAATATATTTACAAATACCTTGGCCATATAGCTAGGCTCTTCTCTGACTAGATCATAACTTATGATAACCCCTTTACTCTAATCTACATTCTGCCATGTGACTGGTTACCTGTGCTCAGGTACCATGGGTCCATCTTGTCACATCTTTCTGGGTGAATCTCCTGAGCCTGGCACTATCCCAGAATGCTTTCTGCCTCCCAGGTGTCCCATCTCCTATTTCCTGCCTAAGCCATAGGCCATCAGAGTTATTACTGACAGGTGCCACACCCATACAGATATAAAATATTCTCTCTACAATCTTCATCAGTTCTTATTTCTCTACAGCCTTACCAGTACTTGTTTAATGTTAAATTTTGCTTTTGAGATAAATGCCACCTTACTGGATATGGTCTATTACTTGCTGTGATTTTGATTCTGTGCTTTACACACGAGACAAGAATCTTTTTATGCTCTTTGCCACTTATACTCAGACCTACTAATTTTTTTTAAAATTCATTGTTTTTCATTTAGTTGTAAGAACTCTTCATGTATTTATTCTATCTCAGATTTTCTAGAATGAGTTAGGAAGTATTTTCTGTTCTTCAATCTTTTAAAAGATTCACTTTTATGTTTATATGTGATTGCTGTATGTGTGCATGGGTGCTGCGTGTGTGCATGGGCGCTGCATGTGTACATGGGTGCTGCATGTGTGCATGGGCGCTGCATGTGTGCATGGGTGCTGTATGTGTCGTGGGTGCTGCATGTGTGCATGGATACTACATGCATTAAATCTTCTGCAATGGTGTTATAAGCCAAAATGTGGAGCAAGGAACTGAACTTCAGTCCTTCAGAGGAGCAGCAACTGCTCTTAAATATTGAGATGGCTCAGTGATTAAGATTTTGAAAATTTTAAAGTATTATGTGTGTATATCTGTGTGTGGGTGTGTGTGCATGAGTTAGATGCCTGAGGAATCCAGAGGTGTTGGATCTCCTTGGAGGCAGCTGTGAGCCTCCTGGTGTGGGTGCTGGGATTGAAATCAGGTCCTCTGCAAGAGCAGTAAGTGCTCTTAACTACTGACCTCTCCAGCCCTTTAAAAAGATTTATTTATTTATTTTAGATTTAGATTTATTATTTTAAATTATATATGTGCATGTGGGTTTGTGTACATGAATTCAGGTATCTGCAGAAGCCAGGGGTGTTGGATTCCACTGGAGCTTAAGTTACAGGCACCTGTGAGCCAGCTGATGTCAGTGCTGGGAACCAAACTCAGGTCTACCATAAGAGCAGTGTGCACTGTTAACTCATGAGCCATCTTCCTCCCACCTCCAAAAATATATAAATGTATATTAATTATCATTATTCCTTGGAGAAGAGCTGGCAAATGAATCCTGTGAATGCTGATACACACACACACACACACACACACACACACACAGCCTTATTCATTGAATGAGATAAGCAAATGAATAGCACAGTATCTAACATGCACCCACCTTTTCTCAGAGAACAGGGAAGATGCTCATTGCTAGAAATGTATATGCTTATCCTTACCAAGACTACCCTCAATTGCCCGAGAGCTACCGAGGGACCGTGGATGAGATCCCACCAGTGCTGGCGCCTGCTGCTTCACTTACTATGATCTACATGCCTGCTTTACCTGTTAGGGTTTTTTTTTTTTTCATTTATTTTATGTATATGAGTGTTTTGCCTACATTTCTGTCTGTGCACCATGGTTGTGAGGTTACCTGTGTGTGCTGGGAACTGAACCCCAGTTCTTTAGAAGAACAGCAAGGGCTCTTAACCACTGACCCATATCTCCAGTCCCAACTGTCAGTGTTTTAGTAACTTGGATATATATTTTACTTTTCATAAAATTAGCCTATCTGAAATACGCATTGTTAAATGTGTCTTTAAAACATACTACTGTACAACCATCGCCACAATCTAATTTTAGAAAACTTTCAACACCTAGAAAGAACCTGTGTGTGGTCACAATCATTACTGGTCTCCACTACCACCCCCAAACCCCAGCTTCCTGGCATCCACTCATCTGGTTCCTTTCTCTGTGAGTTTTCTTGTTCTAGAAACTAATATAGAGTCCTACATCTTGTTGTATTTTGTCCCTGGCCTTTTCATTTAGCATAATTTTTCAAGATTCATCCATATTATATGTATCATGTCCAATTCCTTTTGAGACAGATTATCTGTATATAGCTCAGGCAGCCATTAAAGTCACTCACCCTCCTGTGCCTCAGCTTTCCTAGAGATGGGACTATGGGCACATGCCTCAGTGTTCACAGTGTGTGTGTGTGTGTGTGTGTGTGTGTGTGTGTGTGTGTGTGTGTGTGTGTGTGTGTGTAGGGTCAGTGGACAGCTTCCAGGAATGAATTCTTTCCTTCTACCATAGGGACACAAGGTTGAATTCAGAAAGGGGAAGAAATTTTATTCAGTGTAGATACCTGGCCACATGAAAATGGTTTGTCTTTTCTAATGTGTGTGTGGAGTGTGTGGTTTGTATGTGTAAATTGATTTCAAAACTAGAAGTGAAGGTGGAGCTAGAGGGATTATGGAAAAAGCAAGTGACAATTTTTTTTTCTGTCACTGAAAGTTGACACAATAGTAATGGGATTAAGTAGTATTTTAATTAGTAAAGAAAGGAGTCAGAAATTGGTCCCATGCAATCCACAAGTTCTGTGTAGAGTAAAAAGAAGCCAAATTAGGACTGGGAATGTATCTTACAGTACAGTATATGTGACATGCCCAGGTTTGAACCCAAGCATTCTAAAATAACAATTATATTAGTAGGATTTTGGTTTGGGGGTTTTTGTTTTGTTTTGTTGTTTTTTAATTAAGGAAACACCAGAATGGTAATTACAGAATTGGGGAATAGAAAAAATTTCCAGATTAAAAAAAAATCACTAATTTATGATAAAAATAAAAAATGTGATAAAGAGACTTACCAAATTTAAAATATTGGATTTTTGAGGAACTATAAGACCCATTCTATGTGATGACATATACAAATACTTGATTTTTCTTTATTTTTTTTTCTTTTTTTGATTTTTTGACACAGGGCTTCTCTATGTAATCCTGGCTGTCTTAAAACAATGTTTACCACGCTGGCCGCAAACTCACAGAGATCTGCCTGCCTCTGCCTCCCAAGTGCTTGGGTTAAAAGCATATGCCATCACCCCCTGGTTGATATTTGATTTTTTTTTTCTCTAAGCAGTTACTTTAGTTAAAAGTGTAATTACTGACTGGGTTTGGTGCCACATTGCATGTGCCCTAGTAGTAATCTAGAGGCTGAAACAGGAGAATCAAAAGTTTGAGGCTTGCCTCATATACATATTGACACTGTCTCAAATACAATTCCTAAGAGACAATTTAGCCTTACTAGATTTAAAAAGATAAATAATTGTATTAATCACAGTTCTCCAGACAGAAAATGTATTTGCGGATAGTGGAGAGAGATGTAAGAGAATTGCCCCTAGGTTCCGAAAGCATAGTTCTCACACTTGGCAGTCTGAAGCTGAAGGCCTGCCTAAGAACAGTGGGAAGGGTGCTGCAGGACCAGAGCCCAGAGATCTCGGAACTCTCTTCTTCCAGGGTAAAGTACCCCAGCGAGAAAGTGAGTTTACCATTTCTCTGCCTTTTTGTTAAGTATGATATGGGGAGAATACCTGCCATAATTGGGTTATACCTCCCAACATGGAGGGCAAATCTGCCCCTCCGATCCCACTGACTCATGCCTCCATCTCCTCTGGAGACAGCGCAGAAAATCATGCTCGTTTGTTACTGTTACTGTGTGTAATACGAGGGTTGAGCCAGGTGTATGTTGGCAGGAACTTACCAGCTGGGCCATATCACCAGCTCAAGAATCCCGTCAACTGAATTTTAAAATTAGATGTCAGATTTTCTTTTTAATTGAATTATTTAGTTCGCCATAGTCTTCAGAACATAGACCTGTGTAGTTTATGAATGAATTTGGATTATATTGCTAGTAAGATGTCTCTTTTAGACCCTGTTACAACTAGACACAGTACTCATCTGACATGACTTGCATTTTGTGATTCTTTGTTTCAGGCTGCAGTGTAGAATCTTGGAAGTCCTCCCTCCATTACATCAAAATGGTTTTGCTAATGGACACATGAGCAGTGTTGATGGAGAGACTATTGTCATCAGTGACAGTGATGACTCAGAAACACAAAGCAGCTCTTTTCAACATGGGTAAGTAGTTTGTACTTTAGCTATCAGATTGATGATAGTCTATTGAAATATAAATTTTCTTCCCTGCCTTTCCTTTTCTAGTCATACTGTCCTTAAATAATCTATTTCAACTACAGATGTTAGTTTTCAAAATGTAAACCTAGTTAACCCTCTAATTAGCTGCTTAAGAACAGCCCCCTTGATGGGTGTGACGGTGCATGTGTCTTTGGGCTAAATAGTCAGTGTCTCCAAAAACCAAAACCAAACAAAACCGTTTGTTTCTTGTTTGCCAGGGATTGACCCTAGAGCCTCACAGATGTAGGCAGGCACCACCCACCACACAGAGGGGTCTTCACTGGGCTGTTCCTGTGACTCCTGGCACTTGCTTACCCTTCTGTTTCCATACTGTTGCCCTACACAGTTTTTCCAGACTGGCTTCTTTCACTTGAGCATATGCATTTGAGCTCTCACTGTGGCTCTTTTATAAGAGCCTTGATAGCTTGTTTCCTTTTTGCATGGAATAATACCACATTATCTTAAAAAATTATTACATATTTTTGTTTGTTCATGTGTGTTGGTGTATGTATGCTACTGCCTGCCTATGGCAGTCATAGACTGTCTGGGAGCCAGTTTCTCATTTCCACCATGTGGGTTCTGGGTGTGGAACTCGGGCCATGAGGTCTGTGGGGAAAAGTGCCTGTCCCTGCCTTGCCACCTCACCAGCCTGCCATTGTGCTCTTTATATACTATTTTACTTGCCTACTGAGGGACAGGTTTGTTTGTTTGCTTGTTTGTTTGTTTTGAGGTAGGGTTTCTCAAAAATGAAGGACGTTTTTGTTGCTTCCATGTATTGGCAATTTTAAATAAAAACTGATGTGAACGTATATGGCAGGCTTCCATGTTGGTATAAGCTTTTTACACATTGGGTAAATATCAAGGAATATGAATACTAGATCACAAGGTATGCTTTGGTTTTTTGTTGCTAATTTTTTTAAAAATTTATTTTGTAGGTACACAGGGTATATATCCATGCATGTGTGTGCCGATGTATGTTCACATGATATTTGGAGGCCAGAAGACAGCCTTAAGTTCCAGTCCTCCCCATATGCCATCTGTCTTATTTTTTGAGACAGGTTCTCTCATTAGTACCTAGAGCTCACTGGGCTGGCTGGGCAGAGAGCCCTGGAGGTTTGCCCTGTCTGCCTCCCCAGCACTGGGATTCCAAGTGCAGTCACTGTGTCCAGCTCTGTCACATGGGTGTGCTTGTACAGCAAGCACTTTACGCACTGGGCTAGCTCTCCATCTACTATATTTAGTTTCAGCCGTCTTCCATGGCAGCTGTACCCTCACCAAATCTCCTCATTTTACTCCCTGGCCCCTATATGCATATAGCCATATCATGATGCCATTTAGTCCAACTTCAAAAGTTCCGGTAATCTATAACAGTTTAAAAGTTGAAAGAGTCTTCTGAAATTCAAGCAATCTCTTAACTGTAATCCCCTGTAAAATCAAAATGAAAAAGCAGATCACACACTTCCAAAATATAATGGCATAGGATATACATTGTAGTGCCAAAAGGGGGAAAGGGAGCATAGTGCAGAAATAGTGGGTCAAAGCGAGGCTAAAACCAGCCGGGAAAATGCCAAACTCTACATCTCCGTGTCTGACGTTAACCGCTCTTCAGATCTCCAAGTCCTTTCAGCTCTGTTGACTGCAGCACACTTCTCTCCCTTTGGCTGTTTCCACTCCCTGTTAGCAGCTCTCCACAGCAGGCACCCCCAACATTTTGAGGTCTCCAAGGCATCCATGCAGGGAACACCTGTCCATGTGCCTGGCTTCAGTGACTTTCCTTAGCTGTGGAGGAAGATTCCATAACCCCATTTCTTCTGTTCTTGACCCTAAAGCCAGAACCCCGTGGCTAAAGCTGCCAAGTTCCGCTGCTTGCTGGAGCTGGAACATGGCCTCCTTGTTTCATCTTCACCAGCTTTCTGAGTTTTTGTTGTTTTGTTTTTGTTTTTGTTTTTTTTTCTAGAGAATGGGTCTCTCTGCGTAGCCTTAGCTGTTCTGGAACTCAAGCTGTAGTCCAGGCTGGCCTTGAACCCACAGAGATCTGCCTGCCTGTCTCTGACCAAGAGCAGGGATTAAAGGATTCACCTGGCATTCACCACCATCACCTGGCTAGCTTTCTGTTGGTTTCCTTCACTGCCTAAAATTTGGTTGTCCAAAAACTCTATAGAGATCTCTATATAGCCTGGCCTCAAACTCCAAGATCTGCCTGCCTCAGCTTTCTGAGTGCTAAAATAAAAGGTTGCAGCCAGCACATCAGCTGCAAGCTTTTTTTCATTCCTTTCATAAATTGAAACATAGTTGGGTGGGATTTTTCCTGAGGTCACCAGTCCTTTATTCCATCAAACCATCAGGCTTTTCTTCAATCTGTTTATTTCTTTGAACACTAGACTTAGCTCCACTCCACTTCCTGGTGCCTCCTTTCTCCTTAAAATGTACATTTTGTATTTTTCCTTTCTCAGCTTGCTACTTTTCATTATAGGTTTGTATAAGAGTGAATACTGGTAACCACATAGTCCATACTAGGCTGTTTTGAGATTTTTCTCTGCTAATGAAGTTAATCCAAACCTCTCCAATTTAGCCTCAGGGAGACTTTTGGGACAAGGGCAGAAAGCAGCCATATTCTTCACCAAAATATCATAACAGTCACTAGGCCTCATACTAAAATTCTTCTCTGAAACCTCTTGAGCCTACCCTTCATAGTTCAAGTCATCCCTGCACCACCGTCTTCCATGTTCCTACTAATATGGCCCAGTAAGCCCCATTAAAGCATTCAACTGCTTTTCTAATCCAAAATCTGCATTCCTCCAAACAAAAGCATGGTCAGGCCTATCACAGCGATACCCTAGTCCCCGGTACCAACTTCTGTCTTAGTTAAGGTTTTATTGCTGTGAAGAGTTACCATGACCATGGCAACTCTTATAAAGGAAAATATTTAATTAGGGAGGGCATACAGTTCACATAAATATAAAATTGCATTCCTTCAGAACATACTAGCTTACTTATCAGTCTGGACATGGTTAGTAGACTGATCATCCAAACAGTATTCCTCCCCAGATCAGGGTAGTCGTCGAGATTTTGGAGATCAGATCTATCCCCCCTTCTTCCTCTCCCTCCCCCTCTCCCTCTCTCTCCCTCTTCCTTTCTCTCCCTCTCTCCCTCTCCCCCTCCCCCTCCCCCTCTCCATCTCCCTCCACCTCCAACCCCCCTCCCCCTCTAGTTCCCCTTCCCCTCCCCCCTCCCTCTCCTTCTCCCTTTCCCTCTCGCACTCCCTGCCTCCCCTCCCCAAACATGCACACATGCTTCACTTTAGAAATTATTTATTTCTTATGTATGGTTGTTTTGTCTGCATGTATGTTTAAGAGAGCATCCTCCTCTGGAACTGACAATTGTACACTGCCATGTGTGTGCTGGTATTTGAAGCCAGGTCTCTGGAAGGGCAGCCAGTGTTCTTAACTCTTGAGCTATCTTCTCAGCCCTGCACACATGCTTTTTAAACTACATTTCTCAAAGACTCCCTGTTGGTCCTTCCCATCACAAAGCACAGTTTGTGTATACTGAAGCTTTGGACGTCTTTGTAGTTTCTGACTCTTTCTGTTCAATTTGTTTGTTTTAAGACAGGCTCTCACTGTGTAGCCCTGGATGGCCTGGAACTCACAGAGATCATCCTGTGTCTGTCTTGTAAGTGCTGGGATTATGAATATCTAGCCTCACGCTTGGCTCACAGCCTTCGGACTTTGGAATAGGATAGAGGTGACACTAGAGCCCTTGTAGCACACACAAGAAGTTACACCATAGTTTAGAATTGTCTATTCATCTTGGGTATTTCAAGCTTTTGGGGAAAGTTGACTTCTTGGCTATTTGTAGTACTAGATAAACATTTGAACTGTTTTAGAGGTGGTGAAACCGGTGTATGTAGTAGTCACACAGTGGGCCTAACGGGTCTCCAATAGCCAAATGCTGAAATGTATCTATAACCACAGGTCTCTGAAAACTGAGCTAAATTGATAGATAATCTTGGCTAAAATATTCACAGTATACTGTCTGAGTAAGCAGTTGCAAATATGGGGAAGTTTATTCAGTTGATTTCAAGACAGTGTAGTTAGGTTTAGGTTATTTCTTATATACTCTGCTGTATGATAAAGCTGTCAAACTTTAAACAATTTTTTATTGTATTTATTTTATGTGTATGGGTTTTCTGGTTTTGTCTCCATGTCTGTCTGTGTGCAGTGTATGCTTGGAAGTTGGGATAGGGTGGAAGATGGTGTTGGGCTCCCTGGAACTGGGGTTTCCAGATGGTTGTGGGCCAATATGTGGGGTTTGGGAATTGAATCTGGGTCCTCTCCAAGAACGAGCAGCAAGCGATCTCAGCTGCAGAGCCATCTCTCCATCTCTCTTCTGTTTCATGAATCAGGGGTTTTATGGGACCATCTCTAAACAGATACCATCTAAAGTTGAAGTAGGCTGAAAAAAAATCATTATCCTGGCCAGACATACTGAATAGAGTATATTTTGAATAATATACTATCCTGGTGGTGATTGTAGGAGCATAAGGAGAGGTAATTATTTCAGAAACCTGGATGAAAAATAATGTGTATTTCTTAATATATTAATATGTAACTATAATATCACTATATATATGTATATATATATACTTTTATTTTCTTGAGATAGGAGGATCCTTCTATGTTATCTGAAGCTACTTCAAACTTAATATATCTCAGTCTGGGTGTAGACTTGCCATCCTCCTGCCTCTGCCTCCTGAGTACTGGATTAGACATATGCTTCATCATGCCTGACTTATTTCAAGATTTTACATTCATTGCATTCCTTTTATACAATATAATCTGGCTGTCATGATTATTTTATGTGGATTGTTACTTAAGATGATGCAGTCTTGTGTGTGTGGGGGGTGTTGGTATGTAAAATCAGAGGACAACTTGCAGGATTTAGTTCTTTCCTTCTATGTGGGCGCAGGGCTGAAGTCAGGCTTGATGATAGCAAACACCTTTACCTGGTCAGCCATCTCAGCAGAGATATTGTTAAAGAACTGGTCCTAATTGTTTTGTTATTTGTAGTTCTATACATTAAAGTATAATGTGTAAGTTGAGGTGAATATTAAATATGATATGTATGTGTGAGTTTCATTGTAAGTTGCTGTCTATGCTGAAACAGTACTCATTTATGGGTTCTCACTGAAGAAGAGTTGTAGTGAACATAACTTGATAATTTCTTAAAAAGAAACTTTTATATTGAAAATACAGTAGATGCATATATATACATATATATACACATACATATGAGAGAGAAACATTTATATAAAATAACATTTTATTGTAAGTAAAGAATAAACTGTCCCAATATCCATGGAAAATTTCTCCCAGGAACTCACTACCACCCTTTTCCTCAAATAAAGAAGTTGCAGGTGGGGCAGTGGTGGCGCACGCCTTTAATCCCAGCACTTGGGAGGCAGAGGCAGGTGGATTTCTGAGTTCGAGGCCAGCCTGACCTACATAAGTGAGTTCCAGGACAGCCATGGCTACACAGAGAAACCCTGTCTCGAAAAACCAAAAAACAAAAAACCAAAAAAAAAAGAAGTTGCAGATGCTCAGTGGCGCTCCTTCTGTGAAGTGGCACCGCATTTGCATGCACATGTGTATTTAACTCATACAGAGATTACTTATAATTTCAGACACACTGTACATGCCATGTAAATAGGCATTCTACTGTACTGTTTAGAGAATAGTGGCAAGGAAAACTTTCTGTACCCTAGTACAGATGAGCACCCCCACAAACCCCCAAATGCAGCTCCTTATGTTAGATCAGGCTGGCCTTGAACTCATAGAACTCCATTTGCCCCAGCCTCAAAGGGCTGGGATTATAGACATGCACCACCACGCCTGGCTCACATACTTTTAGGTGTGGTTGACTGAATCTCCTGGTACAGAGGGCTGACCACCTGGACCGGTGATTCAACGGCGAAAAGTGTGCTGGGTGTTAGCATGTCACTGTTTCTTGCTGGTGGTGGGTCAACAGCTACGATTGAGATACTTAAGTTCAGTGAAATTTCTCCTCTGTGTAGACCTAGACATGGAGCAAGACAGGAAAGTAACACAAATGGAAGTCAGTTGTACATTCTTCCGTGTTGTAATAGGACTGTTTCTATTGCTCTCTGGTCATCATGCTTCCTTAGAAAGAATGCAGTCAGAATTTTATACCAAAGGAAGCTTTAATGTAAGGGACAGCAAAGATCTATTAATTATATTGTCACCACCTCTGGCTGACTGAATCTTCTTTCTCCTCATGATCCTGCTTCTTGTGCTAAATGTACACACTTTTACCTCAGCTCCTTCAGTGTTTCTTCTTCCTCTGAAGGTTTTCTGAGGTTTACTCATGGGTTGTTCTTCACTCCCCATCATTACCACCACACACACACTTCTTTAAATACCAACTTCCTGGAAGGCCTATCCAGTTAATTTATCAAGTATCACTGTCCATATAAGGTAGTGGGTTTTTTGTTTTTAGGGTTTTGGGTTGTGTTTGTTTGTTTGTTTGTTTTGCTTGATTGCATTGTCCATCATTTTGATTTTAGTGATTGCTGACTTTTGTCATTACAAGTAGTATCTAGTGTACTGTAGGCTTTCCACTGCTGAGTGAATGGTGAATGAATAGATACACCCTAAAGGTTAGTGAGAAGGTAGTTGGAATGGGGATTAACTGTGTGGTTTCTTTGCCTTTTGCATGTGTGCTTGAACTAAACAAGTATTCTACCACTGAGCTACACTTCCTTTTTTAAAGTATATATTGACTATACTTTTTACTTTTTATAGCCTTGATCTTATGCCTCTGCTTCCTGAATACAAGCCTCAAACACCAGGCCCAGCTTGTCACTATGAAGAAAATTTAAAAGCAATTCCAATAACTTTATATTTCCCTTTTCCTTTTCAGATTCCCAGGCTAGCTTGCAACTCTCTGTGTTCCTTAGGCTAACTTTGGCTTTCTGACCCTCACACCTGCTTCCCTAGTGCTGGGACTACAGACAGTGTGCCTCTGGGCCCACTTTCCCTTTATCTTCCTTTGACATTTTTTTTCTCCAAACTTTTCTGACAAAGGAGCTGGGGATAGCTCAGTTGGTAGAATACTTACCTAGCATGCATGAAGATGTGTTCAATTCCCCAACCACATTCCATAAACTGGAATAGGTGGTGCATGCCTGTAATACTGCATTGGGAAGGGGAAGTCAGGAAGATTCAGGATTAAGGTACCCTCAGCTATGTAGTGAGTTCTGTATCATCCTTAACTAGGTAATGAGCTCAAAGCCAGCCCAGATTATCTAAGACCCTGTCTCAAAAAAAAAAAAAAAAAAAAAAAAAATCTAACCTAAATGGTACTAAGTACTAATTTATTTCCAGCTACTTTATTTACAGAGGAAATTTTATTGAATGAATAATTAAAATGCCTACCTAAGATTAAATTATGCCTTACAGTGTTTTGTCTGATACAGTATGGAAAGGCTATGTAACTTACAAAAAAACTTAGTTAAAATAAAACCGCATAAGATTGTATTATATCTAGCATAGCAGAGCACACCTTCAATCCCAGTACTTAGGATGCAGAGGCAGGCTGATCTTTCTAAATTCAAGGTCACCTAAGGCTACATATGAGACCCTGTTTCAAAAGAAAAAGAGAAAAGGAAAGATTCTATTACTACAGTGTGCAAAGAAATGAAACTTTAAGGACCTCATGTCTTCAAGGACTGACTGATTGGGTCTGTTCCCTCTTCTTTTTAGGAAGAAGAAAGATGCACTTGATCCCTTACTGTTCAGATACAGGGTACAGCCCACTAAAAAGGAGGTGTATGAGTCTGCTGTTGTTAAAGCAACACAAATCAGGTAACACTCAGTACTTGACATGGGCTGTAAAATAATTATTAATTGTTCTCTCTTCCCTTTTGCCCCATATTTCACTCAGGTAATCTAAGAAAAGTGATGTATTAGGTAGATCCTGAGTCAGAGATACTACCTGCTTTTCTTTTGGGGGGCTCTGCGGGGCTCAGGGCACAGTTCTAAAAGTGTTTCTCTGTGTATTAGCCCTGGCTGTCCTGGAACTTGATTTGTAGCCCAGCCCTTAAACTCACAAAGATTCGCCTGCCTCTGCCTCCTGAGTGCTGGGATGGGTTACATATATGCACCACCACCTGCAGTTTGAGATCTTACTTTATGTCAAAACAAAACAAAGAGCTTTTAAACTTACTTAAAATGTTACAATTTATTATTTAAAATTTTTATTTTAGAGCTCAATGGTTCTCTAGGGTGAACTTTGTAGCTGTCAGTGTTGTATAGCAATGACAAGGGGTGGACCGTACCAGAGGTACTGAGTGCTAATCAGGTATACGGGTTAGTGACTGGGAAGTGGAGGCACCGACATACCCTCACTCACAGTTGACTTCTTTTGTCTCCTTTTGTCTTTAGTTCAAAATATAAATAGCAGTTACAGTTTTGTTTCCTATTAAATATTGTTCATTTCTCTATTTACTTTTTGGCTTCTAGTTTATAATTCCTCTAGACTTCGGTTCCATCCCTACTGGCTCATTTTCTTTTTTATATTTTTCATTGATGAGCTAAAGAATTAGAGTAAGAAGTTGTGCTTGACAGTGAAGCAGTAAAATAACACACAACTCTTTGACACAACTCTTCAGTTGGTTTTGTTTTGTTTTTTACTTTTTAGATACTTTTTTTATTTTATGTGTGTGAATGTTTTTGTCGGCATGATGTGCCTAGTCCCCACAGAGGTTAGCAAAGGCTTTGGATCTCCTGGAGCTGAGTTACCACTGCGGACGTCATGTGGATACTGGGAACCCAGTTTCTCTACAAGGCAAAAGTGCTGGAAACCACTGGGCCTTCTCCAGCGTCTTACTTAAAGCTCTCACTGGGCTCAAAAGTGCTGTCTTGTTCACTGAGAGACAGGGTTGCTCCTGTAGGGAGACTTGCTACACCAGAGAGCTTCACTGCAGTGAAGTGCCCTGTGTGCTGTTGATGACAGCTGATCGCCACTTGGAGCTTTTGAGCCCTTATTTGAAGTGAAAACGAGGAACTAACTTCTTAATGTATTTATAAAAAGAAAACCCATTTATGGCTGCTGGCCACCATGTCAGACAGCATAGACTTCAAGGATCAGTGTGTTCATTGTCAGTAAGTTGCTGCCTCCTGTTTGCCAGCTGCTCCGAGGTCCTGTGCAGCAGCTGGACAAAAGCCTTTAAAGACCAGGGCATGAATGCAGTTTGAGGAGGTTCGATGCTTTACACATCCAGGGGTGTTTATTGACTGAGAAGCTTTCCACTTTTATTTGAAAGACATGTGTTGAATTTAATTAAAACATTTACATTTTACCAGGATTGTGCTGGGTTTGTTCCCCTGTGTGTGTGTGTGTGTGTGTGTGTGTGTGTGTGTGTGTGTGTGTGTTTGACTGTTTTGGTTTTGTTTGTTGTGGTGTTTATTGCTGCTCTTTGTTGCTTTTGAGGAAAATTAAAGTGATAATTAAAATTGTATGTTTGAAATCTAATCTTAACTCTCTGTAACTTTATCTCAGATTTGTTGACGGTTGTATGAGACTACACAAAGTGCTTTAAAGTTTGCTAAGATCTCATGTTTTGCTTACAGTACCCATGTGAACAGGTGATTCGTTGATGCTATGTCATAGATAATCATTTTTATTTTAATTTTTCTACTAATTTTAATTTTTAAATATTTTAAAAGCAATGCTCCTATTTACTTTATTTCTCTGTGTTTTTTAACAACAAATACATACATTGTTTTTATAATAGGCTTTTTATAATTGATCTATTCCAGTTTTTCTAAATTCTGGCATAATCCCTCTGTAGTTTCTAATAAAGTTTACTAAGTATCTTTGGAGGATGAATATTCTCACTGTGTAGACTCCTGGGTTTAGAAGTCAAGTTTTAAATGTATAGCAATTATAGAGTTCTGGTTAAGTTGTTAGTACTAATATTACCTTCTTCCCCAACATCAGCCGGAGAAAACACCTTTTCTCTCGTGATAAACTAAAGCTTTTTCTCAAGCAACACTGTGAACCACAAGATGGAGTCATTAAAATTAAGGTAATGAAAATAATGAAATTATATATTGGGAAGAAATAAAAATAACAAATGTATTATAAATTTGTAGCATTGATAAAATGATATTTCAAAGATGACTTAAATAGCTCTCATTTTATTTAGTACTTTTTTAAAAGTATTTTTTATTGAATTGGGTACTGTTATAGAATTATTAGGTGGCTCAATTACTACCACTTTTTATTATATAGATGATCAACTAAGGCAGATGAAAACAGGTGGAGAACTTGGAAAGTTGTTTAGTGATTTAAGTATTTTATCTGCCTTACAGAGAACAGAAGGATTCATAATAGTGCTAAATAAATGCTCAATTAAGAGAACTAATCAAAGGCATTCTAGTCCAAATACGAACCCCATACATTAGATTTTACTATGGCCATTAAGAGGGAGAATAAAATTTTTATGTATCTAAGACTGGCCTTGAACTTATGGTCCTCCTGCATCCTCCTACGTTCTAGATTATAGGCATATATATCTATACATGGTGCTGGGAATTGAATTTAGGGTTTCATGCATGCTAAGCAAGCATCTCAGCAACTGAACTACATACATCCTCAGCCCTGAAAATCAAGATATTAGAGACCTTCCATTGTGCATTAAATAAAAAGTCAAAAATAGTAAAATTAGTTAATGTGTACTATTTAAATCACATTAGATAAATAAAAATAAAAAATAAAGACTCAGACATAGTAGTATATACCTATAATTCCAACACTTGTAGAGACAGAGGAAGGAAGATTGTAATTCCGAGGCTAGTCTGAGGCATGTTGAGATTCTGTATAGAAAAGCATGTGTACTGGGGAGATGGCTCAGTGAGTGAAGTGCTTCTGTGCAACCATAAGAACTTGAAGTCAGAGAGCCAGCAACCCTGGAAAAGCCAAGTGGAGCAGCATTTGCTCATCTGTAACCCCAGTTCTGGGGGGTGGAAGCAGGGAGGGGAGGATTCCAGATACTCATGGGCTCCCTGATCTCATGGAAAAGGGAATATCGGGATTCAGCAAGAGGCCCTGTGTAGAAGTGAATTGTTAAGCTGCTTTGAACTCCCTCCCGGTAGGTAGGTGATTGAGCTTCTAACAAACCACCAGAGCTCTCTGGATTTGTGAATGAAAGACAGACAGACAGACAGACAGACAGACAGACACACACACACACACACACACACACACACACAAAGAGAGAGAGAGAGAGATTTTAATATTGCCTTACTAGCTCAATGGCTGGGCACTTCCTGAACCTCCCCGCAGCTAGTACACACTCCCCTCCGGTAAGCCTTAGTTAACAATTTCTAGATCTTTATTTTATCTTTATTGCCCCAGACCCAATCAGGGGAGTGGCCATTTACCCTGTCAGCCGGACCTTAAGTCTGATCTCTGACCCCCTGTTATGGCGATTCTGTCTGTTCTTCTTCCCCCTCAGTCCCTTTTCCATGCAGTCTAAAAGCCTGTACAGCAGTTCTTTATGACCAGTCAAAGCCAGGTGGGGCAGGGACCCTCAGTGTCTGGAAGCTCAGCTTTTGGGAACTAAATGAAGACAAAGCATGGGAATAAATCCCCAACAGCCCTGTCCCAAATCTAAAATGGAGATTGATGGAGGAAGATACCCATTGTCAACCTCTGGCCCATACATGTACAACCAAGCACACCTCGTGCAGAAGAACAGATTTGAAATATACATTTAAATTAGATACTGGTGCTTAAGGTGTATATTTCATTGTATGCAAATGTAAATCACAAAAATAAAAGAAATGAAAAAAGACAAATTTATATTTAAAAAATGATATTTCAGATATTTAGGAACAAGATAAATTATTCATTAAAATAAAACCAGGACACTTGGGTAGCCATTTGAAAATAGTCGTGCATGGATGCATATATGAAATGGAACGAGTGCTGATGTGATGCCCGCTAAAGAGCTGCAGAGCGCGGCAACTGCAGGGCCACTGAGAGACCACGTCCACAGTGGAGCCACCGAGAGACCGCGTCCACAGTGGAGCCCCCGAGAGACCGCGTCCATAGTGGAGCCCCCGAGAGACCGCGTCCACAGTGGAGCCACCGAGAGACTGCGTCCACAGTGGGAACCGCAGGTGAAAATGCCATCAGGAAGCTTCCCAGGGCAAGCACTGGACAACAATAAAGAAGTGACATTTATTAGAATACATAAGCATTCCAGTGGGAAACCGAGAAAGTTGACATGATTAAAATTTAACATTTGCCATATGAAAACTTGAAAGCATTATTAAAGTATAAAAATGGTTTTGGCCTTTTCTGAGTAAATATGTGAATTGAGCATCCCTACCTAGAAAATCAAAATGCTCCAAGTTCTAAAGCTTTCTTATTTAAACCTTGTTGATTATTGCAGTGACTCTATGTATGGAAATATCTACACTATTAAATGTGGATACATACAGAAAATTTAAAAGTATCATGAAGGATTTGGAGAGATGACTCAGCAGTTAAGAACACTGTCTTCACAGGTTAGGAGACCAGGCCTAAATCTCTGTTTCCAAGAACTGAGCAAGTCCAGGCAAGTCCAGGCCTCAGAAGCTGCCCCACCATCTGGCGTGAGGCAAGGACAATGGGTCTGCAGTAGTTTCCAGACATCCCCAACAAGCTTCCACACCCTGGTAATGGTTCTGGTGGAATGTCCCTAGAGATGGAGCAAGATAAAGACCACCTACTACAGAATTCCGCTAATGTGCTTTAAATCAGGCCTGTGAACTCACTTAGTTGTCTATCTGGAAAATGGGAGACCCCAGCATGTTGAACTTCTGCAGAATAAAACACTCTTTGCATTAAAAAAAAAAAACAAAAAACAAAAAACAAAAAACAAAAAACAAAAACCACTGGCTGCTCTTGCAAAGGACCCAAATTTGATTCTCAGTCAGATTTGATTCTCAGCCCCACATGATGGCTCACAACTGTCTGCCTCCAGTTCCAGGGTATCCAGCATCCTCTTCTGGCCTTCTTGGGCACTGAATGCATATGGTGCACAGATATACATACAGACAAAATATCTATATGCATAAAATAAAGGAATAAATAAATCTCAAAATATTTCAAAACATCATGCAAATAACCTTTAAAGTATGTAAAGGTATATATAGGCCAGGTGCCATGGCACAATATGCCTGTAAGCTCAGGCTGCTGAGGTAAAAGAATCACAAGTTTGATTATGGTGTACTACACACAAGTATCCTGTCCAGTCCAGTGTCCTGTGTAAATGAAGTTCACATTTAGCCTGAGGTTTTACATCACCCCTCACAAGATATCTTCTTGTATATTTGCAAATATTAAAAAAAAATCTGTGAAAATATGAAATCCTTAGGCTATGGGCAATTCCAAAAAAGCTCGATCATCCTGTATTTGAGAAGAAACCATTCTGGTACTCAGGCAGCAGCATGAGTACATGATCACCCTGGAGAGTCTAATGTAGAAATGTAATGGGTTCTTGCTCTGTTAGGATGACCAGAATCAACAGGGTTTCAGATGCTGAAACTTGTGATCTACCAACAAAACATATAAACTGTCTAGTAGAACTCTTCCTGTTTTGTTAATACTGACATTTTTGTAGCTTTGCTTTCCTGGACCATTTCTGTGAATGACATTTTCCTTTGAGGTTAAAAAGTATAATCTGTCCACTAAGTCAAAACATCTGGGGTTGAACATACTCTAAACATTGTTCTAAACAAATTTTAGATATAAGGTAAGAGGTAAATCTCAAATGTGGTGAATATCTTAGAACCTTACAGCTCCAGTAAGAATAAAATCGACTTCTTAATTTTTTATTTGGAACTTTATAGAAATTTGAATTTCTGTTTTTATCAAGACCAACTCATCTTAATATATAAAGTCAATATCTAAGTCATTACCTAGCCCCGACAAAGAATCAAAATGTTCAGTAGTTTGAAAATGGTTGAGAAAGTTTTACTGTGAGCTAGGTAGTAGTAATCCTCCTCAGGACACTGAGGCAGAATTGCATGTGTGAGATTAGCCTGGATGGACTTCACAGAGAGATTGTCTCAAAAAACCAAAATAGAACAACACAAAGGAGAAAGACACTTATTGGAGTATTGAAACATTATATTTTATTTTATAAATAATATGCAATTATTTGCCAAAAAAATAATAATCAAAGATACCAGGGTTTTTAAATGTACGACTTGAATATTTTCAAGCCAGACATACTGGTATATACCTATAATTCCAGAACTCAGGGGGCAAAGTCAGGCAAATGCCTGAATTCAAGACCAGCCTCATCTAAAAAGCAAGTCAAAGCCAGTCAGAGGTACATACTGAGTTCCTAGCTTAAAAAAGTTTTTATAGATACAGTTTTTTCTTACATAGAAAAATTTAGACAAAATTGGTAAAAACAAAACAGAGATGTATCTATAAAGAATGTTGACTGTTAAGAGGTAATTACTGCTCTTACTGAATGTGGCTCCTGCATCCACGCCCCACATCAGGGGCTTATAACTGCCTATATGTAACTCTAGCACCTGCCTTCATATGTAACTTCACACCTGCTATTAAAAATAAAATAAATCTAAAGAGCATATTGAAATAGCTTTTAGTACTCAAAACTCTGTAGAAGCATTGTTCATATTTTGTGGAAAGGTGGTTTGGTTTTATTAGACTAAGTCTCATGTAAGCACATCTTAAAGCTACTGTGACGCCAAGAATGACCTTGAGGTCCTGAACCTTGAGGTCCTGTCTTGCAAATGCTGGGATTACAGGCATATATCACAAGTTCATGATAAACTTTAATTAGTTTTCTATCTGGTATCTTTCTGATTAATTATTTAATGTAGAAAAGGATCATATAAACCAACTACATACATGCATTTGAAAGACAATGTTTTTGGCTTAGTCTTTAACAGTTAATATTGGTCGTATGACATTCGAACATATTGTATACGGTACACTAATGTGTTGTCACTATATGCCCTGTGTGTTTTTAATTAAGGCATCGTCTTTTTCAACATATAACATAGCAGAGCAAGATTTTTCTTATTTCTTCCCTGATGATCCACCTACATTTATCTTCAGTCCTGCTAACAGACGAAGAGGAAGACCTCCCAAACGAATATCTTTTGGTCAGGTAGGTAAAGAAAAGCCTAAACTACCCTTAGCTGTTAATAAAGCAGTGTTTGCAATCAATGAAATGTTTAGTTCCTGTCACCCCATAACCTGTAAGAAGAATACCCTTTTACTTCATATAAGAAAACTTGAGTGTGTACTCGCTTGATGCTGCTCAGCATTAAGATTTATGAAGTTTCCAGTGTAGTTTCATGTTCTCAGGAGACAGATTTTATACCAAGGTAGGAATAAGTATACAGGCAGTTACTAAGAAAACCAAGTGGGGTGAAAAACTCAGGAAATTAGAATAACACTCAAGTATCCAGAGCAGTTCTGACTGGAGGGCTTTAAGAAAGGCCTGAATGAAACACAAGAGTTGGTGGTTTGAATAAGAAGAGCTCCCATGGGATCATATATTTCAATGCTTAGTCATCTGGGAGTGGGCTTGGAGGTTACCAAAGCCTATAACCAGACTCAGTGTGTCTGTACCTATGGATCAGGGTGTAGCTCTCAGCTGCTGTTGGAGAGTCTGCCCGCATGTTGCCCTGATGATAATGAACTAAACCTCTGAAACTATAAGCTAGCCCCCAACTCGATGTTTTCTCTTATAATAGTTGTCTTGGTCATGGTGTCTCTTTACAGCAATGGAACAGTGGCTAAGACACTCAGCCATAGGGCAAAAGGGTGGAAGGATACTTGAGACATGAACATGGTTATTAAAGGGACTCAGCATTGGTTTGCAGAATGTTCGTTGTGCACATAGCATAGCAGATCTATAAACATACAGGGAGATCTAATGAGTTATGAAGCAGGGTGTGTATTTCTGAGGCTGCAATTTGTAAATCAAATGGTTCTAATATTCTTTATATAATAATATACAATTTGTTTATGTAGTTACTAAAACTAGACTTTAACCAAAAAGTGGTGGCCTAAATCCAAGCAAATAACAATCTATTGCTGGCTCAGGGTATGTAATGAGAGAACTAGAATGCATGGTAAATTTCTAAGAGATTTTAGAGTAGAAAGAGAAGGGCAGTGTGGAATGAAAAATATGTCAAGTTACTTCCCAGTTTACCTTTATTTGTTTTAGCAATAAAGACTTTTCCTTCATCAAATCATTGTCATTCCCCACAAAGACACCATGGAAGAGTCTGGAAGTGGGCAAACTAGTAACCTATGCAGGTCTCAGAGCTGGAAGGAACATACTTGGACTCTTCTGATCCTGGATTCCCTTTCTTCTGCACTTTTTGTTTTCTCTTACCCCCCTTCTGTACATGCTGATCTGTTTTCTTCTGACTAGAGGTTGCTGATAGCTATGATGATTTGCAAGCAAGCTTCCACTGCTTCTAATAACAGTTTGGAGGGTATTTGGTATATGTGATGGTTTGTATATGCTCGGCCCAGGGAGTGGTACTATTCAGAGGTGTGGCCTTGTTGGAGTAGGTGTGTCACTGTGGGTGTGGGCTTAAAGACCCTCACCCTAGCTGTCTAGAAGTCTTCCACTAGCAGCCTTCAGATGAAGATATAGAACTCTCAGCTCCTCCTGCACCATGTCTGCCTTGATGCGGCCATGCTCTTGCCTTGATGATAATGGACTGAACCCTGAACCTGTAAGCCAGCCCCAGTTAAATGTTGTCCTTATAAGAGTTGCCTCGGTCATGGTGTCTGTTCACAGCAGTAAAACCCTAACTGAGACAGAAGTTGGTACTAGAGACTGGGGTATTGCTGTGATATGCCTGACCATGCTTTTGTTTGGAAGAATGTGGATTTTGGGACTTTGGAAAGCAGTGGAATGCTTTAAGTTGGGCTTAATGGGCCATCCTAGTAGGAATATGGAAGACTTTGTTGCTGAGTATGACTGGAATTGTGCAGATTTGGCCCAAGAGGTTTCAGTGGAGACAAATTTCAGTATGTGGCCTAGAAACTGTTGTGGTATTTTTGTGAAGAATGTGGATACTTTTTGCCCTTGTCTGAAGAGTCTACCTGAGTATAAGGTAAAGAGATTTATATTAATTGCATTGACAAAGAAGTCTCAAAAAAGCCCAGCAGAGACCTTTTTCTCTGGTTAAGTCTCATGAAGAGTGTTTTGATCGAGCGTAGCAAGCTTAGAAAGGAAAAATATAAAATATATGTTTCGCCGGGCAGTGGTGGTGTGTGCCTTTAATCCCAGCACTCGGGAGGCAGAGGCAGGCGGATTTCTGAGTTCGAGGCCAGCCTGGTCTACAGAGTGAGTTCCAGGACAGCCAGGGCTATACAGAGAAACCGTGTCTCAAAAAAAAAAAAAAAAAAAAAATATATATATATATATATATAAAATATATATATATAAAATATATGATTCAAGTATTAAAGGGGCACCCGGAAGTGAAATGGAGCCAAATCCTGTGTTCTAGGAGATAGCAGATTAAGGGAGTGGCACTTTAGGGCAAGATCATACCCAGTTAAGTTTAGATCCAGGCATGGTGGTACACACCTTTAATCTCAGGAGATTAAAGCCAAGCAGATCTCTGAATTCAAAACCAGCCTGAGACAGCAAGTTCTAGGTGAAGAAAAGCTTAATTAATTCAGGCATGGTGGTACACGCCTTTAATCCCAGGAGACAGGCATGCAGATCTTTGAGTTCAAGGTCAATCTACAGAGCAAGATCCATGACAGCCAAGCTCCGGGAGTGAAGGAGCTGGGAAAGAGGAAGCTAATGATAATGTAATAGAACAAGGGGCCATGTTCCAGCAAGCAGCAGAACTTGTCAGGTTTGGCCATGTGTCTCTGGCTTTATATTCAAGAGGAGAAGGAGGCTACTGGGACAGTTGATGCTGGTTAGCTGGAGCTCAGAAATTAGTGGTAATTAAGAAGAGACCAGCATCACTGAGGTGAAATCTTCTGGGATGTGTTTTCTGATAGGAAGCTCTTTCCAGAGATAGCCAAGGTTGTACCTCAAGCTACAGCTGTACTTGGTAATATGTAAGAGTCACCCAGGTGGAACTAGTTTTAAAGGCATGAAGGGGTTATAAAGAGCAGCTGAGGCTTGGCACTGTGAGAGGCCATGGAAGGCCATTGGTGAAGGTGCAACCTCAGTTGCAGTTGATGGCCCAGGACTGAAGGGGTCATGCAAAAGAGTTGAGGCTTGGCACCATGAAGAGAGCCTATGAGAGGCTGTTGGTGAAGCCCAGTTGCAGTGGATGACCCCTGTGTATTGGAGATGCCAGTACCTTGGGATGATCACCAAGAGCAGGAGCAGCAGTGGAGTGGATCAACCTGAGCTTAGAGTGCTAAGGAGGGCAGAGCTGTAGAAGTGATGTCAGCCCTTAGGGGCCGAGAAGATCATTCCCAGCCAGACACTGAAGAAGCTGTAACAGTGAAGTTGCCTTGGAGACTCCAGGATGTTCGAGATGCCAGAGCCGTGGGCTATCTGCTGAGGAAAGCTGCTGACAGGGAGTGGAACCAGGCCAGGTGAAAGAAGTTTGTTGCAGTCAACAAAGATGAGAAAGGAGTTGGAGATCTGAGTCCTGCTTTGACATCAGCCTTGGAGATGCAGAGTTTGGAGTTTGCCCAGCTGGTTTCCTGTCTTGCTTTGGGAGTTACCGTTAAGTGATGAATCTTAGAAGAGACTTTAAACTTTGGAGTTTTAACATTGTTGAGACTGCTATAGACTATGGGGACTTTGGAAGCTGGACTAAATGTACTTAGCATTATGCTATGTTTATGTATGACCCATAGACTCATATGTTTGAACAAGCCTATGTGGGCCAGGGGGTGGAATGTAATGGTTTGTATATGCTTGGCCCAGGGAGTGGCACTATTCAGAGGTGTGGCCTTGTTGGAGTAGGTGTGTCACTGTGAGTGTGGGCTTAAGACCCTCATCCTAGTTACCTGGAAGCCAGTCTTCCACTAGTGGATGTTGAACTCTCAGCTCTTCCTGCACCATGTCTGCCTGGATGTTGCCATGCTCTTGCCTTGATGATAATGGACTGAACCCTGAACCTGTAAGCCAGCCCCAGTTAAATGTTGTCCTTATAAGAGTTGCCTCGGTCATGGTGTCTGTTCACAGCAGTAAAACCCTAAGACAGTATAATTTAGAGTCTTGGTCATTTCCAGGCTCTTGTTAAGTGTGTGATTTGCCTGTGTCGTAAAAAAGAGTAAGTAGGACAGATATTATTTCTTCCTTCGGTGGAGACATCCAGTTGTGACCAATTAGTTACCTTTATTTCCTAGCTCTAGTTCAGGTGTAATTATCTTTTTCAGCTGTTTAGTATTTCCACTTCAGACTTTATCCAAATTTTGAGATTTGAAAGGTGTTTACTTAGAATATTGAACCTTAGCTGTTAAAACCTTTTTCATATTTTACAAAGATCTGACTTCCCTGATAAACTATCCATGAGGGAAGGGACCAAGTCTACCTTGTTTATCACTGTTATTTAGCACTGGCCTAGTGCTTACCAAGTACTTAAGTATTAAAATGAATTGTATGTTTTGTTATATTACAGTATGAAATAATAAATGATTATTAGAGAGCCAACTGTGGTACAAGGCAGAGGCAGGACAGTCACAGCAACTCTGAGGCCATCTGAGCCTTATCTATATAAAAAGTTCCAGGCCAGCAAGGAGCTGCATAGCAAGAATACTGTCCCCAAATAAAATAAAAGTTTGGGATTGCTTAATATTGACAACAAAATATCCTTCTGACATGTCTTTCATATTTGATGTTTATATCATCTAGATTATAAAGTAATCTTGAGGATTTATTATTTTTCTAATGTATAATTTTTATTGCTCTTGATAATATTACCAAAGTATTGGATGTTTTTCTAATATCACTATGATTAGAATTACTAATTTATCCATTTATACTTAGAATTCATTTTAATATTTACAAAAAACTGTAATTGGTGTAGCTTTTGTTAATTTTTTTTTGCTGTTCTGGGCATTTGAACCCAGGGCTTGAAGATACTTATGTGCACCTTGGTATTCTACCACTAACCTATGACTGCAGTCCTGGTGAGAGCTTTTGATGTTTGGGTTTTTTGTTTTGTTTTGTTTCTTCCTTACTAAGAAAACTTGGCAGACCATCAGTTTATGTAGTTCGTAGTTTACCACTTTAGTTTCTTCATTTATGTTTTAGGAAGACAACATTGCTAGTAAGCAGACTATTGCAAGATGTCGGAACAAAGCTATTAAAGAAAGAGACAAGCTTTTGAAACAAGAAGAAATGAGGGCACTGGGTGAGTTTTAACATTCTCTGCAAACACTGTTTAAGGATAAGAACGAATATTTCTCTGGGCCCAGATGAGGAATATTTCTGAATGATAAATCTCTCCTCACAGATCACTGTCATTTTTTTCCAAATGACCCTTATTCATCTCCCTAAGTATATCATTCCCTAGTAGACTGCTTAATGCCAGATTGAACTAAAGTTGTTTTCAGGATTTAAAAGCTGTTGGAGACCGTGGCATCTGAGTCGTATGGCCTTTACTGACACTGCCTCCCAGGTCGAATACGTCTGAATCTAGTTCACAGGTGGATGGGACTCCAGATCAGTCCATCCCGGTTGTGAGGGATGTGGGGAGTCCAGAGCTTAGCAAGTAGACTACCGTTAACCAGTTACCTGCTGACCCCTCACAAATTTATGAGTCTCTGCTAATCTCATTTAACCTAAATTATTTTAGAGCCTCTTTTGTTACACTTTTTTTAAACTGAATTTCTTTTTGTGTCAGTGTATAACTTTAAATTTGACCTTCTCCACAGCTTTTGAAAAGGCTAAACTAAAACGAGAAAAAGCAGATGCTTTAGAAGCAAGGAAAAGAGAAAAAGAAGATAAAGAGAAAAAGAGGGAAGAATTGAAGAAAATCGTAGAAGAAGAGCGACTAAAGAAAAAAGAAGAAAAAGAGAGACTCAAAATAGAAAGAGAAAAGGTATTCAGTATATTAATATATATAAGTATAGCTGTGATTCTTACATATAATGTAAGTTTACATATTTAAATGCATCGCTAATTCTTTTTGTTTGTTTGTTTTTTGTTTTGTTTTGTTTTGTTTTGTTGGTTTTTCGAGACAAGGTTTCTCTGTATAGCCCTGGATGTCCTGGAACTCACTGTGTAGATCAGGCTGGCCTCGAACTCAGAAATCCACCTGCCTCTGCCTCCCAAGTGCTGGGATTAAAGGCGTGCACCACCACTGCCTGGCTACATCACTAATTCTTTAAATTAAATTCTTTTACCATTTTCATTCGAATTTTTGAGCCTGCATAGACCACAGATAAAATAATTAATCTCCCCAGGGCACTGGAGAGATGGCTCAGAGGTTAAGAACACTGGCTGCTCTTCTAGAGGTTCTGAGTTCAATTCCTAGCAACCATATGGTGGCTCACAACCATCTGTAATGAGATCTGGTGCCTTCTTCTGGCATGCAGGCATATATGCAGGCAAAATGTTGTATACATAAAAAACGAAAGAAATCTTTGAAAAAATTAGTCTCCCCTTTGCTTCAGAAAGTTTAATTACTATTTTAAGGTTCAGTGTATTTGTATGCTTTTATACTTAACTCAAAATTTAAAATGCAGGCTGGAGAGATGGCTTCATGTTAAGAGCACTGGCTACTCTTCCAGAAGACCTGAGTTTAATTCCTACCACCCACATGGCAGCTCACCAGCATCTATAACTTCAGCTCCAGGAAATCTGGCATCCTCTTCTGGCCTCCACAGCATCAGACATGCATGTGGTGCCGAGACATACACATAGGCAAAACATCCATACATATTAAATAAATGAATCTTTCTTAAGTCAGTGGGCTGGAGAGATGGATTATTAACAGTTAAAAGAGCACTTGCTCTTCTTTCTTTTTAATGATTTATGTGTTTTCATTTTATGGGTGTTGGTGTTTTGCCTGTATAGTCTGTGAGAGTATCTGATCCTCTGGAACTAGACTTACAGACACTTGTGAGCTGCCAAGTTTAACCAGTTACCTGCTAGCTCCTCAAGAATTTGCAAGTCTGCTAATCTCACTTAACTTAAATTATTTTAGAGCCTCCTTTGTTAGATTTTTTGATGCTAGGAATTGAACCCAGGTCCTCTGAAAGAGCAGTCACTGCTCTTAATTCCCAGGCATCTCTCCAGCCCCATACTTGCTTTCTTCTTTTTCCTTTTTTGGTTTTTGTTTTTATTTTTTGAGACGGATTTTCTCTGTATAGCCTTGGCTGTCCTAGAACTCATTTTGTAAACTCACTCTATAGGCTGGCCTCAAACTCAGAGATCTGCCTGCCAAGTGCTGGGTACCCAGAACACTTGCTCTTTTTACAGATTTCTTGATCTTGGTGCCTAGAACCCACATTGGGCTCCAGGGGGTCTGATGCTCTGTTCTGGCCTCTGTGGGCACTGCACACATGAGATAAACACAGATAAGCAGGCAAATGCACATCATTTGTTTTTAATTTTTTAAAAGTTACAAGATGGAACATGATTGAAGACACTAATAATTGATCTCTACAGCCCCCCCCACATATACATAGACTATACACCCCCCCCAAAAATAAACTTTGATTCATTTATTTCTAGTCTTCATTCTTGGCCTTAAAAACTAAAAACAGGACTGGAGAGATGGTTCAGTGGATTGAGGGTATTAGCCATTCTTGGGGAGGACCCAGGTTTTGATTCCTAGCACCCACATGGCAGCTCACAACCATCTTCATGGAACCCTAGTTCCAGGGGATTTTTTGTTTGTTTTTAATTGAGACAGGGTCTTGTGTAACCTAAGCTGGTCCCACATTTGCTCTGTAGCCACAGATGACCTTGAATTCTTTTTTGTTTGTTTTTGGTTTTTCGAGACAGGGTTTCTCTGTGTAGTCCTGGCTGTCCTGGAACTCACTCTGTAGAGCAGGCTGGCCTTGAACTCAGAAATCCTCCCAAGTGCTGGGATTAAAGACATGCACCACCACTGCCCGGCGACCTTGAATTCTTGCCAGTACCTTTCAGGTACTGGAATTACAAGTGTATACCACCAAGCCTCATTTTACACTGTTTTGAGAATCAAACTTGACTATTGGGCAAGCACGGTACTAGCTATGCTGCCTGACTCCAGTGTTTATGAACAGTTCTCAGGTGATGTTGATATTGATGGGTAAATTTCTTCTAATTTTTATAACCTTTATTGTTAGGAAAGAGAGAAATTACGTGAAGAAAAGCGAAAATATATGGAATACTTAAAGCAGTGGAGTAAACCTAGAGAAGATATGGAATGTGATGACCTTAAGGTATGAACATGCAGTGCTTGACACAGATGTATTTAATGTGTCCTATGTGGCTTTGCTGATAGAATGGTTGGTCAGGCTGGGCATGATAACACATGCATTTAATCCCGAAGTTGGTGGGTAGAGACAGGTGGATGGATCTCTTGTTAGTCTGAGGCCATCCTAGGCTACATACTGAGACCCTATCTCAAAAAAAAAAAAAAAAAAAAAAAAATGGGGTTGGGTTTGTTTGTTTGTTTGTTGGCAGTAAGAATGGTCTTACTGTGTAGACCAGGCAGCCTGGAGCTCCCATCCATTTGTGTCACTCTTCTGAGTGCAGAGACTGCAAGTCTATAGTACTCACCTTAGCTGAAAAGTTTGTCTCTTGATAGAAGTGTATCTTCCTCATTTAACTGAAAGGAAACAGCCAGCTATATAGATGGCTTTCTTAGCTTTCCAGGGTTGTATTGTTACCTGTAGAAGTGGTTACTCAGCCAAAATAATTGATCAGTCTTTGTGATACCTGGCATCCAATAAGTGCCATGACCAGGCATGCATTTAGGTTTATTTGGGTTAAGAGAATAAAGATTTCATTTATTTCTGGAAATAATCTAAAAGTATCTAAATCTTTAGACATTACCTGTACTATTTAACCTTGCAGGAACTTCCAGAACCAACACCAGTAAAAACTAGACTACCTCCTGAAGTCTTCGGAGATGCTCTGATGGTTTTGGAGTTCCTTAATGCATTTGGGGAACTTTTTGATCTTCAGGATGAGTTTCCTGAGGGAGTAACCTTAGGCAAGTACTCAAGTTACCTGTTGCTTCTTTACAGTTTCCTCTGACATAATGTATTACTTGGTCTCTAGCTGTCTTAGTTAGGGTTTCTATTGCTGTGACACAACACCATGACCCAAAGCAACATGGTGAGGGTGGGGAGGGTGGGGAGGGTGGGGAGGGTGGGGAGGGTGGGGAGGGTGGGGTTCTTTGCTTACACTTCCACACCAGTCCATTATCAAAGAAAATGAGCGCAGGAACTCAAGGCAGGCATCTGGAGACAGGAGCTGGAGCCCTGGGGAAGTGTGTTTTACTGTCTTGCCCTCTTGCATTCTCCTACCATCCAGGACCACATGCCCATGGGTGGCATCGCTCCCAATGGTCTGGGCACACCCCCATCAACAATCAAGAAAGTGCCCTACAGACATCAATACAGGCACTCTTTTAATTAAGATTTCCTCTTCCCTGATAAGTCTAGTTTTGTGTCAAGTTAACAAAAACAACCAGCACACTAAAGATGCACAGGGAACACACGCGCACATGCACACGCACACGCACAAGCACACGCACACGCACGCGCACATGCACACGTATATTCCATGAAAGCAGATGGGGTACAAGATAGAGCCAGAAAAGGACCAGCTAGAGGGAGAAAGGAAGATAATCGGAGACGGCGGGGAGGTGCAGTGCCCTCACACAATTGTATACATGCACGAAAATGCCATTAAGAAACACAGTCTTCTATGTTTACTAAATACATTAGTAAAAAAAAACCCAAAACTAATAAACATAAATATAAGTGGTTTAAAAAAAAAAAAAAAGAGTAAGTGACCTCTCAGAGTTCTGTAGGTCACTGGACATCTCTTTTGGAGTCTCCCATATGATGGCTAGACCTGAGGTCTTATGGCGGTGTTGTGACTGGCTAGTTGTTTAAGATGGTGTTTTCATGCATGTGTTTCAGTTCTCTCCATGTGACCTCCCACTAGGAAACAGAAACTGTTACTGTTAGGCTTGGAACTGGTACATCCTTACCTTCGCCATGGGCCCTCGTAAGAACAGTTAGAGACACACTTCTTGAGTGAGGAATGCCATGTGAGAGTTTACAGACAAGTAGTTTCCACTTCTAATGTATAATTAATTTACATGTGGTTTTACAAACTTTATATAAACATTTATAATAGAGTCCAATATGAAGAGGAATTGGAATCAAATTTTAAATTTTTATCCACTAAAGTGTTTTTAAGCTGCATGTAGAAGCCCCCGAAACAGATTTCGTTGACATTCTTGTTTTAATAAGAGAGTACATTGACAATAGGACTTTGAGATCTGCAGTGTCTCCTTACAGAAGAAACAAGAGCATCTAAACAATTTTATTTAGGTAAACATTTTAATATCCACACAATGTTAGGATTAAACCTAATAATGATAATTATCTTTCCTGGGCACTGTTCGGTAAGCAACATCTCACATAGCTCTCATGAACAGTGGAACAATAATAATCAATTATGTATTTTATAGGGGTTCTTTTGGTTTATTTACTTTGATTTTTGAGACAGAGTATTACTATATGGCTCTGGCTGACCCAGAACTTGCTATGTAGACTGGTAGAACAATCTGCCTTCATCACCACTTCCTGTAAAATTATATTTTTAAATGTAGCTAAATTTATGCCTTAATTTTAAATTTAGATGTTATATTGGTCCAGTGAGGCTATTTTGATTGACTTTAGTGCACTGACTTTGGCTTATTTTTTTTCTGTGTTGAAATCCTAATTTATTTTGGTTTAGATAAGATGTGGATCTACTTTCATAAACAGGCACTTGAGAGAACAGTCGCACAGGCTCATATTGATTGAATGTTTATTATTTTCCAATGGAGTTGTTTCTTCAGTCATGACAGAACTTTAAATTCCTTTTAAACGTTTTATTCACAGAAGTGTTAGAGGAAGCTCTTGTAGGAAATGACAGTGAAGGCCCACTGTGTGAATTGCTTTTTTTCTTCCTGACTGCAATCTTCCAGGCGATGGCTGAAGAAGAGGAGGAAGTAGCCAAAGAGCAGATAACTGATGCTGACACCAAAGGTCAGAGTTCAACACCATTGCTGATTGAGCTAGCAGCTTTGTAGTAAAACTGGGTTCTAGTGGATTATTTCAAAACTAACTTTTCTTCTGCAGTTAGAAAATATAGGTATTCAGTTTACCTGATGCTAAGTCATATTAAGTTGATAACATATTACCAGATATCTGTAAAAACTTAATATTGGTGTTACCTGTTTCTGACAGCTTTTGAGACATTTTCCCCGAGTTGTCTTCCTTTTGTTTCTTTATATCTTCCCTTGTAATTTAGAAGCATCTCACTGTCTGGTATATGCAATGTCAAGAAATTCTGCTAAATAGCCTTTTCCCTCTGCTCTTCATTGGGAAAACCTAATTTCTTATAACTACTTTCAACTGAAATACTACTATTGCTGATTTTATTGTAGATCTGACACTTTTTACTAGCATTTAGGATATTTTTTTTTAAATCTGGATAGTTTGATTTAGAAATTTTGTTCTTTAAATTTCATGCTCTTAAATATCCAAGGTCAGTATACAATATGTTAACATAGCAAAAATTTCTTGGAGAAACCTTTAGAAAACTTCTACAGTTATGCTCACTAGTCTTTCAAGCACTAGCCTTGGTCCAGCCATCTAGCCCATCTCATTCTCTGATGTGCCTTTCATTTCACACTTTGTTATTAAAATATTTCTAAGTCTGCCATTTTAAAACTGTGTGGATATGCCTACCACTCCCAGCACCCCGTAAAACTGGGCATGGGAGGACATACCAACCATAATCCCAGCACCTGGGAGGATAGAAGCTCAGGGGCATCCTCAGCAGTATCCTGAGTTCAAGTCCAACCTGGGACACATGAAACTTGTCAAACAAGACAATCTGCTCACTGCCTTGTTTACCTCCTGTAGTCAGAGGAAATGTTGAGCATTTCTATGCTATTGGTGTGATTGTGGACTAGGAGCTTGATTAAATAATGCTTCAGTCTGTTATGTAAAACTCTTAGTAAGGAAATCACGCTGGGAGACATCTCAACAGCAGTGTTGGAACACAAGGATGCAATTTCTCCATATCTGCTAGGTTTTTGGCCCTAGGAAGTTTGAGTTCTGTGCCTATTTCCTGGATCAATGAGATTGATAAATCTGCATCTAATGCTGTCTGCCTTCTGACCTCATGGTCTGAGCCGAAGTGAAATGTGTTCTCCAGCTTAAGTACCGCTCACCATAGGCTCCATATCAAGGGGTTTAGCAACACGACTGCCCCATTTTCATCAAACAGGAGTGGCCATATGGCCCTTGTGTTAGCCGATAACACTATAGAGTTATGATAAAGTTACGACTTTAACATAAGACATTAAGCTGTGTTTAGTTCCATATTTAAAACAGATGAGGATTGCCGTTTTGAAAGCTCTAATACAAAAAGAAAAGTGGGTTCAGCAAGATAGCTCAGCAAATGGAAACACTTGCTGTGCAGTCCTGGTAAGCAGCGCTGGATCCCTAGAGCCCACAGTAAAAGCAGAAATAATGTCTGAAGGAGTTGTCCTCTGACCTCTACACGTGTGCCTGCACACACACAGGCAAGCACAAGCATGTAATAATAAGTGCAATGATTTTGTTAAAAAAAAAGAATGAAAAGGAACTTGAGTGAGAAAATCAGTTCATGTAAAGGAAAAAATTAGAAAGCTGCTGGAGTTTTTTTGAGACAAGGTTTCTATGTAGCCCTGACTGTCCTGGAACTCACTCTGTAGACCAGGCTGGCCTCGAACTCAGAAATCCACCTGCCTCTGCCTCCCAAGTGCTGGGATTAAAGGCATGCGGCACCACTGCCCGGCACCAGTTCTTTTCTAGTCAGGATTTGCTTAATCTATTTCTATATCTCTGTTCTTATACAGAACAATCTCAAATATAAAAATACGAAGTCGATCTCTGCATAAATGCTTGCTACAATAAAGGTTATACATGGTTCAGTAATGGCAACTATCACAGGAATAACTTTATTTTTTTCTTCCCATCTCAATAATGGAAAAGTTTTCTAAAGTCTTCTTATAAACAGTGACATAGGATTGATTTTTTTTTTTAAACTTCTACTTTTACTGGTTTTATTTTCTGTGCAAAGAAACATATGTAGCTAAAAGAATTGTGGCTAATGAGAAGGTGATGGATCACAAATTTAGGCAATCTGAACTATAACCACATAATGACTATAATTATATTAAAACAGGTAACAAAGTTAAAAAGCTGATTATTTGTCTTCTTAGCATTGCCCATATCTAATTTCATTAGCCCTTGGAATCCCTGTTTCATATCAAATCTTAGAAATTTTGTCAGTTTTAAAAGTCTTGTACTAACTATATCAGTTATTCCTGACTTTAGTTTTTTCTTGTTGATGCTGCTGCTAGTTTGAGATAGGATCTCTCATGTTGACCTTGAACTTGCAATATACCTGAGGTTGACCTTGAACTCCTGCCTCCTTTCTCCATGTTCTAAACACAGGAATCAGGTTCTACCATAGCCAGTTTCCTGTCTTTATTTTTATATAATGAACCTAAAATTCTTGGAAAGACAAGAGCATCTTCCTTAAATGGAACAGTTTTGAGGCTTTTTCCCCCTGAGATATCATTACTGAATATTGGAATTCTATGTACCTCTTTATACATTAAAATGATGTAATAAAGCCAAGCTTGGTGGCACAGGCCTTTAATCCCACCTCTTGAAATAATAAGTGCACATATGTAATAATGAGGGAGGCAGAGACAGGAGAATCCATGAGTTTGAGGCTGGCCTGGTCTACATAGAGAGACCCTGTCACAAAACAAAACTCTAATAAATGTAACTGTTTCACACAGTTATATGGGATACAGTTCAGCCATGCTCTCTTGCAAGAAGGGGTCCAGGGGATACTGAGAAAATTCTAAAGAGGTAGTTGTAATTCTCTAAAGTGCCGAGTGATAGATAATGCAGTTTAAGAATCCGTGAGTCAGTAGCCGAGAGCACTGGCTGCTCTCGCAGAGGACTGTGGTCTGAATCGCAGCACCCATGTAGGCGCTAACAACTGTCTTTAACTCGTACTCCAGAGGATCTGATATCCCCTTCTAGCCTTCTTCAGCACCTGCACATGCATGGCACACAAATATACACTAAGGTGAACACACACATGTCATTTTCTTAATGTAAAAGAATAGTATTTTAACGTCATTTTATGTAAGACTGTAAAAACAATCATTCTGTTACTGGTTCATTTCTTAAGGCCTCTGTCGCCTTTGTTCTAAAATGCTGATTTCCTCTAGATGGTAGAGGTTAGACACGACACTATCTACTGAGGAAGCGATCTAGCACACGTGTGTGGCTGTGTCTAGGAGTGTGGGTAATCATAGTGCATGTTAATGTTAAATGTGTTGTGGCTTTATATGTAAATGGAAAATGTGAAGTTTTAGGTCTAGTACTTGCCTGTTACTTGAGTTAGGTCTGGTAGGTGTAACTTCAGCACTTACAATAAATTTAATCATGTAACTTCTATGTGGTCCTGTTTGTATCTTAACATCATCAGTAATTGTGATCAGACTTGACCCCAGAGTTGCCTTTTCCGTGGAAAAGTTACTCACTTTATTCTCTAAGGTTCCTTTTGTCCACCTGGAAATTTTGCCAATTGAATCACGTTAGAACAATATGGAAGCATAGATCCAGATTAGCCTGAGGTCCTTGCTGGTAGTGCAGGAGAGGTGACAAGATGGGTGGACAGAAGTAATATCTTCTCACCCATTTTAACATAGGCTTTTCTTATGTTGAGTTTCTAATAAATATTTGAAGAACTTACAGATTGCTTATCTAGACTCACCCCTTTAGGAAAAATAAAGCCCAGATTAACTGATTTGTCTAAAGAATGTGTACTAGTTAGTGACAGTGCTAAAACCAGAACATGACCTGTTGATTAGAATAACTTGTAAACACTGCGCTGTAATACAGTCAGCAAGTTGGTTTGTTTGGGTTTGTTTCTGGAAAGCATGAGGGGCACAGTTGGCACTTGAGGTTTTTATCTGTGTATTACAATTGGGAAGAGTTGTTTATATGATGCTCATATTTATACCAGTAGACTGGCTGTCGTGATCTACTGTAACTTAAATGGTTTTCACAGCTAAAGCTATATTCTCTTAGAAAGTAAAGGGAAACCCTCCCCCTGCTTCTCCGTCTGAAGGTTTTGGAAGTGAGGAACTGTTAACGAAAGCATGAGTAACTGACAGCTGTGCAGGCTCGAAAGCTCTTCTGGCGATTTAGTGGTAATTACAACCGTTCTGTGTCATGCTTCAGTCTTAAGATGTTTAGAAGACTGGGTATCTTTATTCAATTTTCAAAGTAGACGTTTCAAGTTACATTAAATGGATGATTTGTTTTTAATTCTAAAATACATTTTGCCATTTTTGGAATATGTAAGTGCATCTTGCTGGTAATTGGAAATGTTCTTGTGTGCTCTGTAAGGAAATGTTAGTGTGCAGTCTGTGTTCTAGGATCTGTTGCTTTGGTGGAGACCAAGAGAATGTGAACAATGCTGTGCTGGGTGTCGGTGCTTCTGAGGCCCCTGAATGTTAAGCTGTTTTGTTCATCGTTTTAAAGGGGCATTCTTCCCAAATATTCTTGCACTAGAATAAAGTGTTTATTTCCTTAAAGATCTAACAGAGGCTTTGGATGAGGACGCAGACCCCACAAAATCTGCACTGTCTGCAGTTGCAGCCTTGGCCGCTGCGTGGCCACAGTTACACCAGGGTATGTGTGGGCTTTGTTTTTTGTTGTTGTTTGGCATTTTATTTTAATTTATAAAGGTACATTTACATTGCTGAGTATTCATTGTTTGTTTTCTAAATGGCTGTTTCATTTTTAACAATATAGGCTGCAGTTTGAAAAGCTTGGATCTTGATAGCTGCACTCTTTCTGAAATCCTCAGACTGCACATCTTAGCTTCAGGTGCTGATGTGACATCAGCAAATGCAAAGTACAGGTACCAGAAGCGAGGAGGATTCGATGCTACGGATGACGCCTGCATGGAGCTTCGATTGAGCAGCCCCAGTCTGGTGAAGAAACTGTCCAGCACTTCTGTGTATGACTTGACCCCAGGTAACCTGCAAGTTGGAGTGTTTTTAACCTGCTTACTTCCTACCCATCTCTTTTATCCAGAAAACTAACAAGCCAACAAGAAGCTCCATACGATAAATCTGTTATTAAAGAAATTAAGAAGAAGCAGTGCATTATTTTTGTTAGAGTCATTTTTGATTGGTTTGGTTTTGGTTTGTTTGCTTGTTTGTTTTGAGGCAGGGTCTCATTATACCTCTCTGACTGTCCTGGAACTCAATGTGTAGACCAAGCTGGCCTTAAACTCATCTGCCTGCCTCTGCCTCCCAAATGCTGGCAGTAAACGAATGTAACACCGTATCTACTACTCATTGTTCTTTATTAGGCATTTTATCATTGAGTTACAAATTGTCAAACACTGTTCCTTTTTTTCTCATTGATAACACAGAAATTGTCCATTTTGGCAGGAGAAAAAATGAAGATACTTCATGCTCTCTGTGGGAAGCTCCTGACCCTCGTGTCTACTAGGGATTTCATTGAAGACTATGTTGATGTACTGCGACAGGCCAAGCAGGAATTCCGAGAGCTCAAAGCAGAGCAGCACCGTAAAGAGAGAGAAGCCACAGCTGCCCGGTAAGCACGGCAAGCACGCTTACTCTCACTCACTGTTTAAAGCTTGTGTATGGCACAGACAGCATCCTGGCCACAGCACCAGCTGTGCTTCCAAAGAGTGCGGGGTAAGGTTTCTCAGCATGGCTTGGAACTGCCTTCCACACACAATAAATGCAAGATTCTCAATGAAAAGTGTCTGTGTGTCAGATGGACTTTTATTTGACTTTCAGAATACGTAGAAGGAAGGAAGAAAAACTTAAGGAACAAGAACAGAAAATGAAAGAGAAACAAGAAAAACTGAAGGAAGACGAGCAGAGAAATTCAGCTGCAGATCTAGGGTATGGTTTGAATTTCACTCCCCATGTGGCTTTATCTATTCACCTCATATACAAAGAAATTTTAATATAGAAAAAAATTACCTCATTGCACATAAAGAATAAAAGCCAGACACCTGAAACTATAAAGTGCTGTCAGAGTTTAAAAACTTTTAATTTTCTATGATTATATTTAAAAGCCTATGAAATTTATGTATAGACTCTTAATCAGTTATACATGTGTTACTTTTTAGCCTAATTTTTGGGAATATCACTTGTCTCTTAAATGGTCTTGTAAATGGTAACTTCCCAGAAAGCTTTCAATGGGTTGTGTGTCCTCCCCCTCCCCAAGACCAGGTTTCTCTGTGTAGGCCTACCTGTCTTAGAACTCATTTTGTAGGTAATGCTGGCCTCAAACTCAGAGTCTCCCTGTGCCTCTACCAGGATTAAAGGTGTGCATTTCCATGTCCAGCTCATTGGGTTATTTTTAACCTAAATAGTTCATTTCCTTCTCCCCTCTACAGCCACCACCAACATAAGTACACTGCTTCATAGTGCTTCTGAGCCTTACAGAGGAATAGGGTTAAATTGGAGGGTTGATTTCTGCCATTCTTTTCAAATACCAAGATAGCCTCGGCATAAATCTTCCTGCCTCTGTTTCTCAAGTATTAAGATTATAGGTACATACAACCATACCTGGCTTAGTATTATTCCTAACAGTAAATGGTAAATTGTAAAAAGTAACAAGCTAAATATTCATTAATTAATGAAAAGTATAAACAGATGAATGTCTTCTACATCCCTATAGAGAAAAAGACTGTCTGGCTGGCCTTTTGAAACCTCACAGCCCACCCCCAATAACACACTTCCTTTCACAGGGGCACACCTCCTAATCTTTTCCTAAATTGTCTGCGGGCTAGGGACTAGACATTCAAATATATGAGCCTATGGGCCATTCTCATTCAAACCACTATTATATGCTTTGAAATGGTGATTTTCTTTTTTATAAAAAGAGATTTGTTTGCTTAGGTTTTTGAAACTGGATCTTTCTACATAGCCCTAGAACTCGCTATATATAGACCAGGCTTCCCTTGAACTCAGAGAGATCTGCCTCTCTGTCTCCCAAGTGCTCGGATTAAAGACATAGTGTTCATAGTATATAAATTGTTGTTTTTTATTTTTTTGTTCTTGGAACTAAACCCAGGATCTAGCAGGTTTCAGGCTCTTACTGTCTGAACAAACAAATGAATTATAAAAGTAAACATGGAATAAGCATCCACCTTTCCCTGGTTTTGGCAGGGTTTCATGTAGCCATCACCGCCTGGGACTCCTGCTTCAATTTTGCCAAGTGCTAGAATTACAGGCGATGTCAACACACCTGACATTTCCATACGTTACATGCTGTTGTTGTGTGACTGGGGGAAGGGGAGTGGAATTTGTCTTCTCCTTCCACCTTTACATGGATCCTGGGGCTTGGGGCTCTAACTCTGCTCATTGTGCTTACATAGCAAGCACATCCCACCCCCCACCCCCAGCCACCTTGCCAGCTCCTTTTTTTTTTTCCACTTATCTCACCTTCCTTGTATGTCTTTCCCCTGTTTCATCAATGAATAAAAATATGAGCTTGCAAAACCTCACTTTGGATGTAGAAACAAAAATGATAGCATATATATATATATATATATATATATATATATATATATATATATATATATATATATATATATATATATAATTGTCTGAGAGGCTTGCTGTTTACCCTGACTGGTCTGATACTCCCTGTGAGGCCCAGGCTGACCTCACACTCAAGGCCTCAGCCTCTGGTGTACTGGAATTACAGGCATGCACCCCTACACCCAGTTTAAGTGATATAATTCCCTCTGATGTTCATATAATTTTAGTTTAAATTGGAACTACTTAATGGAATAACAGATTATGTTGGTTGCACCTACTTACTATGTCTGGAGTATGACTGCTTCTTCCCCTTGGTGTTTGTCTCCCTCTCTCTTCCTCCTCTGAGCTGTTATCAGCAGGTAGCCAGCCCCGTGACCACGGAGAGCAGCTCCTCTGCACCGTTCCGGTCCTCGCCTTCACTGTGAGAACATGATGCTTTCTAACCATCTCCCTTCTCTAACCGTTCCTTCACAGAGCTGCCTCAGCAGTTAGGAGCACTGGTTGCTCTTGCAGAGAGGACCCAGGTTTGGTTCCCAGCAGCCACTTGGTGACTTACTTCCATCTGTAACTTCAGTTCCAAGGGATCCAACCCACTTTTCTGGCCTCCACAGGAGCCAGGAGCAGATATTGTTCACCCATATACATGCAGGCAAAACCCACATACACGTAAATAAAGAAGTGTAAACCCCTCATTTCCTTCATTGCTCTAGGGCCACGCATGGTTTAACTCTGCCCTTTTTCTCACCCATATCTTGGATCACTCTCATTATACTTTCTTGAGAGTTTTAGCTCATTCCTTTCCCTTTCAGGGAAGAAGGAAGGGAAGATTTTGAAACTAGTACTGAGAGCAAAGAAACAGAGCGGAAAGATCTGGATCCTGATGTGGTTACTGAAGATGAAGATGACCCAGGATCACATAAAAGGAGCAGAAGAGGTATCTGTCAGCTCACTCACAGCAGGATTGTATCTGTTCCATGGCTAGGTCTTGATTCAGCTCTATTCAAGTCAACCTTGAACTCACTGTGAGCTAGGACTGACCTTGAACACCTGTCTCCTGCCTTACCTCAGTGATGGGATTATAGGTATATGCCACCATTTCTGTGTGGTGTCTTAAACATCTGCCTTGATGAGTTGTAAAGACAGTGATCAATTGTTATGTTGTGAAGAATATTACTATACTTATGGGATTGTTTTGTTTTGTATTGCATCAAGACAGGGCCTAACTACATAGCCCAGACTTGCCTGGAACTTTCTTTGTAGCTGAGGCTGGCTTCAGACTTGAAGGCCTCCCATGTAAAAGGATTATCGACAAGTGATTCCACAGCGGACATAGTATATGTACTAAAGTTCTTTATTCACAAGTCACTAAGGAAGAGAGACAGTGTTCTCTTTCATGCGTCCTTTTCATGTTCTCCTCCCCCCCCCTTCTTTCCTTGTTCCAGTTTATTCGAAACAAGATTTCATATAGCATAGCCTGGCCTTGAACATTGAACTTGCTACAGAGCCAATTATGGCCGTGAAGTCCTAATCCTCCTGCCTCTGCCTCCCAAGTGCTGGGGCTATAAGTCCCCACTATGCCTATCATAGATCAGTGTCTCCTGGGTGGGGGTGGGGTGCAGTTTGAGACAGGGCTCAATTTGTAGCCTGGCTAGCTTGGAACTCACTGTGTAGACTAGGCCTTACTTGCCTCTGCCTCCTAAGTAACTTCAAATTTTAGTTAGCCAGTTTTCTAAGATTTATTTTTTATTTTATGAGCATTGGTGTCTTGCCTGTGTGTGCATGTCTGTTTGAGGGTCCAGATCCCCTGGAACCAGAGTTACTGTGAACTCCATGTGGGTGCTGGGAATTGAAGCCAGTGTTCTTAACTGCTGAGCCGTCTCTCCAGCCCCTAGCAAGTTTTATTGAATCTGTTTTTTACTAGTTTTTACTCTTTATTGTATTAAAGCAATGTGCAGGCCTACACACAAAGATCTCTCATTGTATCTTCACACAACCAAAGAGATCTAGTTATCCTGTCCTTAGGATACCAATCCTGCTCAGTTAAGGCCCCAGCTTCAGATACAGTCACAGTAAAACACAGTTTAGCCAGGCAGTGGTGGCGCACACCTTTAATCCCAGCACTTGGGAGGCAAAGGCAGGCGGATTTCTGAGTTCAAGTCCAGCCTGGTCTACAGAGTGAGATCCAGGACAGCCAGGGCTACTCAGAGAAACTCTGTCTCGAAAAACCAAAAAAAAAAAAAACAAACCAAAAAACAAAAACAGTTCAGTTTGTGACATAGTAAATCATGGTTAGCTTTGTGTCTCATATTTATTTCTTTTTTGTTGTTTTGTTTTTATTTTTTGAGACAGGGTTTCTCTGTGTAGCCCTCCCTGTCCTGGAATTCACTCAGTAGAACAGAGATGCAGAGATTCACCTGCCTCTGCCTCCTGAGTGCTGGAATTAAAGGTGTGCACCATCACCACCACCTAGTGTGCCTTATATTTCTTTAGTGAAAATTGAAAATATAATAAGGCTTGATATGATGGCAGAGGCCTTTAAGAGCTAAAGGCAGGTGAATCTCTGTGGGCCCCAGGGCATCCAAGTTTAGTATATAATGGGACCCTGTCTCAAACAATAACAATAAAAAAACAAATAAATAAAAGAGCAATAATGATACATTTTATTTCAATGCAGGGAAAGTGGGACAAACTGCAGTTAAACAATGTATAAAGCAAGAAGAGATGAACTACAGTATAAAGCAGGAGCCTCTGACTGCTGATGCAGAAGAAGCTTTGCGACAGGAACACCAACGGAAAGAGAAAGAACTCCTAGACAAGATCCAGAGTGCCATCGCCTGCACTAACATCTTCCCTCTGGGGCGTGACCGCTTGTACAGGCGGTACTGGATCTTCCCCTCTATTCCTGGTCTGTTTATAGAGGAGGATTATTCAGGTCTCACTGAAGACATGTTGTTGCCTAGAGCTTCATCATTTCACAATAATGCACAGCCTCACGATTCTCAGGGATCTATTAAAACTGAAGAGTCCTTCATGTCTGAATCTACCTCCAGCCTCGACCAAGGTCCATTCGATGATTGTGTGCTGCTGCCAAAACCAGTGCATAAGCCAAATCGGTGGTGCTTTTACAGTTCTTGTGAACAGCTAGAGCAGCTCATTGAAGCTCTCAACTCCAGAGGATACAGAGAAAGTGCCTTGAAAGAGACCCTGCTACAGGAGAAGAACAGAATATGCGCTCAGCTTGCCCACTTTTCTGAAGAGAAATTCCATTTTTCAGGTAATGTTTGCTCTGTTTTTTGACTCATTGTCCCTACATATCCCAGGCTGTCCTGGAATTAATTCACTGTAGAATAGGCTGGTCTTGAACTCACAGAGATCTGCCTGCCTCTGCCTCCTACGTGCTGGGATTAAAGGTGTGAGCCACTGTCCCTGGATTAAACCTACTCCAAGCTGTTACACAGTCATCATGTATCTCTTCATACAGACAAGGGTCTCAGAATGCCTCTGTGTTGTTTGTGTGAGCAGGCTTCTCATTCCTTGACAATGGACTGACTACTTTTGTTACTCAGCTTTGCATTGTTGTGACAAAGTATCTGCACAGAACAATTTGAGGGCAAACAACATGAGGCTGGGGGTTGGCAGGAGTAAGGGAGCAAGCACCACAGTGGTCACATAGAAACAGAAGGCCTGTCTCAGCTGGCTCCCCCCCCTATTCCCTTTTATCCCACATGGGCTCCAATCTGCTTAGATGGTGCTACCATTTTGAGGTGGTTCTTACACCCTCTGCTACTGGCTACTGTCATACAAGTCACTAAAGTCTAGAGACTGCCTCACAGACACTCCCAGGGTATCCTTTACTATACCTCAGTACCCAAGATGCAGCAGTTTTGAAGATACTAGGGTGACTGAGTCCCAGCCAGATGCATGAATGTTCTCTGGAGGTTGAGTGACTGCCAGGGCAGATCAGGTTGCAGTACTTCTATGGGAGGCTGACTCACTGATGGCAGAAGAGCATCTTGTGGTGTGAGTTTCAGCAATGAGAGTCTTGGAGAACATTTGGGGCATGTGACTGTGTCACACTTTATATATTTTCCTTTGTGTGTGTTTCTTTTTATTTAGTATACTCTCTTATAATACATCCTGACCAGTTTCCCCTCCCTCCACTCCTCTCTCTTTCTCTCCTACCTCTCCCCTCCCCCAGATCCATTCCTCCTCAGTTTCCCTTCATAAAAGAGCAGGCCTTCAGGGATATCAACCAAACACAGCATAGCAAGTTGCAATATAAGACTAAGTACAAACTGTTGTATCAAGGCTGGACAAGGCAATCCAGCAGGAAGAAAAGGGTCCCAAGAGCAGGCAAAAGAGTAAGAGATACCCCCCCCTTCCCTCTGTTAGGAGTCCCACAAAAAATACCCAAGCTAAACAACCACAACATGTATGTAGAAGACCTAGACCATGCAGTCTATCTCCATGATTGTTGCTTCAGTTTCTTTGAGCTCCTATGAACCCTGTTTGCTTGATTCTATGTTCTCCTGGTGTCCTCAACCCCTCTGGTTCCTGTAATCATTTTTCCCTCCTTCCTCAGGGTTCCCCAGACTCTCCCCAATGTTTGGCTGTAGGTCTCTGCATCTGCTCCCATCAGCTGCCAGAGGAAACCTTTCTTTTGTTCCTTTTTTTTTTTTTAAGACAAGGCTTCTCTGTGTAACAGCTCTGGCTGTCCTGGAACTTGATGGCTTTGAACTCATAGAGTTCCCCCTGCCTCTCCCTAGGATTAAAGGCACCTGTCACTATGCCCAAGGAAGCCTTTCTGACGGTGATTGGGCTAGGCACTGAACTATGAGTACAGCAGAATATCATTAGGAATCATTTCATTGACTTTGGGGGAGCAGACATGTTTGGTTCTACCCTCGATCTCTGAGCCATCCAGCTTCTAGTTCCTGGCTATCCAGACAGTATTGGGCATGGACTCCACCTCCTGGGGTGGGCCTTAAGTTTAGAACATTTTTATATATTATCAACAGATCAGACACTCACCTATTGAAAGTATACAACTCAGTATATTCATAAATGGACAATCACCCCCATGGTACATCTTAAAACATTTTTGTTGCTTCAAACAAAAATCTTTGTGGGCCAGGGAATTAGCTTGGCAGGCTAAAAGTGCTTGCCTCCTAAGCCTCATGACCTGGGGTCAGTTCCCTGAACCTATATAAAAGGCCAGCTGAGGTAGTATGCATCTTACCGCCACTCCTGCAGTAAGATGCAGGGGTGGAGACAGGACAGTGAGCTCGAAGTCTGCATATACAGTGCAGTGTGGGAACACACACACGTGTCTCTAACTTTGGACAACCACAAATCCTTCAGTGTCTGTTAAGGTTTCTCTTGATAACCCTTTTTCTAGGTTTTCTTTTTTTGGGGGGAGGGGTGGTTTGGTTTGGTTTGAATTGGTCTGAGTTTGGTTCTTCCAGACAGGTTCATATGAATGGAATCATATCTTTTGTGGCTAGCATCATAAGAATAATGCTTCTACTGTTCTCAAAACTTTATTGCTTTTTGTGGCCAAATAATCTTCTATTTCGTACATATACTACATTTTATTTATCCATAAATGGATAGATGTTTGATTTATTTCTACCTTTTGACTATTATAGGAAATGCAGCTATAAATATTTACATACAAGTTTTTGGGTCAGTAGTTTTCATTTGTTAAGTATATACCTAGGAGTAAAATTACTTTGTCTTGTAATAATTTTGATATTCCAGGAACTACTAGTTTGTTTCCCAAAGCAGCTACTCATTTAGTTTTCCACCCATGGTGCATGAAGGTTCTAGTTTCTTTACTTCCTCGTAGATGTCTAACTTTCTATATCAGCCATCCTGAGGAGTGTGAAGCCTCCCTGGAGAGTATCCATTGGTATACCTTCCTTAATGAAATGCCTATATAAATCTTTTGCCCATTTTGTAAATGGATTATTTGTGATTTATGGAATTGTAAGAGTTCTTTGTATGTTCTGGATACAAGACTGTGATGATTAGTTTTATGTCACCTTGACACAAGCTAAGATCATCTGGGAAGAAAGACTCTTAATTGAGAAAATGTTTCCATGGGATTAGTCTGTAAGGAGGTAGGGCGTCTTGATTGATGATTGATGTGGGAGGGCCCATCTCCCTGGGAGCTGGCCTGGGCAGGCTGTGCCACGCCCGGGCAGTGTAAGAGCAGGTTAAACAAATCACGGGGAGCAAGCCAACAAGCAGTTTCTGCTTCAGCTCCTGCCTCCAGGTTCCTTCTGTGAGTCCCTGCCCTGACACCCTTCAGTGACGGACTACTTGAGAGTTGTAAGCTAAATAAACCCCTTGCTTCCCACGTTGCTGTTGGCCATGGTGTCTGTCACAGCAAGAGAAACCCTAAGACAAAGACCGTTACCAGATTCACCATGATAGCTATTGAGGATTTACTCAAAATCATGTTATGTCATGTTTTAGTGTTTGTAAGTATTGAGAATTTATGGTTATTTCATGTAAATTATCTCAAAGTTATATGTTTGTTTTTATGGAGAAAATCTTAATAAAGATAATTTGATGGTTATTTCAGACAAACCTCAGGCTGATAGCAAGCCTGTTTCTTCTCGGGGACGATCTTCTGGTGCATGTGACACATCACAGATGTCTGCAGAGAGGCAGCTTGAACTGAGGCTCAGAGACTTTCTCTTGGACATTGAGGACAGAATCTATCAAGGAACGCTAGGAGCCATCAAGGTGTGTCCTCCGTGTTTATACCGTAGTTGCTATGTGTAAATTTTCTAAATGTTTTATATTTTCATCTCCCCTAACTAGCTCCTGCCTTCTCTGCTTAGTCTTGTTGGTTGGTTGTCCCCACTAATAGGACCTCATATATACAAAACAACTACTCCAGCTGTTGATTTCCTTATCTTTGAGACATGATCTTCCACTAGCTCTGATTGACTGGAACTGTCTGTCTTGGTGATGGAATCACAGGCTTGCACCACCATGCCTGTTACATATGTTAAATTCATGCCTTCACCATCATTTGTCATTTATACTGTGGCCACCTGAAGTCATTTATAAAAGGGCTGGAAATGGCTCAGTATTTAAGAGCACTGGCTTTTCTTCCAGAGGGCCCAACTTCAATTAGTGATTGCCCACAGCCTTCTGTAACTCCAGTCCCAAGTTGGCACTGTCTTCTGGCCACCATGGGAATCAGACACTTAAATGGTACATAGACTTATATGCAGATGAAACACTCATACACATAAAATTTAATTTAAATTTTTAACAACTCTTTATAGCTGGGCATGGTGGCATAATGCTTGTAATCCCAGCACTCCAGAGGCTGATGCAAGTGAGCCTCTGTAAATCTGAAGGCAACCTGGTCTACAAAGTGAGCTCCAGAACAAGCCTGAGCTACATGAAGAGAGCTTGTTTCAACAACAAAACAAAAATTTGATTATAAAGTAGTGCATAATGGCTCACACACCTGTAATCCCAGCACTTTAGAAGTTGAAGCAGGAGGATCACCATGAGGTCAAGACCAGCTTGGGCTACATAGTAACACACACACACACACACACACACACACACACACACACAATGTTGTTTTTAAAAATAGACTAAAGTACTAAAGCTTTTCATCTACATATTATATAAATTGCATCACATCATTGAGTAATTTTATTTCTATTTTTGTGTTTTGGACCTTGAGCCTATTCTCTATAAAACCCTGGCTTGCTTGCCAGTCCTTCTGCCTCAGCCTCCTGGGTGCAGTAACCTTATTTTTTTTTTTTTTATGCCTTTTTGATTCCTCTAGAATGTACATGAATTAATCTTATCTTAAAAGTACATACTTCTTAGGAGTAACGTATTGCCATATTTCAGGGTTAGTAAATCTGGGTTTCATTACAGGTTACAGATCGACAGGTCTGGAGATCAGCCCTGGAGAACGGACGATATGAGCTGTTGAGTGAAGAAAGCAGCAAGGAAAATGGAGTGATCAAAACTGTGAATGAAGATGTGGAGGAGATGGAAATCGAACAAACAAGGGTCATAGTAAGAGACAGGTAAATGGTTTCTGAACTCATCATCAGTCCTGGCTTAGGTTTTGGCTTCTTTCGTTTGAATTCTTTAGAAAGTGTGCTTAATTTCATTCTATTATTTGTGGACGGTGTACATGTGTGTGGAAAACAGAAGTCAGTATCTCTCATCCTTCCCTTCTGAGCTTGGAGTTCACAAATTCAGCCAGGCTAGCTGGCCAGTGAGCTGCAGGTACCTGCCTGTCTTACACTGCCATGCCTGCCTTGGGATGTGTGTGCTGGGGGTCTGAACTGTGGTCCTCCTGCTGCATGACAGGTAAGGGGCTTGTCTGCAGCACAAGTCTGAGAACCTGAGCTTGTACCCCAGAACCCATTTAAAAATAACTGTGCAATATGTCTGCAAACCCAGTCTGCCTATATGGACACAGAAATGGGTGCAGAAACTTATAGGCCAGCCTGTCTGGAGTACACAGCAGGGCAGAAAACAAGAGGGATCCTGTTTCAACATGGTGGAAGGAGAGAAGTGACTATCAAAAGTTATCCTCTGCCTTTTGCATATGTGCTGTGGTATATGAGAACCCACACTCACAAAACACACACAAACTCACTCACTAAATAAATGAGTAAATTCTGAGGTGAGCTAGCAGATAGCTCAGTTGTGGAACACCTGCTAGCATAGCTGAGGTGCTGGGTTTGATCCCCAGAAACACACACACCAAAAAAGGGGTTTTTTGAGATCCTTAATTCCATTGAGGTCATTTTTTCCTACATTTTACTCTGTTGCTTCACTTTGTATTGATGCAGCCAAGAGATAACTCATTAAAGTACACATTTCTGTCTCAGGCAGAATTCAAGACCAACTTAGAACTGTATAGAAGACTATACAGTGAGACTCAGGTCTTTTTATTTAAAAAAAGTACTATAAGAAGTTTTCTATGGGGAAGATCATGTGAAAGCACTTTGTAAGTGATAGTTTTACACTGGAGATGTAAGTCTGGAGTCTGATATCTAGGAAGGGGGAGGGACTTCAGGTTCTTACTCCATAGGCTTTAAGGTCTGTCACCCTTCTGAAACTTTTCCCAGAACCCTTCCCTCTACTACCTTCTCTCCTTGACTTGGTGCCTTCTGTCCTCCATTCCCTCGCGATAGCTCTTTGAGACTGGGAAACTCTGTAACATAGGTGTCCATAAACCTTTGAGGTCTGGGGAGATGGATCGATGGATAGAACACTCACCAGGCAAGTGGGGACCTAAGGTAGCATCCTAGAAATCACATAAAGCGGGACACGTTCCCAGTGTTCTCACTAGCCAGATGGGAAACAGAGACAGAATTTCTGAGAGTTCATGCATTTGCAATGGCAAGCAACAAAAGAAACAGACCTGTCTCAAGGCAGAAGGCAACAACTGACACCTGAGCTTGTGTCATGAACATACATCCATGCACACAAATGCACACAAATAACCCTTCAGGGACATTGTATCATGAACGTACATCTATATACACAAATGTACACAAATAAACTTTGAAAGAATAAGTGAGTCCAAGTTTTACCAAATTGCAATTTTCAGTATCATAAACCATTTTTATTTTAATTATAGACTTTTGGGGATTAAAACAGAAACTCCAAGTACCATCTCAACTAGTACCAGTACACCACAGTCAGTGAGCAATGTGGTTCAGTATCTGGCCCTGGCCCTCTTTCAGATAGAACAGGGCATCGAATGGCGTTTCCTCAAAGCTCCACTTGGTGAGTATCTTCTTATTTCAAAATACTAGTTGGATTTTAAATAATGTGAAATTTCCTCCAATGGGACTTGTGGACTGACATAATGAACTTGATAGGCTAAAATTGTTTTCGTTTTTTAAAAGATGAACTTTTCAGGTAAGATGTATTTTTAATAATACGTAAAATACTGCTTCCTAGCTTACTCAAAACATTTTTTATAGTGAATGTTTTTTAAAATATTTTTTTGTGTGATGTTTCAAATAAATTACCAAAATGTATAACTATTCAGACTTCAAATGATACAAATTAGGTAAAAACATAAATTAGGTAAAAACGGGGGTTTTGGGGGTTTTTTGGGGTTTTTTTTTTGTTGTTGTTTTTTTGTAACTTAAAATTTTTTGTTAGTGATTTAAATCTCCATTTGGAGATTTGGTTTAAATATATGCATTAACCAAGAAACATTAAGTTAGAAATATAAAGTGTTAGAACTATAGATGAGGAAATGTTCTACCATTTGTGGTGTGGGTGTGTGGTGCTGGGGATTACCCAGGACCTCATGTATGCTAGGCAGACTCTATCATTGAGCTACAATTTGTGGCTAGAATGAAAGAAATAATCCTATCATTTTAGGCAATTTATGCAATTATTTTTAGGGCCAACCCAAGAACCTAATTAAGTCTTTAAAAAATATGGATTTCAAAATTCAAATCAATTTTAACGTTATCCTTGCTAATTCCATGTTGTCTTCTTCAGATTTTAAGTTAATTCATCATGTTAGCTAGATGTAGTAGCACATGCTTTTAATCCTAGCCCTAGAGAGGCAAACAAGTGGATCTCTTGAGTTTAAGGCTAGCCTGGTCTACATAGCCAGTTCCAGGCCAGTCAGGGCTGCATAGTGAGACCTTGTTTTCAATTTTTAAAAAAGCTTATATTTCACTGGTATTATAGAGATGATAAAAACCATACTTTTCTGGTCTCATTGGAAAGAGCAACTTGAATGCTAAACTTCTTAAATAATGATATTAATTGATGTGAGGACTAATAAAAATGAAATGTCAGAGCTACAGAGATGACTCATTGGTTAAGAGCACTTATGTTCATTGAAAGGACCCAGGTTAGGTCTCTCACCAACATAGCAGCTCACAACTTCCTGTAACTCCAGCTGTAGTGGATCCAGCACCTCCCCTGGCCTCTGTGGACAGCAGGAGTGCATTGCCTATACCTGTAGGCAACCCCTGTGAAAGGATCATTCAACCTCTAAAAGGGTTGTGACCCACAGGTTGAGAACCACTATCCACAGTATCATTCAATTTTGGAATGTAAATATATTCATATAATATACTTAGATTGAAGAATTTATATCTAATATCCCATTGTTATAAACCTATTCATGTTTTCATAAGTTATTATTATTATAACTTAAATAAATCACATCACATTGAAGGCAGCAGTCATAGGCCTTTCTCTCATCATCTGGCTAATGGCTTGTTTTGTTTGCTGCGGTTTGGTCCTGAGGATTGAATCTAGGGTTTCAACTCATGCTAGGTAAACACTACCATTGAGCTGTAGCCCCAGTTCTCCTCCTACTCATCGTTTTAAGACAGGGTCTCACTTAGTTGCCCAGAATGACCTAACTCTTCTGTAGCCCAGGCTGGCCTAGAACTCATTGTTGTCCTCTCAGCAGCTGGTATTACAGGCCCATACCCTCAGGCTAAAGGTTCCTCTATTCCTTTGAATTGCCTTGTCAAGAAAAGGAAGTGCAGATGCTACCACAATGTATCCAGATCACTTTCAAGATAAGGAGATGGACTCTCACTGATGAACTATTCGCTGTTGATAGATTCAGGGAAAGCCTTAAGCTTTGTACCCAACCCACCAGGCTCCAGTGGGTTGTTCAATCCAGGTAATGCAGGGGTCCCTAGTTAAATGCATCACAAAGCCAAAACAAAAGTCATGAGTCTGGGGAAGAGACATGTATATGAGGAGGTGGAGGAGGTAGGGATGGAAGCGAGTTAAGAGAGGTTTGGAGGGAGGCTGGGGACACATCTTGGTGGTAGAGTGCTTAGCCTATGTGCTCAGAACTTATGGGCCCTTCTACTGGGTGCTTAGAAGTTAAGAATACTGAGAGAAATGCAGACAGTGGAGCCATGGCTGAGGTTTCAGAGGGAAGCAAAGGTTCTCTTGATACTTGGGATAGGAGTTGTTTATAATATCTGGACTAAAAATCTGTGTGCTGATCAACTGAAACTGAAGAATCAACTGATTATTAAGAGACCAACACCACTGAGGTGAAAATGTCTCTGCATCCTTAGGACAACAGGAAAGTATTTTCTCAGGGTCAGCACACAGAGGCTGCTGTGTCCAGAGAGTATAAGGCTATATCTCAAGCTGGCCGCAGAACTTGGAAGCGTGAAAAGGCTTATATATATGGTGCTGATTTTGAAGGCTTGGGAAAAGATTGAGGGAGTCATGGAGAGTGGCTGAGGCCTAGCATCATGCGGTAAGGTTGGAGCCCCAGGGAAGGGCCAGGCACGATCATTAGTAAAGGCTTGGTTGCAGTGAAGATCCCAGATATTGGAGCCACCCAGATGCCAGAACCAGGTCCATCAAAGATAAGAGTGGGTGTGTTCCTCTTCTAGTGTGGGAGGGGAGGAGAACAGGGGAACCTCCCTGCCTAGCCCAGAGATTCCCTTAAAAAAAAAAAAAAGTTGCTTTTAAGTTCAAAGGGAAATGAGATCTAGCTGTTTTGTTCGCCTGTGTTCTCATCTGTGTATCTTAGTAAAGCTTTGGGCCAGGAAGAAAACAGTGGGCGTTGTCTCTTAGATTGTGGAGGGCCACAGTGATTCATGGCTATTTACATATAGTCATTTAGAACTACATTTTATACTGAGAAATAAAAGAAACTGGTTTAATTTGGGATCTTAACTGAAGCTCAAAGGTGGCTGTAATCCCAGTGCTCAAAAGTTGCAAGAGGCTTTAGAGTCAAAACCAGCGTGGCTGAGAGGCCTGTAGGGCATGTGGAAAAGAGAAAACAGGTTCCATTTTGTGAATGTCTGAGATAGAATATATGCTGCATTCTTCTAAAATTTCAATATAGGAAATTAAGCAGCCTCAAAAATTTGTTTGTTTTTGTTTCTGGGGACAGGATTTCTTTGTATAGCAAGCTCACCAGGCATAGTGGCACTCATCCATGCTCTTAGCTGTTACTGTGTCCTGCATGGCCTGGGTCCTAGGACCCCACATGTAGACACACATACAGGGAAGCTGGTTTTGAGGCAGGTATGCTACCCCTGATGGGGGGTACCTACTATTGCCGGCAATCGGAAACCTTAGCCTGCTTATTAGGTACAGAGTGGGGAGTGGGAGGGGTGGTTGTTAGTCTCAGTAGGAGGATCTCTGTAGGCCAGCAGCCTCAGACTGGAAACATTGGGGGCTTGGTACAGTTGCTGGCCTCTGTGCATACTGGTGACCCACTCACACTAGGACTCCTGAAGAATGCTTTGCCAATATGAGCCTCACCACCGGGCAAGGCTTTGCCACTCCTGGGGGCTGAGACTTTGGAGTCCTTGGGGAGGCTACACTCATGCCAACAATATACATTCACTCAAGGCTTCCTCCGTTTCTACGGCTATTGTGGAGGCTGAGGCAGGAGGATCACAAATTCAAAACCAGTCTGGGCTCTCAGAATAATTGTTTAGGTGGTGTTTCTGGAAATAGGATCTTGCTGTGGATTCTGAGCTGGACTTGAATTTCACAGCAGTCTTTTGCCTCAGCCACTCAACTGCTGCTAGGATTTCAGGCATGTACTACACACCTGACATTCAAAATAAAATTTATAATGGAGACAGGGAGATGGAACAACAGGTAGAGGCATTGTTGTTGTATGAGCCCAATGACCCGGGCTTGGTCCTCAAAACCAACCCACAAAGGTAGAAGGAGAAAACTGGCTTCTAAAAGTTGTCCATTGGCCTTTACAGGCACTGTGTGGCACATGCACATAAATATCAAGTAAATTCAGGTTTCTGCCAGTTACAAACAAAATCTTTCTCTCTCTCTCTCTCTCTCTCTCTCTCTCTCTCTCTCTCTCTCTCTCACACACACACACACACACACACACACACACACACACACACACACACACATACACGCACACACGCACATAGTTAAAATAGAGGCTAGACACAAAGCAGATAGAGGCAGGTGGATCTCTGAGTTTAGACCAGCCTGGTCTACGTAGTGAGTTCTAGGCCAGCAAGGGCTATATATATTAGACCCTGTCTTAGAGGCTAGAAATGTAGCTCCACTGAGTGCTTGCCTAGTATTGTGAGGCTTTGGATTCAATCCTTAGTACACAAAGGAAAAGAGAAAGAGTACAACCTTTTGATTATAGTTAATTGCACTGATAAAAAATGCGCTTATGGAATTTTTTTTAATTTGGGGAGGTGAATCGTGTTCAGTTAATTCTCTTAGATGAGGTGGTGTGAGAAGTATTTGTTTGGGTTGGTAATTTCATAATGTCATGCTTATGGTTAAATCCTTAAGCTATAATAGGAATTCTGACTAACTTTGTCAATTTGAAATTAGGTAACACAGAAATTAATAAAGATCAAAAGGGAGCTAGAAAAAAAAAGAACAAGAAAAAGAGAGAGGACGATCAATCTAGTGTGAGAGATGGTAAATTTTTAACTTCTTACAGAAATGTGTGTTTTGTCTTATAAGAGCTATTTTACCTCTGTATCGCTGAATACTAATGTGCATATGTAGTTCTGAAAGAAAATCTTGAATGTAATGTTTTGGAAAGGAATGGGCTTGGAGACAGGCTTACAAAACGACTGTTATCTTCCTAACGGTTGCCTGCTTCATTTACACTTTACATAATCAAAGTTGTTTATTATTTCGTTACGTTTATTTATTGTGTGGATGTATGCCTGTGCATGCTGTGGCACACGGATAAAGGTCAGAGGACAGCTGGGGAGTGGGTTCTCTCTGGTCCCAGTGCCTTCGCCTGCTGAGCCATCTTCTAAGTTAACATGTCGCAAAGTAAGTCTTAGTACACTTAGCTGTGGCTCCAAGATACACAAAGGGGGCTTATGCTTACTTGTGTGACATAAGATGTTCTCAGCATGGTTTTCTCTTACATCAAGAGAACTGTAGGGAATCTTGGTATATATTCTATGTTAATCATTTTAGTCAGCAATTTCTTGGAGTATATCCAGACCAGCAAATGGAAGATAAAAGAATCGAGACATTCTGCCTTGATAGTCATGTAACCTAGAGAACAAGCAAGCTGTAATGGACTTGTTAAGGTTTGTTTCTGCTGGTGAAGGAAGCACATCTGGGAGCATTTGTGTACAGCTGTGCCCTAGCACTTAGGAAGTGGAGGCCATCCTAAGAAATGTAGGGAGTTGGAGAGGGGCATCCTAAGCCCAGGATATCTTGTATCCACAAAGGGGTAAAAAAGTCTTGGGAGACATGACTCAGTCATAAGCATGAAAATCTGAGTTCAAATCACCAGCACTCATGTAAAAGCCTAGGACAGTGATATGGGCAAATAGTCCCAGTGCCGAGCTGGCATAGCAGATGTCAGTCTTGCTGTACAGCCAAGGGTGACAGGGAACTGATCCTCCTTCCACTTCTGTTCCCAAAGAATTGTACCCACACTACACCTGAACTCAGTGATACAGCCTGTTATCCCAGCATTTAGGAGGCCGAGTTGATAGAATCATAAATTTGAAGCTAGCCCAAGCTATGTTATCTTTAAAAAGAAAAAAGAAAAGAAAAGTTCACCAACTCATGAACTAAAACCATTCACACTGATTTCCAAGACTACACAAGCCTCTCCTAGTGGACTTTGCTCACTGTCATGTGTTGGCCCTTCTCCAGCCTTGCTTTCTGCCATTACCGAAGAAGACTGGTGCAGATTTGTCCAGAAAGATGTCTTCATGACATTTTAATTAGTAGTGCTTGTTGTACTCCCTTGGGGATACTGTTTATGCCAGAGCTTTCCATGAGGCCTTTAATGAAGTCAAATCAGTAGCACAGGGTGGGGGGCAAAGATAAAGCCAGTGCATTGTAGTAGATTACACACCCCAAAGGTAGAGAGGAGCTGAAATCAGAATTCAGGTTTCAGTTAGCTCATATACTGTCTACAAAAGGAACCTTGGGGTGTGGGCTAGTTCAGGGGTAGAGTAGTTTTGGAGTACACATGGAGTCCTTGGGAATCGTCTGAGCAGCACTAGAGACTCAGAAAGATGAAGGTGGGAATACTGTCTGCTCACATTCTACATATTGTTGCCTGAATACCTACTTCATTTTCTCAAGCTTTGGAGTCATTTGATTCACTGGCTATGGTGGCACATGCCTTTAATTCCAGCCCTCACAAGTCAGAGGCAGATGGATCACTGAGTTCCAGGCCAGCCTGGTCTAAAGAGCAGTTCCAGGACAGCCACGGCTACATGGAGATACCCTGTCTGAGAGAGAGAGAGAGAGAGAGAGAGAGAGAGAGAGAGAGAGAGAGAGAGAGAGAGAGAGAGAGTGTTTTGACTCATGTGTTGATTTTCCCTTGTTCCGCTGACTTTTTAGTTTCTGTTAACATTTACAAATTCTCTGTGGTTTTTATTTCTTTGTTGCTGTGCTGGGGATCAAACCCAGGACCTGACGGAAGCCCGGCAGGCCCGTGCTCTGTCGCTGAGCTGCACTCACCAGAGTTCTGAGTCATGGAAACTTCCTGATCTATGTTTTTTAAGTGAACAGAGTAAACGTAGATTTAGTAAAGAAAAATAAGAACTTGAGTGGGAAGTGTTCTGAGAAAGGAATACCTGATTTGAACTCTTAAATAAAACATATTAAACGTACTTTTTCATATTCTATATAGTTGTGATATCTGAGTTACTAATCTGATTCTGCTAGTTCTCACAATGTTTTGGTTTGGTGGTGTGTGGATGTGGACATATGTGGGTGTGTGCTACTGGGGATGGAAAACCAGCCTGCAATGCAAGGAAACACTGTACTTCTGAGCCGTTCAAACCTTCTGTGGGATTATGTTTTCTTTGTCTTAATTAGCATGGTGTGGAGGTCAGAGGGCACACTCTAGAGCTGGGTCTTCCCTTCCACATCAGCAGGCTTGCGTAGTAAGCACATTTACCTGCTGAGCCATATTGCTGGCTGTGGTTTTCTTTTTTGTTTTGTTTGGTTAGCTAGTTAAAGATGGGGGCATGTTTCATTGTTTTGAGATAGGGCAAAGTAGCCCAGGATGGCCTTGAACTTAGTATGTTGCCCAGGATGCAACCTCTTGCCTCAGTGTCTTGAGTGCTGGGATAATAACAGTGTTACTGTGGTAAGCTTTCCAAATTATACTACACAGTGGTGTTTAGTATATTCACCCTCAGGAACACTGAGCCAACACCTTTACCTGTGTCAGAATATGTACGAGCAGCTCAAAAGAAACTTTATGTGTGCTTGATATTGAAATTAGAGAACAGTCAATAATTCTTCTGGCAATGGGGAAATAACATACTTGATTCAAAGGAATAGTAACTTATTTAACCAGTTTTAAAGTAGACCAAGATTTGATACAAAGACTAGATTGGGAGCACATTGTTTAGATTCTTTTCTCTTTTAACTATTAAAACCTCAAGCCTTCAGTGTGTAGATTTAAGTAATTCCTTAGGTCATTTTTTTAAAAATATGGCTCAGCAGACATGTTCTCTAGTGTACCATTAGGCGTGGGCAGCTTGCGGATGAGACAGAATGACCTGGAACTCACTGCATAGCCCAGCCTGTCTCAAACCTACAGGAATGCTCTCGCCATAGCTTCCCAAGGGCTAGGTTACATGGAGCTCTAGTTTTCAACGTTAAGTGTAGTCTTTTTGATAAACATTAGAAGAAACATGAAATCCGAGCTATTTAAACAACCAGGAAGTAATTCTAGTGGACATTTACCTTTGCCCAGGAACTTCAATCACCTTCTCCTCTCATTTTAAGATGGCGGTGACAGCGGACGCTCTTACAAAACTGTCCTGGACCGTTGGAGAGAGTCTCTCCTGTCCTCTGCTAGTCTATCCCAAGTCTTTCTGCATTTGTCAACCTTGGATCGTAGTGTGATGTGGTCTAAGTCCATACTGAATGCACGCTGCAAGATCTGCCGGAAAAAGGGAGATGCTGAAAACATGGTGCTCTGTGACGGCTGTGACCGAGGGCATCACACCTACTGCGTGCGACCAAAGCTCAAGGTAATTTTATCCTTGTCTGTTGGGCACATTGAAATTGAGATTTTTGACAGTAGATAATTATCATCTTTGTGATTTGTTCAGACTGTTCCTGATGGAGATTGGTTTTGTCCAGAATGTCGACCAAAGCAACGTTCTAGAAGACTTTCCTCTAGACAGAGACCTTCCTTGGAAAGTGATGAAGAATTGGAAGAGGAGGGTATGGAAGGTGATGATGATGAAGTTGATGACGATGATGAAGAGGGTCAAAGTGAGGAGGAAGAATATGAAGTGGAGCAAGATGAGGAGGACTCTGACGAAGAGGAAGCGCTCAGGTGAGTGAGTACAGTTTGCAGTGTGAGGAAGGAAGGCCCTTCTTGCCTGTGACTCTTCAGACCCACAAGAATAGCTGAGTCATAACTGTTCTGAAACTGACATGTTGGAAATGCTGTGCTTTTTACATATTATAAATATTTCAGAATATTTCCAAGGTAGGTATTTCCGCAAGCCGTCCCACATTGTTGTATTCTTGTGCTCTCGCCCCATTGCCCCCAGGATTAACAATTCTTGTGTGACAGTGAGCTGTCACTCAGGCCTTGTGCATAGGTTTGAAGGCTGGATGTTCCTGCTGTGCTAGCACGGGGGTAGTCTCCCCTTATTTAATCTTTATTCCCCCCTTGAAACAGCCTCACACTGTAGCTCAGGCTAGCCTCAAACTTAAAGTGACCTTGCCTTTAGCACACACACACACACCCCAAATTGCTCAGATTATACCACCACACTCAGTTTGATCCTTTCTTTCAGGACTAAAATAAGAAAACTTCATATTTACTAGATATATTTCTATCCACCAGTTCTCCACCAGTAGATGTTTATACCACAATGGGGACATCATATTGTAATCTTCAGTCTCATCTTAAACACCTGTACCCAATGCCATGGAACCAAGAAACCAAGTATGGCAAGAGTGACCAAGAACTGTCCAATACAAAAGCCACCATCAGAGGAAAAGAATTAAAATAGAGCCATCCACTCTTTTTGTTGATACTAAGGCTTCCTCCTTCATTTGAGGGTCCCATAGTGTACATGGGCTTCCATCAGACCCACACAGTCCCTCTCTCATCCTCGCCACTTCCCTTCCCAGTTTTAGACTGTTGTCTCAGGGCTTGTTTGTTTTTAAGAGTACCACCTGGGGCTGGAGAGATGGCTGTGAAGTTAAGAGCACTGGCTGCTCTTCCAGAGGACCTGTGTTCAATTCCCAGTACCCACATGGAGCTCATAATGCCTGTAATAACTGATTTCAGGGAATCTGACACCTTCACACAGACATACATTCAGCCAAAATATGAATGCACATAAAATTAAATTATTTTTTAAAAAGAGAGTACCAGCTAACAGAGGCCATCTACCACCATATGTGGCTTTTAAAGGCAATATTATATTAAGCATAACAAAAAATAATCTAGAGACCCAGAAATATAGTCAGTGAACTGAAGGCTGTGCGAGCATGCGGACCCACATTTGGATTCCCAACACCCACATAAGGCTGGGTGTAGCAGAGCACACCTCTAACCCCGCTCTGGGATTTGGGGGTGTGGAGAAAGGCAGATCCCAGGAGTTTTCTGGCTAGCTGGTCTAGCCTAATTAGCCAGTTCCAGCTTTAGTGTGAGATCCTGTCTCAAAAAAATAAGGTGGAAACCAAGACACCCAGCACTGGCCCATGTGGGACTAGCACATCTGAACATGTACATATACTATATCTAGTTTTGTATTTTCAGAATCAGCTTGGCTTGGTCTTCATGAACCATAAGCTTGAGACCTACTTCATGTTAGCCATTGGCTAGTCTATCAGTCACCTCTGTCAGTGTGACAACACAGGGAAAGCACAATGCAAGTTTAGTCCATTCATTTCCTGTGTTTTGAGAGATTGTTGACTTGGTCTTTGTATAGTTCTCCTGAGGGTTTTATTAGTTTATCACAACTCAGGACTCGATTTTTATGATGATATCCTAGCAACCTAGAAAATAAATGTCCTCCCTTGTTTCAAGAGAAATACATGAGAACTTGTCTCTAAACATAAAGGATGTGATCATATATACCTCTGTGTGTGTGTGTGTGTGTGTGTGTGTGTGTGTGTGTGTGTGTGTGTGTGTAATATAAACTTATAGCATAAGTGTATATGCAAAAGTAATTTATGTACAACTCACTGATCATGTACAAATAACCATGTTCTTCATTGTTCATTATTGTACAATTCTTGTACTTTCTAACAATATTTGTAGCCCACCAAAACGAGGAAGACCCCAAGTTAGATTGCCAATTAAAACAAGAGGGAGATTTGGCCCTTCTTTCTCAAGTCGCAGCCAACGACAAGACCCTGGGAGATACCCTTCAAGGAGTCAGCAGAGCACACCCAAGACCACTGCTTCTAAACCTGCTGGCAGAAACCTGAGGAAAACCAGGTCTGCTCCTCCCACAGAAACTCGGTCCCTAAGAGCTGGTAGTCGCTCCACCCGCCACAGTCCTCAGGCACTGCAAGCAGATGTGTTTGTGGAACTGCTTAGTCCTCGTGGGAAACGCAGAGTACGGAAGAGTGCTGAAAATACCCCAGAACACAGTCCCAGCTTCACCAACTTCAGGGTCAGCACCTCGAGGTCAAGCGGACAGTTGATACCTTTAAATTCTGCTGAAAGACTTTCTCTCCAGGACAGTGAATCTAAGAGAAGAGGCAGGAAAAGACAATCTACAGGTATGAAATCTAATTTATATTCTTCCTTACCTAAGAAAATTGAGTCCTTTATCACTTTAAAAGCTGTTCCTATATTATACAACAGTCTGATCTAAAGCATACATCTTTAAAGAGGCAGCTATGGCTAAGTAAAGGCAAAGTGCATTAGTAGTCTCTACAGGCACAGGGCAGTGTACTAAATTTGAAAATACTATGCCTGTATTCGTGCGTGGAGGCCAGAGAAGCATAAACCATGACACCTGGCTTTTTACAGGAGTGCTTGGGATCAAATTGAAATCTGCATGTTTGCAGAGCAGGCACTTTACCAAAGAGCTGTCTCCTTAGCCCTTAATTTATCAGAAAAACAACACTTTACAGATGCCTGCTGAAGGTCAGAGGATCTTGGGTATCCTGAAACTGAAATTACAGGCATTTGTGAGCTACCTGATACAGGTGCTAGGAGCTGAGCCCAGGTCCTCTGAAGGTTGCTAGGTCCTCTTAGCCAGCAAGCCACCACTCCAGGCCTAGCATCCATCGTTAATGGAGAAATGTAGTCAGTATTTGAATACTCACTATAACAAAGCACATTTCAGAGCTAGGGATGTATCCTAGTGGTGAAGTGCTCGCCCCGTGCATTTCCTTCTCCCACTTCTCCCCTCAGAACACACAATCATCGCTAGACATGAACATTACATGGTTGAATAAGATTACCCTCTGGCCGGGCAGTGGTGGCGCATGCCTTTAATCCCAGCACTCAGGAGGCAGAGGCAGGTGGATTTCTGAGTTCAAGGCCAGCCTGGTCTACAGAGTGAGTTCCCAGACAGCCAGGGCTACACAGAGAAACCCTGTCTTGAAAAACCAAAAAAAAAAAAAAAAAAAAAAAGATTACCCTCTGAACCTTGACAGTGATAGCCCACACATTTAATCCTGGCACTCAGGAGGCAGAGGCAGGAGGATCCCTGACTTCAAGGCCAGCCCAGTCTACAAAGTGAGCTCCAAGTCAGTCAGGACCACCTAGCGAGACCCTATCTCAAAAAATAAAAAGATTATCCTTTGAAATGCTAGACTGGGGCTGGAGAGATGGCTTACCAGTTAAGAGCACTGACTGCTCTTCCAGAGGTCCTGAGTTTAGTTCCCAGCAACCACATGGTGGCTCACAACCATCTGTAATGGGATCTGACTCCCTCTTCTGGACAGCTAAAGTGTACTCATACATAAATAAATCTTTAAAAAAATTATCAGGCTTAAAAAAAAATACTAGGCTGGATTTGGGCAGGAATTTTCATGAAATGCTCAGTCAGCTTTTATTTATGAATTTTGTTTATAGTAATCTTTACATAATCTTTTTTCAAATATGCAAATAGCCTGGTGTGATGATGCATTCATTTTATCCTAACATGCATGAGACAGAGGCAGGTGGATCTCTTAAGTTAAAGGAAAGCCTATTCTACATACGGAGTTCCAAGCCAGTCAGAGATACATAGTGAGATCCTGTACCAAAATAACAAACAAAAAACCTATATGAAATGCTTCACAAAGTTTTTGTGTCACCCTTGCACAGGGCCATGCTAATCTCTGTATCATTTCAATTTTCGTATATGTGGTTTTTGGAGGTTTGTTTTTTGTTTTTCTCTTTTGGGGGTGTTGGTTGTTTTGTTTGGTTTGAGGAGGTTGTTTTTTGGTTTTGGTTTTTTGAGACAGGGTTTCTCTGTGTAGCCCCAGCTGTCCCAGAACTAGCTCCATAAACCAGGCTGGCCTCAAACTCACAGAGATCTGCCTGCCTCTGCCCCTCTGCCTCCCGAGTTCTGGGATTAAAGGTGTGAGCCACCACAGCTGGCTCCATTTTAATGTTTTTATTTGTTAAAATTCTGCAGAGGGGGCTGGTGAGATGGCGCAGTAGATAAAAGTGTGTGCGTACAAGCCTTACAACCTGAGTTCAATCCCTGAAACCTACATGTGATACAAGTACTGCAAGTTGTTCTCTGACCTGCACACATGCTGTACTGCACAGCACAGGCACACGCGTGCACTCCTGGATTCATGTATGAACCATATTATACCCTAGATCTCACTGCACCACTTAAGATTTTTTTTTTTTTTGTAGCCCTAGCTGGCCTGGAACTCCCAGAATTTCACCTGCATTTGCCTCCCGCATGCTGAGATCAATGTGTGCCCACACCCTGTCATGATATGCCTTCTTCAAGATTTGTTTTAAGAGCTATTAGAGAATTGCTTAGTTTGATTTGTTTATTTTAGAGTATGTTTAGTAAAATTGAGTAAGAACCCAAAAAATTAAAAAAAAAAAAATAGTATTTGGTCCAGATTTCTATGTCTTTCAGAGTAAGTTAGGTGGGCTGAGGAGGTAGCTCAGCCTACAGTGCTTGAAACCCAAGCATTAGCACCAGGAGTTCAGAATCCATGTAAATATGACAGGGGAGGTAGGAGCTGGGCCCACCTGTAACACTTGAGCCCACAGGGCCAACACAAGTCATCCCAAGTCAGCAACCACCACGTGCCATATCAGTGAGCTCAAGGTTTGATTTAAAGACCCTGAAACCAACATAAAAACTCCACATGCATCTGTACACACACATGCAGGCATGCAGCTGTACACTGACACCACATACACTTAAAAGGCAAAAACCTCAGTGTAAAGTGTGGCTTGTATTTCTGTAACCGGCTTAACTCTTACTTATTCAGAGTCATCTCCTGTACCACTGAATCGAAGAAGTTCTGGCCGACAGGGAGGTGTTCATGAATTGTCTGCTTTTGAACAACTTGTTGTGGAATTGGTACGGCATGATGACAGCTGGCCCTTTTTGAAACTTGTTTCTAAAATCCAGGTAATAATATTTATCTAACTAGACGTTATAGCATATGTTTATATTACCTCATTTACATTTATATGATGTAGTCTCTATGGAGACTTTGATAGATGATTGAGCTGCCGTGTGGGTGCTGGGACTTGAACCCAGGTCCTTTGGAAAAGCAGCCGGTGCTCTTTACCAAGTCATATTAGCTTCTACTTTGAGATCTCCAGAGCAAGAATCTGAAGGGTTAGTTAATACAGAATAATGTAGTTATTTTAAAATTACATATTAAAATTAGTTTGTTTTGTGTGCGTGAGGGCACACTCCTCTGGTTGAGTGGTGTAGACAGGACAGATTGACCCCACCTTGAGGTTAGAAATCAGGCCATCAGTAGCAGTCTTAGTAGCAAGTGCCTTCACCCAGCCTCTACCCCTGAGGCGTCTTACTGGACGACTGGGTTTTTGTTTTTTTCAAACAGTCTAGTCTAGCCTAAGATTTTCTCTATGACTGAAAATAGCCATAACTCCAGCTTTAATTTTTCATAGGTGGTTTTTATCATCAATTAAGTAAACTTTGTCAAATTTTATTCATTACTATAGATGCAATAATGCTCACTAATAAATATGGGCATATATGTCAGTTTTTTCTTGTCATAATAAATTATGTTTATGATGTTATTAAACAGGCTTCTACATCATTATAATGACTCAAAATATGTGACATATTTTAATGGAATAATAGCATTCAGAAGTTGACACTAAGTTGCTTTTTCAGGTATAAAATTAATTTAACCATATATGTCCAATAATCTCTTTGTGCTATCATTTTACAGGTCCCAGACTACTATGACATCATTAAGAAGCCCATTGCCTTAAATATAATTCGAGAAAAAGTAAATAAATGTGAATATAAATTAGCATGTGAGTAACTTATTTCCTTTTTAGTGCTTTGAAGAGATGTTGCTATTTTTATTTTGTTTTAAATGATGTACATTAGCATAGGTGACTACAGCAGCCCGTGAGGTCCCTCAAATACATACTGAGGAGAAAGATGGATTGGGTAAACAGTTAAAGACATTCGAGAGTCTGGTCTCAGTGGAAGAAGTTTGTTGTTTTTGATGCGGTGGTTAAACATGGCCTCGTGGGAAGCCAGGCAAGGCTCTGTCCCTCCGCCAAGAGCTGCGGGGCACACAACGCATGAGCCGTAGGTTCGCAAACAGTTCACAGTATTTACAATTGAACAATTTTAAGCTCAAGTTCTGTAACCTTGTTTCTCTCTCTTCTCTTCTGACTTCCCTTCTCTCAATAAGTTTCCCAGTGTACAAACAAAACAGTTTCTGATGTGTGACCTTTGTCCCTGATCTTGTTTTTCTCCCTCCCTCCAGCTGAGTTTATTGACGATATTGAGTTGATGTTTTCAAACTGCTTTGAATACAACCCTCGGAACACAAGTGAAGCAAAAGCGGGGACTCGGCTCCAAGCATTTTTCCATATTCAGGCTCAGAAGCTGGGGCTCCATGTCTCACCCAGTGACGTGGGCCAGGTTAGCACGCCACTAGCTGCAAAGAAGTCACGGGTCTAATTCGGTCCTTCTAAAGGCTATACGTGAAGAAAGACGTGAATCGTTCATGACAGTGGGACATTAAATCATGCTCTAAAGCAGATACGTGTAGAAAGCAATAACAGCTAGTTGACCACATCCAAGTGTGGCCTGCACTGTATTCTCAATTTACTATTAAGCACTCAGGAGAATGTAGGAAAGATTTCCTTTGCTACAGTTTTTGTTCAGTATCTACTAAAGTTTTATAGATGTATTGGGTACAGTACTGGTTTACAGAGGCTTTTGTACATTTTGAGATCATTCATGTGTTCAGGTATCTTGGAAAATATTTTTTCATCTATGACTGATTTTGTCATTGAGCTTTAGGAGCTTCGGTAGTAAGGAGGCTCTGTCTCCACAGTGAGTCTTCTGGACCACAGCTTAAAGAATGTGTCTTACGATGAGCACATGGTTTCAACACTACACATGAATGAATCCAATTTTATAGCTCTGACGTGCTGTAGCCAGTGCCGACTGAATTTATTAACTAGATATTTATTTAGCATTCAAAGTCATTTGTGAATTTGTTTTGTATTTATGAAATTTATACTTGGAAATGTTCTTTAATTTTTAAAACATTTTACTATGTTTTTGTTTTATTTCTCGACCAGTCTTAATGATTTAAAAATAAAAATGTCACCCTAACAGTTCTGTTTTACAAACAATAAGTTTCTGTGTACGACTTTTCTAAGTGTGCAAATAAAATGATACATTTTTTCAAGTTTTCTGAATTCTGAAGTTTTTGCAAATTAAAATCAGACTTTTGTCTATTTATAAATACAGACCATAAAAACCATACAGACAGTGTTTCATTGTCTGGGTAGAAGACGCCTCCAGTTGGTGGCAATGATATTCTTGCACAGATTCTCACTAAGAGGAGAGAAGCTTGTTGAATCCTGAGATTGTAGATATGTATCACTGTGCCTGACTCCAAATCCTTGATTTCTGTAGTCTTGGTGGTGCAGGCCTGTGATCTTAGCACGCAATATGCTTGAAGGAGGAGGATCACAAGCTCAGGGCCAGCTGCCAAGGCTACACAGTAAGAGCCTGCATGTGGTAGTTTGAACACCTAGCCAATGGTGGCGCATGCCTTTAATCCCAGCATTCCAGAGGCAGAGGCAGGCAGATCTCTGAGTTCAAGGCAAGTGTCATCTACAGAGTTCTGGATGTTGAGGGCTACACAGAGAACCCTGTCTCAAAAAAGAAGGCTGGGCAGTGGTGGCGCACGCCTTTAATCCCAGCACTTGGGAGGCAGAGGCAGGTGGATTTCTGAGTTCGAGGCCAGCCTGGTTTACAGAGTGAGTTCCAGGACAGCCAGGGCTACACAGAGAAACCCTGTCTCGGGGAAAAAAAAAAAAAAAGGAGAAGGAAGAAGAAGGAAGAAAAAAAAGGAGGAGGAGGAAAAAGGAAGAAGAAAGGAGAGAAAATGTGGCCTTGGTAAGGAAGTGAATCACTAGGGTCAGGGCTTTAGTTAAGTCTTTGACTTACTCCCAGTCTGTTCCCCCTGTTTCAAATGCCTGCTTGAGATGTAAGCTCTCAGTTTCCTATGCCTGCTGCCAAAGTTATGTCATGATTGATCCCAAATAACCTCTTATATAAATTGTTTTGGTCATGGTGTTAAATCACAGCAATAAAAAAGTAACTACTGATACACTGACTTTTTTTTTTTTAATTGTTTTATTTCTGTTGCAAAGAATGCTGGATGGGAAAGAAGCCAAAACATTCTACTGTGTGTGCCTGAAACCTTAATGTCAAAGTTGATGGTCTTTGTACCTAATAACTGTGAAATGCTTTTTGTGTTAAATAAACCAATTCTGCAAGATTTTTTGGTTAATCTCTCCATTTTTCAGAAGAGGTTAAAACTCAGGTCAATTTTTAAAAAAAAAATTCACTCAGGTACTTTCAGGAAGATGTGAATTCAGTTTTATCTTTGTGGAAAGCATAAGAGGTCAAATAGAAAGGGAAATTGGGTATGTATGTTCAGGTCCACTCAGGTCATCAAATAATGAGCTATCTCACTTTCTAGGAAGTTACAAAACAATGGCTGGCATATAGTCATGATCTGGCTTTTCATTTTGTACCCTAGCCTCCTTTCAAGCACTAGAGACTGAACCCGGGCCTTACACGTGCTAGGCAAGCGCACTGAGCTCCATCCCAGACCCCCGTCTGCCTTGTTAATTGGTAGTTGTAGGGCGCAGCTCTGTGGTTTTACCTAGTATTGTCAGAACAAATGCTAAAAGCATGAGTCCTGGAAAGGAGCTGGCTTCTGAGCTGTGATTTACGGCTTGTGTCACCTGGGGTCCAGGGTCCTCATTAATGTCTAAGCATATGTGGAAACGTGATAACAACGTTGGAGCGCCTGTGTCTCACTTTGTCTTACTGTATGTGTGGACACAAGTTTCAGCACCGGTGGAGGTCAGAGGGCAATGCTAGGGAATGGGCTCCAGAGATTGAATTCAGGATTGCTTGCAAGTGCCCTTACCCTTCGAACCACCTCACTGGCCCTACCTGTGTTTGTTATTTGAGACAAGGTCTTACTCTTCAGCTGAGGCTGTCCTGGAATTTACTGTGTGTAGCCCAAGTAGGTCTCAAATTCATGCCACTCCTACTTCAGCCTCCTGAGTGCCAGGATTATAGGAGTGTAAGTCATCAGACCTAGCAGGAAACAGAAGCTTAATACCCATATAGCTTTGAAGGTATCAATTCTGCCAATGTACATTTGTTCTCTAATTCACTGTCAGTGTTAAGAATATTCTACCTTTTTTAGAGAAAGAAGTGGAAGATAGGGTCACTTGCACACCCTGAATACATTGGTTTCAGAAAAACGGCAGACTGCTTCGACTAGTTTCAGTAACAGCATGAGGAAGGTCTCACTTAACCTGCACTCACATTAGCCGTTTGTGCTTGCCATTCAAGAGAACATGTGGTAGTGAAGAGCAGAAAACAAACGCAGGGCCATCTGCACAAGTCATGCGTCAGCATGTTAGAGATGCAGGGCCATCTGCACAAGTCATGCGTCAGCATGTTAGAGATGCAGGGCCATCTGCACAAGTCATGCGTCAGCATGTTAGAGATGCAGGGCCATCTGCACAAGTCATGCGTCAGCATGTTAGAGATGCAGGGCCATCAGTGTACACGTAATGCGTCAGCATGTTAGAGATGCAGGGCCATCTGCACAAGTCATGCACTAGCATGTTAGAGATGCAGGGCCATCTGCACAAGTCATGCACTAGCATGTTAGAGATGAGATGCAGGGCCATCTGCACAAGTCATGCGTCAGCATGTTAGAGATGCAGGGCCATCAGTGTACACGTAATGTGTCAGCATGTTAGAGATGCAGGACCATCAGTGTACACGTAATGTGTCAGCATGTTAGAGATGCAGGGCCATCAGTGTACACGTAATGTGTCAGCATGTTAGAGATGCAGGACCATCAGTGTACACGTAATGTGTCAGCATGTTAGAGATGCAGGACCATCAGTGTACACGTAATGTGTCAGCATGTTAGAGATGCAGGACCATCAGTGTACACGTAATGCACATTAGATGACTGAGTAATTACATCATTATTTTTCTTGGTAATGATTTTGTCTTGGAAGATAACAAATCTTACTACCAAAAAGTATCTGAGAAGAAACTTAGAATATGAATAAACAAACATCTATAAATTGAAAAGTTATAGACCAATGAGAAGACCCAGTTGGGAAGTACTTGCCTCTGACCAATGACCCAAGTTTAATCTCTAGATCATAAGGGAACCAACTCTAAAAGTTCATCCTCTGACCTCCGCAAATGCATCATAATCACTAAGTGATCTTAAAAGTAAACTTGTGAGGCATGGTCAAGTATGGCCTTTAATCCCAGCACTTGGGAGGCAGATAGACAGATCTCTGAGTCTGAGGCCAGTCAGGTCTACACAGGTGAGATGCTGTCTAAAAAAAAGATGGTAAGGCTGGGCAGTGGTGGCGCACACCTTTAATCCCAGCACTTGGGAGGCAGAGGCAGGTGGATTTCTGAGTTCGAGGCCAGCCTGGTCTACAGAGTGAGTTCCAGGACAGCCAGGGCTACACAGAGAAACCCTGTCTCGAAAAACCAAAAAAAAAAAAAAAAAAGGTAAGATGGTGTATGGACTGGAGAGATGTCTATGTAGTTAAGAGTTCTAGCAAAAGGACCCAAATTTAGTTTCCAGCACCTCTATCAGGCAGCTCAC
>CM052705.1:62023102-62035947 GCA_028551405.1 Uromys caudimaculatus | reverse complement strand
CCTCTGCATTTTCAAATGCTCAAGCCAGGCCCAGTGTGTCTCTTCCTGCTGCCTGCCAACCCAGGTGTGAAACTCTTCTCCAGCACCATGTCTGCCTGGATGCTGCCATGCCTCTTGCCTTGATGATAACGGAATGAACGTCGAAAACTATAAGCCAGCCCTAAATGTCCTTTATAAGAGTTGCCTTGGTTGTGACGTCTCTTCACAGCAATGGAAACCCTAAGACAGATATTTACATTACGATTCATAACAGCAAAATTATATTTAAGTAGCAACAAAAATAAATTTGTAGTTGGGGGTCATCACGACACAGAGGACCTGTATTAAAGGGTCACAGCACTAGGAAGGTTGAGAACCACAGATCCAGACAAATGAAAACTCAAAAGATCTGGAAACCTTTTTTGTACAGCAGAAAGTGGGAGACCCATTGCTACAGGTTTTGAGTTGATAGACTCACTGTGTACAATGTGGCCATAAGTGGTGGAACTGGAAAGAATATTAAGAGTTCGCATGTGCTAGGAATTTCTATAGATCAAAAAGATTCTAGCTCATTCTTCAAAGCAGAGCTTAAAAACATCTGCCACACCAAAAAAAAAAAAAAAAAAAAAAAATCAGAAGCAGTTCTCTGTTCAAGTATGCATGTTACTTTGAAGGAAGAAGGTATTTTAACTTGCTTTTAAAATGCATATTGTTGGCAAGTGTCCTTAATGCTGAAACTTCTCTCGGGACATTCCCTGCCCAACACACATGCTTTTTTTTTTTTTTTAATAGCAGAGTAAGATGGGGCTGGAAAGAAAGCAGCTTAGAGCTCACACTGCTTTTTCAGGGGACCCAGGATCAGTTTCCAGTACCAATGTCAAGTGGCTCACAACCACCTGTAACTCCATCTCCAGATTCAGAGGGATCTGACACCCTGTTCTAGGCTTCTAGTGCACCTGCTTTCAAACAAGCACACTCCCACATACAAACAAACCTGTACACATAAAACATGAGGGAAATCGTATATCAGAATATTTATCTCTTCACACACACAAAGTCAGTAGGATGAAATCATCTCCCTGTGTCCGTCACCCAGCTTAAACAAACACCAGTTCCCCACCAGCCTTGTTCTGCTGCCCTTCCCACCACTTCCCCCATATGGTTGTGAAAAAAATCCCATTCATTCCTCCACATCTTCCATAAAAATCTCAGCGTGTATCACTAAGAGAAAGGGCACTAAACAAAATGAACATGTAAATAGCTGAACTAATTTCTTTTTAAGATTTATTTACTTTATGTATATGAGTGCACTGTCGCTGTCTTCAGACACACCAGAAAAGGGCATCAGATCCCATTACAGATGGCTGTGAGCCACCATGTGGTTGCTGGGAATTAAACTTGGGACCTCTGGAAGAGCAGTCAGTGCTCTTAACCGCTGAGCCATCTCTCCAGTTCTGAACTACTTTCTTAATATTGTCAAATATCTTAATCATGGTTCAGATGGGAAAGGAATACAGAGGCAGAAAGAGGAAAGGGGGAAGGGGAGGGGAGTTGAGTGCTTATGCACAAAGCCCTGGTTTTAACCCCTAGTGCCCAGTGTGCTGAGACATACATCTCATCATTTCAGATAAGAGAACTAGAAGTTCAAGGCCAGCACAGGCTAGATGAGACCCATTCCCAAAAAATAAAAACATAATAAAAAGAAGGGTAGGTATGGTGGTTCACACTTTAATCCCAGCACTCAGGAGGCAAGGGCAGAGGCTGATAGATCTCTGTGAGTTTAAGGTCAGCCTAGTCTACATAGTTAGTATGTAGCCAAGCCTATATACTGAGACTCTGTTTAAAAAATCTAATTTAATAAATATATAATAAAGAGGGTTTACAATGTATCTCGGTGATAGGTAAGGCCCTGGGTTCATTCTCTACAAGGCAAAAGGAAGGGTGAGGCAAGAGGAGAGAGAGAGAGAGAGAGAGAGAGAGAGAGAGAGAGAGAGAGAGAGAGAGAGAGATTGATCTCCTGAAATTCAACAAACCAAACAGGAACTAAGATTTGGAGTAAGATAATGGCAAATACAGTATGGAATTTTGTTTTGGAGACAGAGTCTCATGAAGCCCAAGCTGGCCACAAATTTATGTAGTCAAGAATGACTTTGAACTTCTGATCTTCTTGCTTCTGTAAGTTCTCTGAGCACATCTCCAACCCCAGTGTGGAGGTTTATTAGCTGAAGTTTCTAGCAAGAGAATTTCTAAGAGATGAACATCCCAGTTTCAAAACAAGTCTCTTGGAGTCAGCAGGAGGACTGTGTATGTAAAAGGTGCTTGCATCCAAGCCTGACAACCTGAGTGACTGAAATCAGGCCCCAGAACCCACACAAAGGTGAAAGAAGAGAACCAATGTCCAGAAGCTGCCCTCCGACCACCACACGACACACTCATAACTAAACACACAATACAATTTTTAAAATTTAAATCTCAACTAAAATTTGAGAAAATGGGCCTGGAGAGATGACTGCTAAGCCTTCGCATTCTTGCAGAGAACCTGGCTTTGGATCCTTTAACCTGTATTGAACGGCTCACAACCGCCTGGAACTCCAGCTCCGGGGCTCTGATACCTTCGTGCGGCCTCTGAGGGCACCTTGCACATGTGCACATATACACAAAGACACACACAGACACATAATTAGAAGTAAAATCTTAAAAATATATATATAAGAAAATACATGTTCTAATTCTGGATTTAGTACACAAAGTCTCTCAATGTTAGGGCAAGGAACTTGGATATAAAATCCAGTGGGCACTGAGTTCAAGCTAGTCAGCTTGAGGCACATTGTGAGAGATGATACCATTCCCTCCCTGAGTTCTCTAACACCATCAGCTACCACAGCTGACAAATGATGCTCATTTTATAACTTCCTAATGGAAAACTAAAGACCCTTTGAAGGCCCCCTGAAACCCAGGACACTTGAAACGGAGGAACAAATGACTACAGGCACCTTTAGCTCGGGTTCTTGGAAGGCAGCTTCTCTCTCCACTAAACGGAATAGTTCATCGTAGCAGATTCCAGATGGAATTTGGTCTACAAGGAACTATGAAGCAATGGCCACTATGATGAAGGCTGTCAAAAAGGAGCATCTGGTTTTTAAATCAAAGAAGTTTTTACTCCATGCTTGTGCCTTTTATAGCCCTGGCTATCCTGGAACCCAGATATCTACACACCTCTGCCTCCAAGTGCTGAGATTAAAGGCGTGCGCCAATCAACACCCAGCTTCCGTATTTATGACTCTTTAAAAAACATTTTAAATGATTTATATATTCTTGTTTTTGGGTTTTGGGTTTTGGGTTTTTTTTTTTTTTTTTTTTTTTTTTTTTTTTTTTTTTTTTTTTTTTTTTTTTTTTTTTGGTTTTTCGAGACAGGGTTTCTCTGTGTAGCCATGGCTGTCCTGGAACTCACTCTGTAGACCAGGCTGGCCTTGAACTCAGAAATCCACCTGCCTCTGCCTCCCAAGTGCTGGGATTAAAGGCATGCACCACCACTGCCTGGTGATTTATATATTCTTATTCTATGTACATTGGCTTTTTGCTTACGTGTTTGTCTGTGTGAAGGTGTTGTATCCGCTGGAACTAGAGTTATTGACAGTTGTGAGCTGCCATGTGGGTGCTGGGAATGGAGCCCCAGTCCTCTGAAAGAGCAGCCAGTGCTCTTAACTGACTCTTAATTGAGCAATCTCTCTAGTCCATGTTTATGACTTTTAATGTGCTGAGTTCTCATCAAGAAAGTATTTCCTAACTTTTCGTACAGCATTTACTAGAGAAACTCTACTAGGGTAGTTCAATTTCTTCCATACATTACAATTAGAGCCTGTGGTGGTTTGAATATGCTTGGCCCATGGGAAGTGGCACTATTAGGAGGTGTGGCCTTGTTAGAGGAAGTGTGTCACTGTGGGAGTCGACATTGAAACCATATTCTCAAGAGAGCCTTCTCCTGGCTGCCTGCAGAAAGAGTCTGCTGCTGTGACTTTGGGTCAAGATGTAAAACTCTCCGTTCCTACAGCACCATGTCTGCCTATAGGCTGCCATGCTTCCCGCCATGATGATAATGGACTGAACCTCTGAAACTGGAAGCCAGCCCCAATTAAATATTTGCCTTGGTCATGGTGTCTCTTCACAGCAATGAAACCATTAACTAAGACAGAGCCTTTCCAAGTTTCTTTTGTTGTTAAGAATAATTGATATTTATTCTTCGACAGTTGCCCACATGCAATGTACTTTGATTCTATCCACCTCCCTCCTAACCAACCACCAAGTCCCCCTCACTCTAGCACATCTTCTCAATAACTCGTTGAGTCCAGTTAGTGCTGCCTGTGTATCCATGGATGTTGTAGGATAGTTGATCACACTGTGACCCCCTGAGACTGTGTTACTTACTGAAAAAATACCTTTTTCTAGTTGTGGTGTGGCTCAACCCTTAGCACATACCTTTAATTCCTCTGGCTGGAATACAGACACACCATTAGTACACGCTTTTAATCCCAAACAATGAAGGTAAAGTTAGTTGGTAAAAGGAAGCAGCTATGTTTAAAAGTGATGTCTGATAGAGAGGCAGACAAAGTGATGAATCAGAGAAAGACTTGGCAAAATAGGATATTCCCAACTCCCACAGGAAGAGAAAAGAAAGAGAGGCTGCTTAAGAGAGAGCAGAGCAGAGTAGGAGAGAGAGGTAGTTTTACTGAGACAGTGGTACAGAGACAGATTGTAGAGAGAGAACAAACTAGACACAGGTGAAGACAAAATGAGCCAGAGAATGAGAAAGAGCCAGAAGATTAGAACATATTACCAAAGTTAGTATGAGGCCAGGCAGAGCAATTCAGTCAGAAGCTGAAAGAAGCCAGTTTGAATCAGTCAGTTAGTTTGGGGAGAAGTTTTGAGCCCAAACAGCTGCGCCGACCAGCCAGCCAGAGATCAGAAAGAATTAGGAACCAGTGAGCTTATTCAGCAGTAAGTCTCAAAGGCTGAAAACATTGTAGGCCTAAATTAGATTGTACAGAGGCTAGAAGCTTCCTGGAGTAGACCTAGGTTAGCAGACAGAGGCAGTTAGCCTTGGAGACTACAATTACATTAAGCAAATAAAAGTTATTTTTACACACGGATGTAGGTCCATCCAAGGAGCAAACTACCAGTGGTCAGACCCCCAAACGGAAATAATGCCCCCAGAACCCATCAATGGCCAGTAGTTCTTCAACTAGGGTTGGGGTCTCATGAGCTCCTCCATTTATGTTAAAATGTTCACTGGCCTGACCTCTCCAAAGTCTAAGCATGGCTACTGTGAGTTCATGAGTGCAGTAGACAATCATGTCCAGAAGACAGCAATCTCTGCCTCTCAGTCTTTCCATCTCCTCCTCTTCTGTGTTCCCTGAGCCATGGAATGGAATGTTAAGATAGACATTCCATTTATAGCTGAGCGCTCTACAATCGTTTGTTTCTCTGCATTAACCACTGCTCACTGCAAGGAGCCTTTCTGACGAGGCTGGGAGCAGGAGCAGTCTGCAAACACAGACACACTTGTTTGGAAGGCAGTTTGACAACATTCCCATTTAGCAAAACAAGGGTAGTTGGCTCCCTACCCCAAGGGCACACAACCTCCCAGCCATGGTTCTGACTGGGATTTACAGTCCGAGACATTTCCCTCCTGTGGAACAGGCCTCGAATCTGAGCAGAGTTTGGTTGGTTACCTTACAGCGGTCATGCGGCTCTTACCCCGGTGCACATATCTTTTTCTCGTAGATCAGGGTCCATGGCTAGTTAATACAGTGGATGGCCTTTCTCCCCCAGGAAACTTCATAACACCTCCCAACACCATGAAAATGACCAACAGTAAGGTCAGTGTCTTAGTCACTGTTCTTTTGTTGTGAAGAGACTCAGGCAACGCTTCTAAGAGAAAGCATTTAATTGGTGCTTTGCTTATAGTTTCAGAGGTTTAGTCCATTATGGCAGGGAGCATGGTAACATACAGGCAGGTGCTGAAGCAGTAACCAAGAGGTACATCCTGATCCACAGACAGAGAGAGACAGTGGACCTAGTGTGATAAGTGGATCTTAGCCCAAAAGTCCGGAATACCCAAGTTTCACTTTACAGTAACCGCTGGACTGAGAGTGAGGTCCCAGATGGAGGAGCTGGAGAAGGGACTGAAGAAGCTGAGGGAGTTTGCAGTCCCATGGAGGGAGCAACAGTGCCAACTGACCCGCCCCTGCCCCCCCCCCCCAGTCCTCCTGGAGACTGGACCACCAACCAAAGAATACACATCGAGGAACCCATGGCTCGGACCACATATGTGGCAGAGGAGGGCCTTGTTGGCCATCAGGGGGAGGAGAGGCCTTTGGGCCTGAGGGTGTTAGAGGCCCCAGTAAAAGGGAAGGTCAAGGTGGGAATATGGGAATGGGTGGGCGGGTGGGTGGGAGGTGGAATTTCCTCATAGAGGTGGGGAGGGGCAGGGGATAGGGGGTTTCCAAAGAGGAGACCTGGAAAGGGGGAAACATTGTAATGTAAATAAAGTATCAAAAAAAAAAAAAAAAAAACCTCAAAGTCCACCTCCAGTAACACACTTTCTCCAACAAGGCCACACCTACTTCAACAAGGCCACATCTACTTCAACAAGGCCACACCTCCTAATCTTTCTCAATAGTGCCTCTCCCTGGTGACTTAACAGTCAAATATATGAGCCTATGGGGGGGGGGGGGTCACCACAGAAGTTTACAGGTCAGTTACAACTCAGTTTTCCTATGTCCTTCAAAACATAGTGGTGGGGCTGGAAAGATGGTTCAGATGTTAAGAGCACTGGCTGCTCTTCCAGAGGTCCTGGGTTCAATTCCCAGCACCCACATGGTGGGTCACCACCATTTATAGCTGTACTCCCAAGGGATCTGATGCTCTCTTCTGGTATGTAGACATATAGACATAAACATTTTTTTAAAAAAAATTTTTACAAGTAAAAGAAAAAAAACTAATGGTGATTTGATTATTTAAGATAACACCTCAGTATGTACCACAGGCTGGCCTGGAACTTGCTATGTTGATCATGCTGGCCTTGACAAGATCCACCTGCCTCTGCCTCCCGAGTGCTGGGATTAAAGACATGCCAAATTCCCTTTTTGCTGCATTTTTAAATTAGATTATAAAATAGTGGGGTTTGTAAGGCTTTCTTATAGATCCTTAGTTTTAGTGACTTCTCATCAAAGAGCATGGGCAATTGTCTTAGCTACCATCCTATTTCTCTGAAGAAACACCATTACCAAATCATCCTAGAAAGCATTTCATTAAGGACTTGCTTACAGTTTCAAAGGATAAGTTCTTGATTTTCATGATGGAAAGTATGATAGCAGTAGCTGAGAGCTTATATCTTATCTGCAAGATGGAGGCGGGGGGGGGGGCCTCTTGTGGGCTTTTGAAACTTCAAAGACACGCCTCCTCCAAGAGTCACTCCCTCTAACCCTTCCCAAACAGTTCCACCAACTGGGAACCAAGCATTCAAGCGTATGAACCTATGGGGATATTCTCATTCAAACCACCACAGCAACCAACTGAATTCTCATCAAGAAGGTATTCATCCCAACCCCTCTCCCTGCCCCTGCTTAAACTTTTAACCCTCTCTACCGTCCTTTCGATGTAGTCTGTTCTCCCTTTCCACACATAAGGCCTGTGCCCCTTCCTTCTCTCATAGCCCTTTCTAGCTTCCTGAGCTCTACTGACAGCCCAGATTAAATGCACAAACCTAAAAGTTCACAGCTGTGATCCACGCATGAGAGAGAATGCATGGTGGTTGCCTTTCTGTGTCTGGGTTACCTCACTATCTTCCAGTTCCATCCAGTTTTCCTGCAAGGTTCATAATTTCACTTTTCTTTATAGCTGACAAGACTTGAACTGTGTATATGTGCCATATGTCCGTTATCCAGTCACGTGTTGAAAGACACCTAGGCCGACTGCATCTCCTAGCTGCTATGAATAGCACAGCAAGGAGCACAAACATGCAAGGTGAATTCCTTCCATTTTCCTTTCTCTAGTCATAACTAGTTTCAGTAAGATCAATTTTTGACTTGTGAATTTGATTTTATTTAATAATTTTGTTTTTGTGTGTATGAGTATTTTTGTCTGTGTGTTTGTGTACCACATATGTGTCTAGTGACCTAATAGGTCAAAAGAGGGTACTCTGGGGAGTCTTCTGGAACTGGAGCTACTGATGATTGTGAGCCACCACGTGGGTGTTGGGAACTGAACCTAAGTCCTCTGCAAGAGCAACAAGTGCTCTAACCACTGAGCCATCTCTCCAACCTCAGGTTTTTGTTTCTGTTTTTTGTTTTTGAAGTGAGAGTTCCAGGTCAGCAGACACTAAATATTAATACCAGTCAAAATAAGCTTGTAAATGTGATAGTTGAGAACATACAGTGCCTAAGGTCCTAGGTTCATTCCACACCGCCTCAGTAATAAATGTCCGTATCTTGTCAGGCATGACAGCTCACACCTATAACCCCACTACTCAGGAGGCTGAGGCAGGAGGACTACTGAGAGTTTGAAGCAACCTGGCTATAATGAGTTGCAGGCTGGGCTGGGCTACACAATGAGATCCTTTCTTAAATGTAATTAATTAATTAATTAATTAATTAATACAGGGCACTGCATAACTTCTCAAACCCTGGATCTAGAGTAGACAGAGGCATCATGTCTTAATGCTGGTTTCCCCACACGACTTGTCTTTCCTTACAAAGAACAGAAAAATCACGTGATTTTAAGTGTAAAACAGATCAAGTGACAGCTTGTGCTGGCAAGGATGCAGAGCCAGGGGACATTCCTCCGTTGCTGGTGGGGTGCACACTTGTACAGCCACTTTGGAAATCAACTTGAAGTTTTTTTCAGAGAACTGGGAATAATCCTACCTCAAGACTCAGCTATACCACTCCTGGACTTATACCCAAAGATGTTCCATCACAGATACCACGAGGACACTTGCTCAGCTGCGTTCATAGCACCTTTACTGATAGCCAGAAACTGAAAGCAACCTAGATGTTCTCAACCAAAGAATGGATAAAGAAAATGTGGTACACCTAAGCAGTGGCATATTACTTAGCGATTAAAAACAATGACATCATGAAATCTGCAGGCAAATGGATGGAACTAGAGAAGATCGTTCTGAGTGACATAACTCAGACCCAGGAAGACACACATGGTATGTACTCACTGACAAGTGGATATTATTAAAAGCTGTAAAGAATAACCACGCTACAATCCTTAGATCCAAAGAAGCTAAGTAACAAGGAGCGCTCAGGATGGGGTGGGGCAGGAATCTCCCCGAGAAGGGGAAATAGAATAGAACTCTTGGGCAGAGGAGGGTGGAGGGGGACTGGATGAGGGCATGGGTAGGGATGGGAACAGGGGAGATCAGGTTTGGGGAGAATGGAGGGAGAGAGTTTTGGGAGAGAGATCCAGAAGGGGAGGGCATCTCTGGGACGAGCTAGAAACCCAGGGCAATGGAGACTCCCAGGAATCTGTGATGGTGACCTAGCGAAGACTCCTAGCAATGGGGCATATGAAGCCTTAACCTGCTATCTCCTATAACCAGGCAAGACTTCCAGGAGAAAGACTGGGTCACCAACCCACCACAAAACCTTAGACCTACAATTGTTCCTGCCTATAAGATGTGCAGAGGGGAATGTAGAACAGAAATTGAGGGAATGGCTGATCCATGACTGGCCCAGCTTGAGACCTAAGCCATGAGAGGGAGACCATCCCAGACACTTTAATGACGTTCTGCTATACTTGCAGACAGGAGCAGAGTGGCTTCACTTCAGAGCAACTGGTGGAAACAGATGCAGAGACCCACAGCCAAACATTAGGCAGAGCTCCAGGAATCCTGCCAAAGAGAGGGAAGGAAGGGTTGTAGGAGCCAGAGGGGTCAAGGAGGACACCACAGGTAAACCTACAGAATCAACTAACCAGGGCTCATAGGGGCCCACAGAGACTGCACTGCCAACCAGGGAGCCTGCATGGGACTGACCTAGGCCCTCTGCACATATGTAACACTTGTGTGGCTTGGATGTGGGACTCCTAACAGCAGGAACAGAGGTCTTTCTCCCACTCTGTTGCCTGCCTTTGGGGAGCTTCCCCAACTGGGCTGCCTTATCTAGCCTCAATAGATGGTCCTAGTCTTACTACAATGTGATGGCCAAGGCTGGACAATACCCATGGGAGGCCTCCCCTTTTCTGAGGAGAAATGGAAGAGTGGATGGGGGAGAAAGACTGGGAGGAGAGAAGAGAGAAGAGATTGTGATCAGGATGTAAATTAATTAATTAAAAAATAAAATATTTGGGGCTGGAGAGATGGCTCAGCAGTTAAGAGCACTGACTGCTCTTTCAGAGGTCCTGAGTTCAATTCCCAGCAACCACATGGTGGCTCACAACCATCTGTAATGGGATCCGATGCCCTCTTCTGGTGTGTCTGAAGACAGCTACAGTGTACTCATCAAATATATAAAATAAATAAATAAAATCTTTTTTAAAAAGTAAATAAAATAAAATATTTAAGTATTCAAAACCAAACCCAGATCAAGTTCCTGTGGTGTCCAACAGGTGTCGCTGTGCTTCCCTTAACATTTAAATACAGGGTTGGAGAGATGGCTCAGGGTTAAGATCAAGTTCTGACCTTTCAGTGGACCAGAGTTCAGTTCTCACCACTCACATGGAACAGCTCACTACCCCTGAGTCATTTCAACTCCAGGGAATCCGACATCCTTTCCTGACCTTTGGGGCTACCTGTGTGCATCTACATGTACATAAATAAAACAAAATGCATCTCTAGAAAAGATTGAAACCCTCATGGTACAGGGAGCAGTATAATAAGGGACCCAAAGCAGCTTGACTTGTAGTTGGTAGGCTTCTAATAAACTGGCCTGTTAGCACGGCAGCCCCTTCAGACTCCCCCTTGCCAGCTATGCTCCAGTTCTTTTAACTATGCCGAAGACTGATGCTCACCCTGAGTTCAGTCATTGTTGCTTTTGACTCTCCACCTGCAGCAACCTTCCCTACCTCCCCTGTGCTAACCACAGAACCCCTGTTGCTCTCTCCCCAGACCATGAGATCCACAGGGTAAGGACGATGAATGTTTTACTCACCACCTTACACCCAGCTAGTGTGCAATTCCTGACACATAGTAGGAACTCAGTACTTCTTGTCTACTTTTGAGGCATTGTTATATATAGCCCAGGCTGCCTGGAATAGGTCTTCTTCTTGGTCTGCACATACTGGGATTACATGCATGCACTGCCATACCCAACAGGCACCACCACATCCAGCACTCAGTACATTTTTTTTTAAGGTTTGCATTAACAAGAAGTTAACCTTCGATGCCAGTCATGGTGGCACATGCCTTTAACCCAGCACTCAGGAGCCAGAGGCAGGAGGATCACTGTAAGTATGAGTCTGGTCTACAGAGTTCCAGGCCAGCATGTGCTAGGGAGGTGGAGGCAGGAGGATCTCCAGACCAGCCTAGGCTATACACTGATACCCTCTTAGAAAAAAAACAAAAATTAAAATCTTGTGTTACAAAGGACATTATAAAGAAAACTAAAAACCGACAGAATGAAGGTATTTTTTTCAAACTATCTGGTAAGGGCCTTATATTCATAATATAAACAACTCTTATAAATCAATTAAAAGATAATCCAGGGAGAAATGACTCAACAGTTAAGAGCATTTGCTGTTCTTGCAGACAACCACAGTTCAGGTCCCAGCACCCACATCAGGTGGCTCACAATGGAATGCAATTCCAGTTTTGGGGATCCGATGTTCTAAGCTTCCCAGGTTCCTACACACATGTGCATACATATATGTACATACTCTGCACACACACATAAATTAAAATCTGTAAAATGTGTTTATTTTTTTAAAAGGGTCTGTTTCTTGTGTAACAGACGGTGGTGACAAACACACTTTTTTAAAAAAAATTTTTTTTTATTTATTTATGTTTATGAGTATCCTGTCACTCTCTTCAGACACACCAGAAGAGGGCATCAGATCCCACTACAGATGGTTGTGAACCACCATGTAGTTGCTGGGAATTGAACTCGGAACCTCTGGAAGAGCAGTCAGTGCTCTTAACCGGTGAGCCATGTCTCCAGCCCGTGTTTATTTTTTTTAAAGGGTAATCCATTTCTAAGACTGCAGATATTTTTCCAAAGAGAACACAGAAAGTACATGAGAGGAGGCTGAACTCACATTTATGACTTCTGCACTCAGGAGGCAGAGAAAGAGGACCACAGTTGGCAGCTGGCCTGGGCTACATGTTTGAGACAGCCTAGACTATACAGTGAGACCTTATCTCCAGAGAAGGTAATGGCTATGAAGTGGAATTGGAAAAGAGAGGAACACTGTGGGAAGGAAGACAACACAGAAGGAAGTGGACTCAATAACATTACGGTGTTTGAAAAAGCCATAAGGGATCTTATTATATTTATTTAAAATTATGTATAAATTTAAATAAAGTTAAATTACACACATACAGTTTAGATGAAGTTATGCCCCTTGGGGTGACAATGTTCCTCCAAGAGCAATAGACTACCTAACAAAACCCCAGCTGGGTGTGGTGTCTTACACCTTTAGTTCCAGCATTTGGGAGGCAGAGGCAGGAGGATCTCTGAGTTCAAGGCCAGCCTGGTCTATACAGTGAGTTCCAGGACAGCCAGGGCTACACAGAGAAACCCTGTCTTGAAGAAAGAAGAAACAAATCAGAAGGAGCAGCCAATGTGACACCTACCAGCAACAATGGTCAAAATGATAAAACATCCCAAAAGGTGTGATAGTGGTTTTTACATCCTGGGCCTGAT
>CM052705.1:61985721-62023002 GCA_028551405.1 Uromys caudimaculatus | reverse complement strand
AGCCACAGCAATACAGTGGTTGCCGGTCTGTTGGTTTGTTTGTTTTAACTATTTTATGATTCTTCTCTCCCACCCTTCCAACATCTATTCCACCCTAATCCTTTCCAACCCCCCAACACTGGGTAGGAGAACAAGGTTAGAGGGGAAAGTGGGCACAGACCTCTTTCAGCCAACAAAATAGACTTCCTGCTGGTTGGAGTCTCTGGGTTCCTTGGGGCAAATCCAATCCTCATGGTCAGGATATCTCCAACTTTACCTCTCTTTCCTCAGGGACAGCAGTGAGAGTAGCAGCAGCTTACTTCTTCAGAGTGCTTCCCTCCCCTCCCGAGGCTCTGGCATTTATTCTCTCTCCATAGTCCCCAGAATTAAATTATCTGCAGCTGACAATAATCATCCCCCTCGGGGCTGGAGAGATGGCTCAGAGGTTAAGAGCACTGGCTGCTCTTCCAGAGGTCCTGAGTTTAGTTCACAGCAACCACATGGTGGCTCACAACCATCTGGAATGAGATCTGGTGCAGGCAGAACACTGAATACATAATAAATAAGTCTAAAAAAAAAAAATCATGCCCCTCCGAGAGCATGAGACAATCATAGTTAGTGGCTGTGGATAAACTAAAGCAGTCCCGTATCCCACAGCTGGGATTAGAACATCAGCAGATAACATAAATGGGTTTTTTAAAGAAACCAAAATGCTCACTACATATGGTTGCTAAGCAAGACCCAAAAAAAGTGACACCACCAACTGACATGGCAGCATAGATGGAGGAATTCTCATAAGACTTCAGCCCTGGAAGAGCTACAGGTTGCTTACTAAGAAAGAGTCCGTCTTCAGGAACAAGCCCCATAGTAGCTTAGCCAATCCCAATCCAAAAGGTCAGTTGTAAACACATCCGAGCTGCACTAATGAGCTCAGCAGACTATAGTTCTGAATATACATGTATATATATACAATTATAGGAGTCAAGGGAACACATGAAAAACTGGAAGGAAGAGAGGGAGGGAAAATGATGTAAATACAGTATTCATATATGAAATTCTCAAAAAAATGAATAACAAAAACTAAAACACAATGACATACTACATTGCAACCACTAGGGTGATTAAAAAAGACCCCCAGACTGACACATTGGTAAGGATCGGAGAAATTGGAGTCTGGAATCCTACCTCATGGGTAGGTTTATAAAATGGTACAAACTCTTTTTTAAGATTCATTTTAGTTATTTTTTAAATTATGTGTGTATGAGTTGTGGTGGTTTGGATATGCGTGGCCCAATGAGTAAGTTGCACTGTTAGGAGGTGTGGCCTTGTTGGAGTAGGTGTGTCACTGTGGGGGTGGGCTTTGATACCTCCTAGCTGCCTTGGAGCCTGTCTTCTGTCTGCCTTCAGATGAAGATGTAGAACTCCCAGCTCCTCCTACACCATGCCTGCCTGGATGCTGCCACGCTCCCTGCCTTAACGGACTGAACCTCTGAACCTGTAAGCCAGCCCCAATTAAATGTTGTTCTTTATAAGAGTTGCCATGGTCTGTTCACAGCAGTGAAACCCTAACTAAGCCATGAGTGTCTGTGTGGGTGCATATACATTTGAGGTCAGGTGCCTGCAGAGTGTAGAAAAGATTCAGGTCCTCTGGAAGAGCACTATGTGCTCTTAGCCACTGACCTGTCTCCCAGCCCTGTCAGATGCTTCGTTCTTTGGTTTTCAAGACAGGGAGTTTGTTTGTTTGTTTGTTTTTTGAGACAGGGTTTCTCTGTGCAGCCCTGGCTGTCCTGGAACTCACTCTGTAGACCAGGCTAGCCTCTAACTCAGAAATCCACCTGCCTCTGCCTCCCAAGTGCTGGGATTAAAGGCATGCGCCACCACTGCCCGGCAAGACAGGGGTTCTTTGTGTAGTCCTGGCCATCCTGGAACTTGCTCGAACTCTGAGACCTCCCTGCCTCTGCCTCCTGAGCTAGGACTAAAGGCATGTGCCACCATCTCCCACCTGCTGCTTCTTACCCCCTACACTGCTGGCAAACTGTTGAGGGGGTTACATGCTCTTCTACTTTCAAGTTGAACTTAGAACTAGAGAATAAACAGCACTTGCCATGTGCTGTAGTCTGAGCTCTGTGGCTCGCTCTCGGATCCACACAACCCACTGTGGGTCTTACACATCTCATTGCTAGTTTGTTCTAACTTGGGAGCATGATCTCACAGTAAAGGAACTTAGCAGTCTGAGTCACAGGAAGGCTTGAGGGCAGCAGTACTAGTGAAATGCTCTTCAGCACGGCCTCAAACTCCAGTTATGCCCGCCAGCTTCAGTGGTGTAAGTGCACACCAGCTGTGAGTTATTAACTTACCAGCTCATGGACACAGTTCATATTCAAATGCCACTTAGTAGAAAACCTCAACTAGATGGATGTAGTAACTTCTGGTTGTGGTCTTAGCAGTGAGGCAGGAGGAGTACCATGAATTCAATATCAGCCTGGTCTAGGTAGTGAATTCCAAGTCAGCCTGGGCTAGAGAGTGAGACTCTCTCAATCAATCAATCAATAAAATAAAAGGGAAAAAATCCTGACTTGTTTGTTCTTTTGCTTCTGGGACTGGTCAGGAATGAAGGACGGAGGAGGTACCGTGTCTTCTAAATCTTATAGGAAATCCTATAGTCAGAACTTTATTCTGCAAGTGGTTAGGGAGACAAGATTTACAAACTTCTGAGTTTGCTGACATTGCTGTTGTCTGTTTTAACAGGGATGCTCTCACTGTGTAGCCTACCTGGCCAAGGATGGCCTTGAACTTCTGATCCTCCTGCCTCTACTTCCAGAATGCTGGGATTAGAAGTGTGTGCCTCCATGCCTGGTTTTAAAACCTGCTTTCCTTCCCTCTGCCCCCTCCCCCCATTCCTCCTTCTCTTCTTCCTCTTCCTTTGCCTCTGCCTCCTCCTCCCCCACCCATTTCCTCTTCCATCTCTTTTCTTCTCCCTCCCTTCCCTTCCCTTTTCCTGCAGTACCAAGAAGCAACTGAGGGCATGCTCAGAAAGCAATCTGCCCCCAAGCAATGCTGTCTTAGTGTTTCCATTGCTGTGTAGAGACACCATGACCACAGCAACTCTTAGAAGAAAAACACTGACCTGGGGCTTGCTGTACAGTTCAGAGCTTACTTCACTGTTAAACTGTTGGAGAAATGGTGGCATGCAGGCAGACATTGTGCTGGAGAGGTAGCTTTAAGTTCTACATCTGGATTGGCAGGCAGCAGGATGAGTGAGACACTGGCCTGGCTTGAGTATTTGAAACTCCAAAGCCTACTCCCAGTGACACATCTCCTCCAACAAGGCCACACCTCCTAATGCCACTCCCTAAGCATTCAAATGTATGAGCCTTTGGGGGGTCAATCTTTTTCAAACCACCACAAATACCTTCATCCTCAAATTTATTCTTTATTTATTTGTGAGTGTTTCATGTGTATGTCTATAGAGGGAAAGAGGTCCTTGTGCACATAAACAAGCACTGGAGAAGCCAGGGTCTGTGCAGGCTTTCTCTTCGAAGGAAGAAATGTTTACCTGACTTCCTCCCAGAACACTGGAAAAGAATGTGATTGTTCGCTATCTGTAGGGCCCAGCTTCACCCGAATCTCCCAGAATATTATGTTTATTTTTCCCAGCTACACGCCCTCTCACCCCCAGATCTTGAGCATTGCTACTCTGTCGAGAAAACCCATCCTTCTGAGCATTGTTTCTGAGTCAACAGAATCCATCTTTATGGAAGAAGCGATATGTAATTTGTAAAGCGTTCCAATGTAAATATGACTTAAGTTTGTTTGTACACTTGGAACTGAGTTCATTGTCATCAGACAATGTTTTTCCAAAATTGTTCTGTGTTTAAATAAACCACCCAGTGTGAGACTCCAGAAGTTGACCCAGCACCTGCTAAGTAAGTCAGTTAAACCAAGTTCATTCTTACCTCACTTGGATATCTTCTCTTCTGAACGTGATGCTTGCAGGGACCCCCACATATGTCTGTGCATCACATGTGTGTCTGGTGCCCAAGAAGGCCAGAAGATAGTGTTGGAGTTGTAGAGAGTTATGAGCAGCCATGAGGGTGCTGGGAAATGAATGTGAGTCCTCTGGAAGAACAGTGAGTGCTCTTAACTGCTGGGCTATCCCATCAGCCCCTCAAATGTAGTTTTAAATAAAAGCTATACTGAGATATTCACAGACCATGAAATTCACCTTTTTTTATGTGTACCATCTTGTTTTCACTAAATTCACAGTTGTGTGACATCACCATTATCTAATTTTTAAAACATTTTCACCTCCCCAAAAGAAGTAGCCCCTACTCATCATCGTCCCTACAGGATCTCTTTTCCATCATAGACAACCACTAGTTTACAGTCTGCAGGTCTTCTGGTTCTGGATCCATGATGTATTGTGTGGTCATTGGGAACTGGATTCTTTCACTTTGAACAGTATTTTTAGGTTAATCCAGGTTGTAACATTACAGTCCTTCACTCCTTTTATGGTTAACCACATTCTGTGGCACAGGTACACTTCTTTTTTCCATTCATCAGTATGGGGACATTTCAGTTGCGGTTGGAGCTGTTATGAATTATACTTCCATGAAGTATTATTTGTGTGTATAGAGGCCTCCAAAGACTCATACTTTCACATATAGCTTTTTGTGTGAACATGTGCTTTAGTGTCTTTGGGGTACGTACATGGGAGCATACTCATTGGGCTTTATGGGAGGTTGAAGTTTTGAAGGATTTGGTGGTGCACAGCTTTAATTCCAGCACTCAGGAAGCAGAAATAGGAGGAGCTCTGTGAGTTCAAGACCAGCCTGACATACACAGCAAGCTCCAGGACAGCCACATCTATAGAGTCAGACCCTATCTCAAAAACTTTTTTAAAGTTATCAAACTACTTTTCAAAGGGGTTTTACCAAAACTGGGCATTGTCATGCATGGTCCTGCCACTTGGAAGATAAATGCAGGAAGATCAGGAGGTTAAAGTCAATCTTAGCAAGTCAGTGAGCCTGAGCTACATGAGACCTTGTCTCACAACACAAAAATGAAACTCAAAGCAAAACAGGGACTAGAGAGATTGCTCGTTGGATAGAACACTTACTTCTCTTGCTGAGGACCTAAATTCACTTCCTAGCACCCATGTCAGGCAGCTAATAATCACCTCTGTGGGCATCTATATTTAGCAGGAGTGCACATGCACACACGCACGCACACATGTACATACACATAAAGTTAAAAATAATAAAATCTTCCGGATCCATCATTTTTCTTGGGTTTTTTTTTGGGGGGGCAGTGGGTGGGTGAGATTTTTAGGCAATGTCACAATGCAGCCTAGAGTGATTGGGAGCTCCCTATGTGAACCATGCTGGCCTTGAACCTATGGCAATCCTCTTGCTTCAGTCTCCCAAGTAGCTGGGATTACAGGTCTTTGGCACCTAGCCTGGCTCAGATTCATCATGTTTGAAAGATCTTAAAAATGATTTTCCAAGTTTTAACCTATCATAAGCTCTCCATCTTGATTGTTTCTTGGGAGAATGTATATTAGGGAATATTCACCTTTCCTAGTTTCTAAAGAATCTTGAACCAACTTTATCTGGGCCTTCAGATGGAATAAGGGTCGGGTTATTTCATTTCTATTTCATGTGAGTGGGGAGACTATCACTTCACAAGTACTTGATGATATGGCTTTAAAAATGATCTCAGAGGCTTGAGAGATGGCTCCGTGGTTTAGCGCACTGGTTTCTCTTCCAGAGGTCCTGAGTTCAATTCCCAGCAACCACATTAGCTCACAACCATCCGTAGTGGAATCTGATTCCCTCTTCTGGTGTGCATGAAAAAAGAGCATCCGGCCAGGTAGCGGTGGTGGCACACCAGCACTTGGGAGGCAGAGGCAGGCGGATTTCCGAGTTGGAGGCCAGCCTGGTCTACAGAGTGAGTTCCAGGACAGCCAGGGCTACACAGAGAAACCCTGTCTCAAAAACCCCTAAAAAAAAAGAAAAAAGAAAAAAGAAAAAAAAGAGCATCCGTGTACATAAAATAAATATTTTTTAAAAATGATCTCAGAGAAACAAGGTGGCATAGTGGTGACAGAGGTTGAAAAGTGTGCAGAGAGGGGTTACAGACAGAGGACAGTTAACAGGTACAGCACAATTGGATAGAAAGACTGGGTTTGAGTTTGAGATGTTTTTTAAACAGTCTCCATATGCAGCTCTGGCTGGCCTGGAATGTGCTCTGTAGACTATGTAGAACAGAATGGCACTGAGCTGGCAGCAGTCTTCTTGCCTTTGCCTCCTAACTGCTGGGATCAAGATGGGCATGTGCTTGGGAGGCAGAGGCAGGCAGATCTCTGAGTTCGAGGCCAGCCTGGTCTGCAGAGCTAGTTCCAGGACAGCCAGGGCTGCATAGAGAAACCCTGTCTTGAAAAACCAAAGAAAAATGCTGGGATCATAGGCACAAGCCATCATGCCCAGCTGTTCTCTTTCAAATAAAACAAAATAACTTTTTAGATGTTACGTGAGTGTCTCGCCTGCATGTATCTATGTGTGTCACATGCATGTGCATGATGCCCAGAGTCAGAAGCGGGTGTCAGTCTCCCTGTAACTGGAGTTCCTGATAGTTACTAATCATCATATGGGTTCTGGGAGTTGAACATGGGTCTGTATAAGAAGCAAGTGAAGTGCTCTTAACCACTGAGCCATCATTCCAGGAATCCCTCACCCACCACCCTTTTTTTGGAAGCAGGGTCTTATGTAGCCCAGGATAGCCTTAAACTCTCTATGTAGCTGACAATGACCTTGAATAACTGATCTTCCTGCCTTTGCTTCCCAAGTGATGGGATTGTCGCTCTACATCTGGTTCATGAGATACTGGGGCTCAACCCAGGGATTTGTATATACTAGGCAAACACTCTTATCAAATGAGATACATCTCCAGCCCCAGCTTCCCTCTTTATAGCACTAAATGAGTTTAACTTTAGTATTTCAGCATCTCCTGAACACTTACTATGTGCCAGCCTCTAGAAATTCAAAGATGAGGAAGATTCAAATCCTGAAGTAGCTCATAGTCAGTGGGGCGGCAATAACAAGTTAGTGGGATGCAAATTATGTGTAGAGACAAAGATGCATTGGGGGAAATAAACATAGAGCATGGGAGATGGAGGTAGGAACCACATCTAAGGAGAAGGGGACAGGCTTGCATAATGGCTAGTGTCATTGTGGGGGGCCTCATTAACGTCTTTGGAATCCCACTGCTGGCGTCAGCAGACCTGTTCTTTCCAGAGCTGTCCAAACCTTCCTTTCTGGGCTAGAACAGCAGGGGGACCCTGAAAGGAAGTGCTCAAAAACCTACCCAGGAGGGCAGCATTTTAAAGCCCAGCACTTGGGGGACAGAGGGACAGAGGGGCAGAGGCAGATAGAGCTCTGTGAGTTCAAGGCCACCATGGCTTACCTTGGGAGTTCCAAGCCAGCCAGGGTTACATAGTAAGAGCCTGCCTCAAAACAGCAACAAAAGGCCAAACAAAACCAAACCCAAGCCGGCAGTGGTGGCGCACGCCTTTAATCCCAGCACTTGGGAGGCAGAGACAGGTGGATTTCTGAGTTCCAGGACAGCCTGGTCTACACAGAGAAACCCTGTCTCGAAAAACCAAAAAAGAAAAAAAACCAAACCCAGAGACATACAGTAAATCATCAGGCCCTAAAGGTCTTCTCTCCCAGGCTTTAATGCATGGGGATCATGTTTGCGTACTGGGGAAGGTTTTCCTTTCCTTCCTTCCTTCCTTCCTTCCTTCCTTCCTTCCTTCCTTCCTTCCTTCCTTCCCTTCTCCCCCCCCCCCTCCTTCTAGCAGAGTGAACAGTAGATTAAGGAAAAGTAAAAGATGGGGAATAATGTGGTGTGGAGTTTTGTTATGAGTTCATTTGTTTTTAAGCAAAGGAGCCTTTCTCACCTTCTGGTGAACTTAACTCAGAGCTAGGGTAGCAGATGATCACCAAAGCCACCCTGGACCAGTGTTTCCCCGAGTTTGCTGCGTCACACCCAAGATGAACAAAGAAATGTAGATGAGGAATGAGGAGAGCAAACAGATTTATTAAGGATAAGTGAAAAGCTAATTCAGTGAATGGGATGGACTCTAACAGAGGAATGTCCTTTTTGTTTTAATCTCTAGACTAAGTATATCTTAGAACACTACGGAATACTAATCTAGTTATGAAAAACAAACACATCATAGTATTGAGCAAGCTAGAGGGGTCCAGGACACCACAAGAAGACCTACAGAGTCAGCAAACCTGGGCCCATGGGGGCTCACAGAGACTGAACCCCCAACAAAAGATCACACATGGGCTGGGCCTTAGATCCCCTACAGATTTGTAGCAGATTGCAGCTTGGTCTTCATGCGGGTCCCCTAACAATTGGGGAGGAGGCTGTCTCTGATTCTCTTGCCTGTTATTGGATCCCCTTCCCCTATCTGAACTGCCTGGTTGGGCTTCAATGGGAAAGGATATGCCTAGTCCTGCTGGAACTAGATGTCCCAGTGTGGAGTAGTACTCGAGCGGGGCTCCCCCTTGTCTAAGGAGAAGGAGAGAAGGTAATTGGGGGGAGAATTCGTAAGGGCAGGACTGGGAGAAGAAGAGGGAGGGGGCTTCAATTGGGATGTAAAGTGAATAAAAAACAAATTATGGAAAAAATAAAATATAAACAGGGGTTAGAGAGATGGCTCAGTGGTTAAAAGCATTTGCTGTTGTGGTGATTTGAATATGCTTGGCCCAGGAAGTAGCACTATTAAGAGGTGTGGCTTTGTTGAAGTAGGTGTGGCCTTGTTGAAGGAAGTGTGTCACTGTAGGGGTGGGCTTTGAGACCATCCTCCTAGCTTCCTGGAAGATAGTCTTCTCCTAACTACCTTTGGATCAAGGTGTAGAATTCTCAGCTCCTTCTCCGGCACCATGCCTGGACGCTGCCGTGCTTCCCGCTATGATGATAATGGACTAGACCTCTGAATCTGTAAGCTTGCCCCAGTTAAATGTTGTCCTTTATAAAAGTTGCCTTGGTCATGGTGTCTCTTCACAGCAATGGAAACCCTGACTAAGACAGCTGCTCTTGCAGAGGACCCAGCACCCACATGGCAGCTCACGACCATCTGTAACCCCAGTTCTAGGGAACTGGTACCCTCTCTGACCTCCATGGTGCACAGATATGATGCATACAAACAACTCATATGCATAAAATAAAAGTCTATAAAATCTCAACAAAAAGAATTTGAAATCCTTTGGGGGAAAGGTTGTTAAGCAAATGATCTTGGGAAACTGGATTTCCACATAAAGGAGGATGGTCTTGCTCTACATGGACACAGAAATTTAAAATGGATCAAAAACCTTCATGTGAGACTCCAAACCTTGAAACTGCTAGAGGAAAATACAGGAAAAATATTTCAAGATATAGACCTAGGCAAGGATTCTCTGAAAAGGACTTCAGTACCTCAGGAAATGATACCAATAACTCACCAATACACCGTATCAGGTTAAAAGCTTCTGCACAGCACAAGCAAAAGGCAGAGGGAGATGATAATGGCAGATGAGATGCGTAAGTCATAATGTTAACACTAATAAAATAGACCAGCACACCTTTAATCCCAGAACTCAGGACACAGAAGATCTCTGCAGGCTAATCTAGTCTACATAGCAAATTCAGACCAGTCAGTACTACACATGTAGTGAGACCTTGTCTCAAAAAAATTAATAAATTTTTAAAGGACAAGTTGCACTGGGTCAGCAATAGACTTTACCAGAATAGTGGATTTCTACTATTTGATGCCAGCTGTCCTGCATGGGACTTCATTATACAATTCCTAAAAACAAGCACTCTTTCGTTTTTTTTAATTTAAAAAAAAATTTATACTTATTCACTTTACATCCTGCTCACTGCCCCCCTCTTGGTCACCCCTCCCACAATCCTTCCCCCATCCCCAGCAAGCACTCATTATTAAGAACAAACTATAAGAAGGTGTTGTCATGAACCTTCATTTTTATTCTAACTTCTCCTGTTATATAAAACATATGAAAGATATGTGTATGCTTTAAAAATAAATAAATAAAAGGGTGGTGGGGCACATGCCTTTAATCCCAGGGCTGGAGAGGCAGAGGCAGGCAGATCTCCGAGTTCAAGGCCAGCCTGGTCTACAGAGTGAGTTTCAAGACAGCCAGGGCTACACAGAGAAACCCTGTCTTGAAAAAAACATATATATAATATATATGGGGCTGGAGAGATGCTCAGCACTTAAGAGCACTTCCTGCTCTAACAGAGGACCCAAGTTCGGTTCCCAGCACCCATATCAGGCAGCTCACAATGGTCTGCAACTCTAGCTCCAGTGATTGTACCTCTTCTGCTCACTAAGAGCACCTGCAACACATAGCAGACCTTCACAGAGATACATCCACATGTACATTGAGTAAAAATAAAAGGATATGTTTTTAGATTTATTTTTTATGCATGTGCACATGTACGGGCACTTGTGGAAGCTAAAAGAGGGAGTCAGAGCCCCTGGAGTGGATGTCACAGGTAATTGTGTGCTGCCTGACATGGGGTAGGGTACTACCAAGCTTGATGACTAAAGTTTAACTCCCAGGGCTCACATGATAGAGGAGAGATAACTCCCATAAATTGTCTTTTTGAACTCTTCATGTGTGCCAGAGCACACACATTCTCACACACACACACACACACACACACACACACCGATATCAACACAATTACCAAATCAAATGCTTAAGGCCTTTTTCCCTCCACATGTAAACATGTATTTTCCTAGTAATCTCAAGACATCCCGTTTACAGGGGAAAAGAGATGTAACTCTAGTAGCTTCTGGTTTTACTTGGATTATAGTTCTGTCCAAGGTATCTTTTTGTGACCTCTCCCTCTTCTTGAAGGATTACAGGTGTAAGTCAACATTCCTGCTTCTCATTCTGCCTTTTCCTTAGTACTTCAATCACTGAGGTAATATTTATAGTGTTTTTTCTCATTTTTGTGGTAAGAAGGGTCTAAGCCCAGAGAGGTGGTGCTTGCCTGTAATCCCAACACCTGCAGGATGGAGGCATGATCAGTTCAAGGTCATCTGCAGCTACTTCATGAATCAAGAGACCCGCAAAGGCTCCAAACGAGATCCTGTCTCAATTCAAACACACAACGAAGAGAAAGATCTAAACGATCCATTCAAAGTTGGGGCTTTCCAAAAAAGGCTCGAAATGTTACAATCCTGACCCTTTCAGTGGAATGCGCAGGTGAATGAAGCAAAGAGCTGTACCCTACCACTACACCCGGTTTCCTCTCGTCGCAACCCCGGACCAGCGCCCGGAGCCCGGGAACCGCTCAAGCGATGAACCTAGATGGTCGCTACGACCATTCCGCCAGCACCAGGGCTCCCGCCGCCACGGCGTTGTTTCTAGCGGTTCTGAAGCTCGGGGGTCAGGCGGAGGACACTGGCCGGCCGGCGGCGGGGGGCGGGGCCGGAACACGTGACCGCCCCGCCCGCTCTGCGGCCCTCCAGCCCGCCGCCTGCCCGGCTGCAGCTCCCGGCGTGCCCTGCACTCTCTGCTGCCCGCCGCCGGCCCCTCCTTCTTCTCGTCCCAGTGCCACCGAGCCGGAGCCCGAGCCGCCGCCGCCGCCGCAGCAACCTCAGCCGCGGGCACTATGGTAAGGTGGGCGCGCCGGCGGGGGATGCTGGGCGCGGCGTGGACCCCCGCGCGGCCGCCATCTTACCCTGCCTGGGCCTGTGCGGTGGGCGCTTTCGCGCTGCGGGCTGGGGGCTTAAGGCCCTGCGGCAGGCGGGCGCGGGCCTGCGGCAGCTCGGAGTCCTGAGGCAGGAGAGCCGGGCGCAGGCCTGGCGCGAGAGGGTCGCTCCTTGGGCCACGGCCCCGCGTGCCGCTCAACCCTGTGCGGCTTAATGTTTTTAACTCGCGCGCTGTAAGGTTGGTACGTGTCCAGAAGCCTGTGGGTGAGGGTCTAGGAAGCCGGCCATAACACCGTTCTGAGGAGACTGAGCAGGTAGACACCTATTTTAAAACGCTTTCTCGCCGTAGGAAGCCTTTTCACTGGACCCGTTAGTTTCAAAGCGGCTGCCAATGGGCGGTGGGGCGTTTTGCTGTAGCCGCAGCCGGTTGGAGTTTACACTTGATTCTCTTTCCTTATGTGGAAGCAGCGGTGGCTAAGACGGCTTTAAAGAAAAAAAAAAATAGTAGAAGCGTTAACTGAAATCCTGGAGTGTTTTTTAAGGCCTGCAGAGTTGACACAATACAGAAGGTATTTTTGCTACTGCTCCTGAAGCTCTGACATCACCCAGTGAAATAGGAAACATTTCAGGCATGGCTTAACTCTTATTTGTCCCTTCCCTCCTCCCGTTAGCGTTTCTCTCCGTACTCTTTTAAGAAGGATGAATGGGCAGTATGAGTTAGACATTTTAGCCATATCTTATTCCGATATTTAAATGTGACAGATCTACTAGGACTGCTCTCATTGTTTGGTGTGGTTTTTAATAGTGTGTCCAGACTGAAGTTGAAGCCTTGTTAGTCACGCTTTTGGTTAAAATCAAAATCCTTGTTCTAAATTCCCATCCTTTCTTTGTTTTCAGGCATCTGGAGTTACAGTGAATGATGAAGTCATCAAAGTTTTTAATGATATGAAAGTAAGAAAATCTTCTACACAGGAGGAGATCAAAAAAAGAAAGAAAGCAGTTCTCTTCTGTTTAAGCGATGACAAAAGACAAATAATTGTAGAGGAAGCAAAGCAGATCTTGGTGGGTGACATTGGTGATACTGTAGAGGACCCCTACACATCTTTTGTGAAGTTGCTACCTCTGAATGATTGCCGATATGCTTTGTACGATGCCACATACGAAACAAAAGAGTCTAAGAAAGAAGACCTAGTATTTATATTCTGGTGTGTAAAAACAAAAGAAAAAAAGTACTTTTAAAAATGCAAGGATTATTATTATCATAGTCAGTTTTTGCCTTTGTTTTTCTTTTGAAATTCAACATTTTCTCCCCCGTAGGGCTCCTGAAAGTGCACCGTTAAAAAGCAAGATGATCTATGCTAGCTCTAAAGATGCCATTAAAAAGAAATTTACAGGTATAAACATTGACTGTTTTGTACAGAAAAAAATTACTCTTTCTTAATTATAAGGTTAATGGGGTGTTTTGTTTTTTTTTTTCTTTTTAGGAATTAAACATGAGTGGCAAGTAAATGGCTTGGACGATATTAAGGACCGTTCGACACTGGGAGAGAAACTGGGAGGCAATGTTGTAATTTCCCTTGAAGGAAAGCCACTATAAAATACTAGCCAAGTGCCATTTGATCTTAAGGGGCTTACATTTATTTCTCCAGCTCAGTCCACTGGAATTGTATTAGGTTTTGTTTTTTGTTTATCCCCTTTCCACTGGTCCCGTTCAACACAATGAATGAATGAACATAAGAAGCCTGTCAGTGATTGCCATTAGACTGTTTCATACGGTTGCTTTTCTGTAGATCCCAAGGAATGCCCCCCCGTCTTATTTTAGCCAAAACAACTGGTTACATGCCTTCCTTGCAGTGACCTACAAAGGACGTGATTGTCAATGTGACTAGCTTAGAGCACTACGAAGGGTAAGCTAACTGAATGCCTTGAAAGTATTATCCACTGGTCATATGGGAAACTTGTTTCAGTATTATTTATAGTTGCACTTGATTACCGTTCTCTGAGGCACTGGAGCATCATACACCTCACCTGCCTTGGCCAGCCTATTTTGTGACATGGCAGCACAGATATAACACTATTCGTTAAAAGCACTTTTTTTTTGTAATGCATTTAATCCCTTATAAAGAATGCCAATTAAGTTTCATTACCTGTCATCAATTTATCCTAGTATCTCAGTGTTCATTCTTCTTACCTACATATTTTCTTCAAAGAAATGCTGTGTTGATGTCTTTGGTTTCCCAATGAGTGTACACTACTGTATAATTATAGGAGTTTTATGTTTACCATATGAGTCTTGAAACACTACAGATATTTTGAGTATCAGTCATGATGGCAATTTCTGTATAAAAGAGCCTTAAGTGGAACATTGTTTTGAGATCAAACTCCCTACCCTCACAAAAGTGGCCACGTTGCAATAAAAATTGTGGCAGATTACAGAATGTTGCCTTGTTTTCCTTGGAGATTTTGCAAATTGTTATGTGAATTTTAGGGTAAACGGTAATTAAGTTCTGCACTGGTATTTGGAATTTTTTCCTTTAATCTTTGGTTTAAAAATATCTTAAAATCACTTACATACAATCATTAAGAATGGTACTTTTATAAATTTTTATTTATGTTAGAATATGGAGAACAGAAAAAATTTTTTTGCACTTTGGCCTACTCCAGTATCGTATTTGTTCTCTAGATAAATTAGGATATTAATTCAGAGTTACATTACTAAATAATTGAGTAGTATAAGTAGGATGTTTTTATTACTTGGTCGTAATGAAAATAATTTGTAAAATGTCATTCAAAGGTCTAATGATGACTGTGATGTGTAGGAATGTTTGTTTCAGCCACAGTTCCTTAATATCTTTTCCAAATTGAATTGGGGGAAAAAAATAGTATAGCAGTCTTAAACATTAGTAATGGAATTTGGCTGTGGTCCAGAGCTTTCTCCTTATAGAGAATTTGATCTGCTCAGTGTGCGCTCTTTGCTATTAGCCAGAGCTATTTATGGCAAACACATGCTTTTGTATCTTGTCATAGTCATCCACAGATGGCAAAACTGGACTTGATTCTCCCAGTATGCAAGACAGGCATGCTAGTGAGCAGTCATTTGTGGCTCTGGACTCTAATGTCATAGCTCTACAGAATGCTTTTATCAGAATATAGGAAATGAAAATATCCTTTTTAAAAAAAAATATGTGGAAGTAATTCGGGTGTAATTAATTTTTTCACCTTTTTTGAAAGTTTTTTTTTTTTCAGATAAGAACATTAACATAGCAGTTAAATGTCTAGGCTTCCATTTAAAACTACACAAATGACTTGGGATCTTTTTAGCACTAAGCAATTTTATTTCAGCCTTCCAGCTGTCGCTGTGAGTTGTTCCAGACCTTTCCGTGGCTTTTTGGTAAGGCTGCTAATAAGCAAAGCATGAGAATGGTAATGTGTACTAAACCATATGTTTAACTGATCTTTGCACCAAAGGACTTTTTCACCAAGTTATTTTGTTATTCTTCCAAATATTAAGAGATTTCTAAAAAGTAAAGGAGTGACCTTTTGTTTTTATAGCTGATTTCTCAATTTCTTTATATGCTTTTTTTAGAATATTTTCAGAGATTAAATGCCGCTTTAAACTATTATACTTTAAGTTTTAGATTGGCCAAATACATTAATGTAGTTAAATTCATCTTTAAAGTACACATATGTGCCTAGAGCCAAAAAATAATAATGATCTAATTTATGATCTTATGTTGAGACTAATTTGACATCTTATTTTACAGTCATTTACAGTGAAACAATGTTCCAGTTAGCTTTAAAAGCTATTCGGTGCTAATTAGTAAAATATTGAGGGCAATATTTTACTGCTAGCTTGCAAAATTCTAAGTGTTTTAAAAATAAAATGCATGAAAATATTTAAAGCTGTTGAGATGTGTTTACTTCCATTTTAAAACACTGAAAGTTGGAAAACTAAGATTGTGGATTACAGAGGCAACATTATCTGTAGCCCTTTTCGGGATTTTAGTTAATATGCCTTCATTAAGAAATCCTGTTTCAGGCCAGAGAGATGGCTTAATAGGTAAAGACTCGATGGAAGCCTGGCCACCTGAGCACAGTTCCCACGTAACAGAGGAAGGCCCTGTAGCATTGTCCTCTGACTTCCACACTTACACAGTGGCACGTATGTGTGCTCATACACACCTTGTGCACACAGAAACATAATAGTAGTAGTTGTGATTTTAGAAATCCCAGTTTCAGAATTAGGCTTGATGATATATATATTTGTAATCCCAGCACTCAAGGGGTTTCAGAAACAGGGTCAGCAGTTCAAGGTCTTTTCCAGGTACACAGTGAATTCCAAGCCAGCCTAGATTACATGACACACACACACAAAAAGAGTCACTGAGTATTACAGCAATGTCAGCATTTTCAGACAAATGGTACAGTTGGCATTTGCCCTAAACTGACTCACCTGTCATTTTCCATATATAATGATGTGGCCAACGTTATACTTTTTTTTGTTTGTTTTTGGGGTTTTTGTTTGTTTGTTTGTTTTTCTGAGACAGGGTTTCTCTGTGTAGCCCTGGCTGTCCTGGAACTCATTCTGTAGACCAGGCTGGCCTCGAACTCAGAAATCCACCTGCCTCTGCCTCCCAAGTGCTGGGATTAAAGGCATGCGCCACCACTGCCCGGCCAACATTATACTTTTAAAAGGATTCATTTGTTTTTGTTTTAAGTGTATGGTGTTTTGCCTTGTGTGTGCAGTGTGAGTGCCTGGGGCCTGCAGAGATCCAGCACTCGAGATTGAGAGGGAGAATCAGTGCAAGTTCGAGATCAGCCTGGCTTATATAGCAGGTTCTGATCCCCTGGCATTGGCGTTACAGATAGTTGTTAGCTGCCAGGTAGATGTAAGGTCCCAGGTCTTCTGAAAGAACAATTGTTGCAAACTTCTGGGCCACCTATCTAGCCCTTATGGGATCTTTCAGAAGTGGTTTCTCATTAAAGAGTAGTCTCAGCTGTGGTAAATAAATGTTGAGGTTGTTTCCTTCTTATGAAGGAAATCTTAAGCCAGATGTGGCATGTGCCTGTAATCTCTGCACTCAGTGGTGAAGCAGGAGGATTATAGTAAGTTTGAGGCTAGCCTAGACTATGGAAAACAAACAATAACAAAACAGACAACCAACAAACAAAACCCATCTTAGAACTGGCTAAGTGACTTATTGGGTAAAGGCACTTGTCACTGAGTCTGACTTCCTGAGTTTGATCTGAATTCACATAGTAGGAGAAACAACTCCTAAAAGGTGTCCTCTAGTTCCACATATACACAAATAGATGAATAAGTGGGAGAAGCAGGCTTCTGTTGTTAGGTCCTATCTTTGCAAATTTAGTAGTAGTTAGACTATATAAAATGCCATGAACATTCACTTTTCTATGAGTATCAAAGCCACTGAAAGGCTGGTGTCATGGTGCAAACTTAAAATCCCAGCACTCAGGAAATTAAGACAGGAGAATCAGTTTGAGACTAGCCAGGCTTCTATAACAAGGTCCAGGCCAAAGCTACAAAGCAAGACCCTGTACACCCAAATTTTGAGGACCTCTGAATGTGATTTGCTTTTCAGGTAGCACAGGTTTAAGGTTTTAATTTTACCTTGTTTGAGATACTGTGTTCCCTATCGATGTGGCCAGCCTGGACCTCATTGTGTAGACCAGGCTGGCCTCAAACTCAGATCTGCTTGTCTCTGCCTCTTGAGTGTTGGGATTAAAGATGTACAACATGACACCTGGTGAATTTCAGGGTTTTTGAGCCATAATATAGGGAAAGATAATGTCTACCATATCTGGCATCTGAGTACCAAATATAGAAATACTTAGTGCTTTGCAGTGCTGGGATTCAAACCTGGGTATTGTGCTTCCAGGCGGTACTGGAAATGCTTTGTAAAAACAGAAAAATGCTATGTAAATGTAAAAAGTTTTAAACCACTCACCTTTAAAGATGTATTTGTTTTGATTTTATGTATGCGTGTTTGCATGTATGTATGGGTGCCATGTGTATGCCTGGTGTCCAGGGAAACCAAAAGAGGGCACAGGAGTAATAGGTGGCTATGAGCCCAGGGTAGTTCGGGGAGCCAAATCCAGTTCCCCTGCAAGAGCACCAAATGCTCTCAACAGATGAGCCATCTCACCACTTGCCTTTAATAGTTAAGTGGATTTCTTTTTAAAGGCATAGAAAAGCCTGGTGTGGTGATACACACCTGTAACCCCGGCACTTAGGAAGCTAAGGTGGGGAGTAGGCTGGTTCATTGAAGATCACTGGTTCTATTTTTGTAACAGTTCCACTTGATCTCATAGTTTAAGTACTAATTAGCCAATAGAGAACATTTTCTAGAAGTATATCACACAGAGTGCTAGGGGTGACTCAACTAAGTGCTTGCCATGCCCCGTGTAGAAGCCAGGCATACCCGTACGTACTAGTGCTAGGTAGGTGGAGACAGGCCAGCCTAGTGGGATCTGGATGCTCCACTTTCAGTCGGAAACCCTGTCTCAAAAGCCAAGGAAGAGAAGCAGTTGAACTGGATACTGACCTCTGGCCTCCCAGTCATGTACACATCCACACATTTACACACAAACACAAACATAGATTAGAGGTAGTGTCCATAACTTTTTAACATTTTGTGTGTCTTGATGTGTGAGTAGTGAGAGCTGGCCTTTTGCTTCCAAGTAATTTTGAAGTAAAATAAAGTCATAATTTATTATCCATAGTGTTGAAATCTGTAACTTAATGATTATTTTTTAAGACAAAGATTGCACATAGGTCAGGTTAGCCTCAAACTCACTATATGTAGGAAGGTGTCCTTGAACATCTGGTCCTCCTGCCCCCACCTCATAAGTGCTAGAATTACAGGCATGCCACACCAAACCTGGCTTATTTGTTTTAAGACAGGATCTCTGTATAGCCCAGGACATACTTTAGTCAGTCATTCTGCCTTGCCTCAGTTTCCCAAACACTGGAATTGCCAGCATGCTCCACTACATCAGGCTACCCCTGCTAGTTCTGAGAAAAGTATACTGTAGAGTTTGTAGCACTTGAGCATCCGTTGCCTGGGTTATCACATACCGACCTTTAATTATTTTGTTTGTTGAGACAGAATCTCACTATGTACCCTTGGCAAGCCTAGAAACTACATCATAAGTTTGAGGCCAGTCTGGGCTACATGAGATTCTATCTCAAAAAAGAAAAGATTATTGAAAAATAGCTAATATATAATTCTAAGTGTTGATGGTGCATAGTTGTACTCCAAGCACATGATAGGCAGAAGCTAAAGGGTCACCACAAATTTAAAGCCAGGCATGGCTAGCTATATAGTAAGACAGTGTCTTTGTTTGTTTGTTTGTTTGTTTGTTTTCTTTTTCCGAGACAGGGTTTCTCTGTATAGCCCTGGCTGTCCTGGAACTCACTCTGTAGACCAGGCTAGCCTCGAACTCAGAAATCTGCCTGCCTCTGCCTCCCAAGTGCTGGGATTAAAGGCGTGCACCACCACTGCCCAGCTAAGACAATGTCTTAAAAAGCTAAAAATAGCTAGGAATATAGCCCAGTTGATTGAGTACTTGCCTAGGAGATACAAACCTTTGGATTCCATTCCAGTAAACCAATAGTGGTGCACACCTATGAGCCCATCAGGAGGCAGGAAAATCAGAAGTCCAAGGCCATCCTGAGCTACATAGTGAATTCCAGGTTAGCCTGGGCTACATAAAAGACCCTGTTTCAAAACAAAAGGCTGAAAATAATAAGGTACAGAAACTATTCAATAAAACAAAGTAATCTTTTAAAAAACTATACAGACTCAGTATCTAAAGGTGCTTACTAGCAAGCCTGACAACCGGAGTTTGATGCCTGGGACCCACAGGAGAGAACTGACTTGGGAAAGTTGTCCTTTGACCTCCAAAAAGGTAATCGAAGCAGCATTTTAAAAATCTACAAAGCTGAGCATAGTGAACATCTTTAATCTCAGCACTTGGGAGGCAGAGGCAATCGGATCTCTGTTTTGTTTTGGTTTTTTCGAAACAGGGTTTCTCTGTGTAGCCCTGGCTGTCCTGGAACTCACTCTATAGACCAGGCTGGCCTCGAAATCAGAAATCCACCTGCCTCTGCCTCCCAAGTGCTGGGACTAAAAGTGTGCGCCACCACTGCCCAGCTTGGATCTCTGTTATGTATAAGACTAACTCAATCTAAATAGTTCTATGAGAGCCAGAGCTACATAGACCTTTTCGTAGAAAAAGAACAGAATACCAGCCAGGCATAGTGACTGTATCTATAAAATATAAAGTGTTGTCTGTTTATTTTACACAATCCCTGGAGTGATCACTAAATAAATGATGAATCCTACACCATGTGAGGACACAGAAAGCAGGCCTACATAAGCTGTAGTCCAACTGCTGGGAGCTGAGTCAGGAGTTCAGAGCCAACTTTAACACAGGGAAACTTCACCTCCCAAAAATAGAATGCCAGTTCACTTCATTAGATTTTTCTCATATATACCCTACACTCAAATCACTAGATAGTTATTATTAATTATTAAGCTGAGCAATTTTCATTGATTTCCACCTCTGGCAGCTAGTTTGGTTATATATATCTACAACAATTTACAAGTGTATTAGGCTAGCAAAACAAAACTTAGAACAAATTATTTTGTTCAAATGAAGTCATTTTTCCACAGTGGAAAGGCATTTGTATTAATGGTATATTATCAGGACATATTTTCTCTTATGTGTTCCTGAGGTGGAACCTCTTGTTTTTATTGCTTGTGATTTTATTGCCAGTGATTTGCCTGCCTCTGCCTGAAACTAAAGGTATAGCAAGCCCAGCCCTGGATTTTGGTTTTAAAGAAAGTAAACACATGGATTTTCAACTTTGATACTATTATATTTTCAGAAACATGCATGCATTGAATATTTCCTACTTAAGAATTATCTTTATTAGGAAGATAGTAGAGCTGTTTCTGTGTTTCTATTTTATGTTTATCAGTTTACCAAAGAGACATGTTTTAGTTTATCTTGTTTTGTTGTTCTACTGCAGTGTTAGGAATGCAGCCTAGAGCTTTGCCCATGGTAAGCAGGGACTCCGGCATTGCGGCACAGGCACCTGGACCAGAAATCCTTTATTGTGGTGTCCCAAGGTAGCTTCTTTAAATAAATAAATAAACAAACAAATACCTGAGGAGTAGAGCATCCAACTGGGCTGGAACTCACTATGAGGACCAGGCTGACCTCAAATTCAGAGACCCACCTGCCTCTTTCCCAAGTGCTGGGACTAAAGAAAGTATACAACCACACCCACTGTCTATAAAATTTTTAATTAAAAAATCACAGATAATTAAATAGGCAGTAGTAATGGTAAAAGAAAGCATCCCTAAAAATTGAATGTATGTATTAATTAGTCTGTATGACATTAATAGCTATTGTAGAGCAGAGAAGGTACTCATGGAGCTGTGTAAGCTCAGGATTCTCGGATTCTCTGAGAACTGCTGTAGCATTTTGCTTTAAATGGACTGTAAATGTAGCTACTAAATAAAATGTCAGTCCTACCATTGAGGACATAGTGAGAAGACACCATCGATAAACCAGAGAGCCTGCTGACAGACAGTGTCAGCTACTGTCTTGCTCATGGATTATCAGTGTCTAGAACAGTGAGAAAGTTTGTTCTTTATAAGCAGAAGTAATTGAATTCTGAAACTAGATGAGGTGGCATCCATATTCAGATGGCAGAGGCAAGAAGATAGATGGAAGTTCAAGGCTAGCCTGGTCTCCACTACAAGTTCCAAGCCAGACAGGACTGGAACAAAACAAAGAAAAAAATGAAAAACAGAATTCTGAGAATTATTGAACCCTGACAAACTGAACGAAACCAAATTTTATTTAAGTATAATTGGAGTAAATACTCCAGTTATAAGACAGACTCATATAAATGGTTAAAAAATAATGTTCAAAAAAATAATGTTCAAGCTGGACATGGTAAGGTATGCCTGTAATCCTAGTACTTGAGATGCAGAACAGAGTGAAGGCCAGGCTAGATTATATAGTTTCAGACTAGCCCAGGCTATATAGCAAGGCCTTGTCTTTTAAGAAGCATACCTGGAGCTAGCGAGAGCTCAGTAATTAAGAGTGCAGTTAAGGGAGCAGTTAAGTCTGCACTGCTTGACGAGGCCTGAGTTTGGTTCTCACATTCACTTCAGGCAGCTAATAACCACTGTCAGTCCAGCTCCAGGTCTTCTGACCTTCATGGGCTCATGGACACGAACACACACACATGCATGCATGCATGTAATTAATCTTGGTTTAAGTTCCAGAATATTTTGTCTATAGAAAAATAATTTTTGGAGACAGTGTCTCACTATATAGACTTGGCTGGAACTCACTATGAGGACCAGGCTGGCCTCAAATTCAAAGACACACCTGTCTCTGCTTTCCCAAGTGCTGGGACTAAAAAATGTATACAACCACACCCACTGTCTATAAAAACGTTTTAATTAAAAAATTACAGATAAGGTTTAGTCAGATTCCGGCAGCAGCTGCGGCGACTCAGTTCTTCAGTAGCTCTTTCTGTCTCCCTTTCGTTTCCGGAAACATGGCCTCTGGTGTGGCGGTCTCTGATGGTGTCATCAAGGTGTTCAATAACATAAAAGTTCGCAAGTCTTCAGTGCCAGAAGAAGTGAAGAAACGCAAGAAGGCAGTGCTCTTTTGCCTGAGTGAGGACAAGAAGAACATCATCCTGAGGAGGGCAAGGAGATCCTGGTAGGAGATGTGGGGCAGACTGTGGACGACCCCTACACCACCTTAGTCAAGATGCTGCCAGACAAGGACTGCCGCTATGTCTCTATGATGCAACCTACGAGACCAAGGAGAGCAAAAAGGAGGGCCTGGTATTCATCTTCTGGGCCCCTGAGAGTGCACCGCTTAAGAGCAAAATAATCTATGCCAGCTCCAAGGATGCCATCAAGAAGAAGCTGACAAGAATCAAGCATGAATTACAAGCTAACTGCTATGAGGAGGTCAAGGACCGCTGCACCCTGGCAGAGAAATTAGGTGGCAGTGCCGTTATTTCCCTGGAGGGCAAGCCTTTGTGAACCAACTCCAGCCTCCTGCCTAGAGCATCTAGCAGCCCCAGACCTGCTCTTGGATGTTGCAGGCTGCCCCTTTCCTGCCAGAACGGAGGAGCTGGGGGATCCCAGCAGGGGGGAGGGCTATCCCTTCACCCCCGTTGCCAAACATCCCTCCCACCCCCAGGACCATCCTTCTCCCCCCATCCCGGACGGTTCTGGCCTTTCCAAACTGCTTTTGATCTGATTCCTCTTGGGTTGAAGCAGACCAAGTCCCGTCCTAGGCACGCAGTTTGGGGGAAGCCTGTATTTTTTTTTTTTTTTTAACGACAACCCCTACTCCTCATCCGTCCTCATCCCATGCTGCCAACTTCTAACCACAATAGTGATTCTGTGCTTGTCTGTTTAGTTCTCGTGTAAATGAAATGTGAAAATGACCCTCCCTGCACCAGCTGGTTGCTCTCTACTTTCCCTTGATCTCGGCCACTCATGGAAGCAAGACCAGTAAGGGACTTCAATTAAAAAAAAAAAAAAAAAAAAAACAATAAAAAGGCTAATTAACAACAACAACAAAATTACAGATAGGAGCTGGGCAGTGGCGGCACACGCCTTTAATCCCAGCACTTGGGAGGCAGAGGCAGGTGGATTTCTGAGTTTGAGGTCAGCCTGGTCTACAGAGTGAGTTCCAGGACAGCCAGGGCTATACAGAGAAACCCTGTCTTGAAAACCAAAATAAATAAACAAAATAAATAAAACAAAAAAAATTACAGATAAATAGGCAGTAGTGATGGTTAAAGAAAGCAAATGTCACTAAAAATTGGGTATATTTTTGTGTGTGTGTTTTATTTGTTTGGTTTGGTTTTTTGAGACAGAGTTTCTCTGTGTAGCTCTGGTTGTCCTGGTTCTCACTTTGTAGACCAGCCTGGGCATGTGATGTTTTTATTTCTAAGAACTTTTATACTAAAGTAGAAAAATTAATAAAGTAGACTTCAAGAGAAAGAATATTACCAAAGACACATCACATAATGATAATTTAGAGAGTCAGTTCATCAGAAAGAAGAATGACCAGCAGGGCATGATGGCACACACCCTAGCACTCAGGACACAGTGATTTTGAGGCCAGCCTGGTCTATGTATTGAATTTCAGGCCAGTCATAACTACATGGTGAGATTCTGTCTCAAGAAAAGAAAATGACCATAAATATATGAATCTAAGAGCAGAGTTTCAAAATACTGGAGGAAAACACAAAGGAAGAGATAATCTCACAATTATAGTCAGAACATAGACATGAGATTTTTTTTTTTAAATCAGGCTAGCAAGATGACTGGGGTAAAGACACTCTTGACCTATGTTTGACCCACAGAAACTATACGATGGAAGGAGAGAACTGTCTTCCACAAGTTGTCTTCTAGGTAGGTTCCCATACAAGCAAATAAATGTAGTTTTTAAAGTTAGTTAAGCTGGAAGTCATGGTATACATGCTTGTCATCCTAGCACTTTAGAGACTGGCAGGAAGATGACTAGCTCAAGGCCTGCATAGCGAAACCCTGTCTTTACACAAATCAATACAGTACTAGAGGTTAGGGTTGTAGAGTGTGTGATGAGCATGTACAAGGACCTGGTTGCTGTTTCTAAATCTTTTTATAAAATTTGTATTTGTTTGTTTGGAAGGAACATGCATGTACCATAACACACATGAAGAGGTCAGAGGACAATGTGCAGGATTTGGTACCCTACTTCTACCAAGTAGGCCTCCGGATAGAACCTGGGCTACAAGGCTTTGAGGCAAGGGCATTCATTTCCTGCTGTCATCCTGCCAGCCCTATAGGTGTAGTCCAGGCTACCCTTGAATTTATGATCCTCCTGCCTTTACCTCCTCAGGGTTTCTCTGTGTAGCCCTGGCTGTCCTGGAACTCACTCTGTAGACCAGGCTGGCCTCGAACTCAGAAATCCACCTGCCTCTGCCTCCCAAGTGCTGGGATTAAAGGTGTGTGCCACCACGGCCCGGCCACAACTGGCAATTTTTAATGTATTACTTTATTTTGTTTTATTTATTATGTGTGAGATGTGGAGAATCTGATCAGAGGACAACTATGGGGAGTCAGTCCCACCTTTTCATCTTGTTGAGAAAAGACCTCTTCTGTGGTTTCTGTCTCTCTGCTTACTCTACTTCTTGCTTGCCCAAGCGCTGGTTTTGATCCCTGGTATAGCAGGTTTTTTTTAAAAAAAATCCTAGGTGGTGAACTGAGTATGGTAGAGCATACTGCTTGGGCTAAATAGCAAGACCCTGTCTAAAAAGAGGAAGGGAGGGCAGGAAGGGGATGATGAGGACCAGAGGAGTGATTTAGATTACTGTCTTGGGTCCTAATTATAGAAAGTTCCAGAATTAGATGTCATTCAATGTCATTGCCACCACAGAAATTTCCTACTCTTAGTCTTATTCAGATTTGTTACTCAGATTTATTTGCTGCTGTTGACAATTGTATTATGAAGAAGTGTGTAGAATAAATTTAAATACTTGCAATGTATAAAATAATGAGTTGGGCCGGGCAGTGGTGGCGCACGCCTTTAATCCCAGCACTTGGGAGGCAGAGGCAGGCAGATTTCTGAGTTCGAGGCCAGCGTGGTCTACAGAGTGAGTTCCAGGACAGCCAGGGCTACACAGAGAAACCCTGTCTCAAAAAAACCAAAAAAAAAAAAAAAAAAAAAAAATGAGTTGGATACTAGAAAATGAGACTTACATTTTAAAAGAATCTAAGGACATCCTTAGAAGTTTTGGTTAATGTGATATGGTTGATATTTTTCTGGATATTCTTCTTTGGGGTTTGGTTTTTAAGACCATTTCACTGTATAGCCAAGGTTGGCTACACTGGAACTCTGTCTCCTCCTGTCTCTGCTTCCTAAGACCTATGATTACAGACCTATGCCACCATACCTAGCTGGGTGACTCTTAAAAACTAATTGGGGGGAGGCTGTAAAGATGACTCAGTGATTAAGAACATTTGCTGATCTTGCAGAGGACTCAGGTTCAGTTCCTAGCATCTATATCTCATCTGACAGCTACGTGTATGTCCAGTTCCGAAGGATCTTCCTCTGACCCCATTAGGCATTTCATTTGTGCATACATATACATGCAGGCAAACACTCATGTACATAAAAATAAATAAATGTTTAAAATGTAATCATGGACCCTGCAATGAGGATGCAAGTCTTTCATCTCAGCACTTAGAAGGCAGAGGCAGGTGGGTCTCTGAGTTTGAAGCCAGCCTGGTCCACAGAGTGGGTTTCTGGACAGTCAGAGCTATACAGAGAAATCCTGTTTCAAAAAACAATAAAAACCCAACACCTAATTGTGGAGTGTTAAAAAAAATTGTATTTATTTCTGAAGTAACATGTTCAGGGCCAGTGAGATGCCTCTACCTGAGTTCCATCCCACAACTCATGGCGAAGGACAGAAACAACTCCCACAAGGTGTCCTTTGACCTCAAACTCATGCCATGGTACTCATGCTCCCACACACACCAAATCAATTTTTTAAAGAGAGAATCTGGCAGTGGTAGCATATGCCTTTAGTCCTAGCACTTGAGAGACAGAGGTAGGAGGATCTCTTGAGTTCAAGGCTAGTCTAGCCTACAGAGCTATTTCCATAACAGCTAGTGCTATACAGAGAAACCCTGTCTCAACCAGAGAGAGAGACAGAGAGACAGAGACAGACAGAGAGACACAGAGCGAGAGAGAGAGACAGAGAACGCTAGAGTGAGATCTCAGCATACTGCTCATGCAGAGGATCACAGTTCAATTCTCAGCACCACCTATAACTCCAGCCGCAGAAGACCAACACCCCCTTCTGGTTTCTCAGAGCACTTACATACACATGTGAATACACAACACAACACATATAAGATAAATCTTGTTTGTTTTGGTTTTGTGAGAACAGAGTCTTAGTACATAGTTCTGGCTGTCCTAGAATTCTCTATGTAGACCAGGCTGGCCTCAAAATCACAGAGATCCGCATGCCTCTGCCTCCTGAGTGCTGAGATTAAAGTTGTACGCTGCCACACCCAGCAAGGCTAGGAATTTTAGGGTGTGTATGTGTGGTTAGTTGTGGTGGTGGTTTGAATATGCTTGGCACAGGGAGTGGCAGTATTAGGAGGTGTGGCCTTGTTGGAAGAAGCGTGTCACTGTGGGGTTGGTTTTGAAACCCTTCTCCTAGCTGCCTGAAAGCAGTCTGCTCCTGACATCTTTTAGATGAAGATGTAGAACTCTCACCTTCTTCAGCACCAAGCCTGCCTGGATGCTGCCATGATCCCACCTTGATGATAATGAACTGAACCTCTAAGCCGTCCCCAATTAGATGTTGTCCTTTATAACAGTTGCCTTAGTCATGGCGTCTCTTCACAGGAATGGAAACCCTGACTAAGACAGTTGGTTTTAGTTTCATGAGGCAAGATGTCATATAGCTCAAGGTCTCAGAACTCGATGTGTAGCCAAGGATACTCTTGAACACCTCAACCTCCATTTTCCTAGTACTGTCATTACCAGCTTGTCATCATGCCCAGTCTATTTGTATTTTTTACCACAAATATTTGAGACCACACATTTTTCCTATATTGTTATGCCTCCTATTTTGGGGCATTGATAATATGCACCATTTGCATGAATTGTTTTAACAAAATAATTTCAAATATTTGAAACTCTACCTTCCTATTATTTATGTGATAAAGTTTAATAGGTGCTAATCCCTGCTGGAATTAAGCCACTTCTATTCTGTTTGTTTTTGCTAAAAGATTGAAGATGAAACAGGATGTCTGTGTTTTGCATTAAGTAGATGCACTCTACTAAAGATAGAAAAGTAATTTTTATTAATTTGTCTCATATCCGGCAGGCCTAATAGTAACTCCTTAGCTTCCATTTAGCATAAGAGAGTGTTTGTTTTTTGTGTGCTGTTCCAAGAGAGTCTGGTAATCCCCAGGATTACAGCAATGTTTACTGTGGAGAAACTTGATCACCCTGCAGCTGTGAATCACTCTGGAAGCGTCCCATCTCTGCTTCCCGATTACATAGATCAGTGCATCAAAGTCAGTTCCATTCAACAAACATGCATGCCTTTTTTATTCTCAAAATTTCTAAATTATTTCTGTGGATGCCTTTTCTTGATATGCTGTGCTAGTGCAGTGATAGACTACAAGAATTAGCAGGAGTGAGTAACTTTGAGTTAGGATGAGTTTGACAAGGCCTTATGGAAGTTGTACTCCAGCCGGACTCTCGGGGGTGATATGTTGTAGAGAAGGTAAAGCTGACCACAGCCCTGTCAAGCCGCACAGCCAGTGGAGTTAGTGCAAAGCCCTTGGATAAGTTGGAGAGGAGGTATGAGTCAGGTCCTTGAAGCTACCATGTCACAAGGTCAAATGTGAGCCTGGTAGTAGCTGAAGAACAACTCTTCCTGTCAGGTTAGAGCAGTTGCTCTTCCTGAAATTCACCTCTGACTGATACTGTAATGAGAATGTGTGGAAGGAAGAAAATAGAGGGGACTGAGAACATCAAGGAAACAAGACCATTGCACATACGAACTCTCACAGAGACCGTGGCAGCATGCACAGGGTCCTAGTGCTGAGCATGGAGGCGGACAAAGGCCTCAGCCCTAACCCAGGAGCTGTCGCCAATTAGCATTATCCAGTGGAGTCTCACTGGGTATACAAACTACTCTTAAGGTCAGGCCCCATGCTCAGCTGTAGGTGGTGAACACCAAACAAACTCGATGGTATTTTTGGACCGTTTTGGTTGTGGTTTTTGGTCTTGTTTGGTTGGTTGGGTTTTGGTCTCATAATGCTTTGCGTGAGATTTTCTTTTCTTCTTTTTTTACCCTAAAAGTCTTTTGCTTATATATCATAGTTTCTGATTTTGTGTTTTTATGCAATTTCTGTGTTTGCTGACATGTGTCTCTGTGCCTATGTATGTTTCTTTTTTTCTTTTTTCTTTTCTTTTTCTTCCCTTTTTTTGGGGGAGGGAGGGCTTTTCTTTCCTGCTTGTTTGTTTTGTCCTATTCAGGCTTGGTTATTTTTGTCTTATTTTATTATAAATTTTTTCTTTTTTAGATGTCTATTGTTTTCTAATGAAAGAGGGCAAAAAAGGATGTGAAATTGGGTCAGTGGGGAGGCTCTGGGAGGATTTAGGGGAGAAAAAACATGATCAGAATATATTTTATGGAAAAAAACACTTTTGGCTTTTCAAGACAGGGTTTCTTTGTGTAATAGCCCTGGCTGTCCTGGACTCACTTTGTAGATCAGGCTGGTCTTGGGTGGGGGGAAATCTATTTTCAACTTAAGAAAAAGAAGAAAATCACGGAGGCCTGGATGGAGCAATGAAAAGTGCATTGAGGGCAGGTGCCTTGAGAGGTTGTAGGAGAAAGGGCACCGCCTTTAAATTTTAATTAAATGAAAGGATAGGAGAAAGTCTCCTATTGACTGCTGTATTCTGTACCACTCAGGGAATGACCTAACTGGGGTGTTGAGGGAATGAAGAATTACAAACACACCAACAAAAAGGCTGGGATTGTGTTGGCCATACTCTGTGATGGAGCCACACTCACCACGGCAGCCTGGAAACTCAACACATTTATTCTGTACATCTGAATTGAGGTGTGACGGCTTATGGCATACAGATGAACAAGGAGGCACGTTTAGACAGTTTCAGTGGGCAGTTTATATAGAGAAGGAGTCTTAGGATGAAGTCATCCAGGGGGAGGCTGTGGTCGATGTGGGTGATACTTTCTGAACATTCAATATTCTTTCTTTGCCCAGGGCTTTGCCATTACCCTGAGCTTGAGCTGGTGAAGGATTTGCTGTTTGCATAGGTCTGAGACAAGATGTAGGGGTCCTTGACGTGGCTGTGCAGATGTCAACAGTGCAGATTCACTCAGGACTTCATTGATTTCCCACAACTTTGTGTGTGTGTGTGTGTGTGTGTGTGTGTGTGTGTGTGTGTGTTTGTGCACACGCACACCTGTGCATGCATGTGTGCTGAGTGCAATTGCAGTTGCCTGTGGGTATGCATGTGGAGGCCAGAGATCAGTGTTCAGAGTCTTCCTCTGTGACTCTCTACCTTTTTTATTGTTGTTGTTGTTGTTGTGTTGTTGTTGTTTTGAGACAGGCTCTTACTATTGTAGTCCTGGCTGGCCTAGAACTTCTTATGTAGACCAGGCTAGCCTTGAACTCATGGAGATATTCCTTCCTCTACCTTCAGAGTGCTAGGATTAAATATGTGTGCCATATCCAGCTCTCTACCATATTTATTTATTTAGAAATGTATGATTATGTGTATTTTGCCTGCATATATGCCTATATACCACTGTGTTTATTACCTGCAGAGGTCAGAAGAGGGATTTCCTGGAATTAGAGTTGTAGACAACTCATTAGCTACTGTGTAGGTAATGAGAATCAAGCTCAGTGCCCCTGAACACTGAGCCCTTTCTCTAGCTTCTCCTCTTTATTTTTTGAGGCAGGGTCTCTCACTGAACCATTTTAGCTAGGGTGACTAGCCAGCAAACCCCTATAATTGCCTGTCTTCACCACCATCACCAGGAGCTCTGAAGCTAGAGATGTGTGCCTTTATGCCAAACGTTTGTTTGTTTGATTTTTGAGACAGGATTTGTCTGTGTAGCAGCTCTGGCTGTCCTGGAACTTGCTTTGTAGACTAGGCTACCTTTAAACTCACAGAGATCTGCCCGCCTCTGCCTCCTGATGGCTGGGATTAAAGGTATCCACCACCACTGCTCAGCCCTCTGGCAAACATATGTGGGTGATGTGAATCAGAGCTCAGTTTTCACAGCAAGCATGTTAGCCACAGAGCCACCTCCCAGATCCAAAATTTGACCTTTAATTTATTTTATTACATTTTATTTATTTATTGGGGCTGAGTGGTAAACTCATGCCCTAGCATGCATTTAAAGAGCAATGTATGGAAGTCAGTTATGTTCTTCCTCCATAGAATACCAGAGGTTGAACTAAGGTGGGCAGGCTTGACAGCAACTGCCTTTACAGGCTAAACGATTTTGTTGGCTCCCAACATTAATATTTCTTCTTCTTCTTCTTCTTCTTCTTCTTCTTCTTCTTCTTCTTCTTCTTCTTCTTCTTCTTCTTCTTCTTCTTCTTCTTCCTCCTCCTCCTCCTCCTCCTCCTCCTCCTCCTCCTCCTCCTCCTCCTCCTCCCCTCCTCCTCCTCCTCCTCCTTCTTCTTCTTTCTCTTCCTCCTCCTCCTCTTCCTTTCTGCCCCACTCCTTAAGATCCTCCTGCTCAACATCCCTTCCTCAGTTCTAGAGTTACAAGCCTGCACTACCATGCCTGACAAGACCTATGCCTTATGATTAATTTTGGGACTGGAGAGAGGGCTAAATGATTAAGAGCATGTAATGCTGTCAGTCCCCAGCACCCACATCAGACAGCTCACAACCACTTAATACTTCAGAATCAAACAACTCTTCATGCATCTATACTCACGCACGCACACACACATGTACACAAACACACACATACAATTTATAAAAATAATAAAAGTAAATGTTTAAAAAGATTTATATATTTTATCAGTGTGGATGTTTAATCTGCATGTATGTTTGTACAGAAGAGTACTGGATTTGGAATTACAGATAGTTGTTAGCTGCTATGTGGTTGCTTGGAATTGAACCTGTGTACTCTGGAAGAAAAACCAGTGCTCTTTACTGCTGGGCCATCTCTCTAGCCCAAGAGTAAATATTTTTAAGCTTTATTTTTATCTTATGTTTATGTTTTGCTGCATGTGTGTCTGTGTGTCACACTCATGCAAACCCTGTAGGGGCTAGAAGAGGGAGTCAAATCCCTGGGATTAGAGCTACAGATCATTGTGAGCTACCATGTAGGTGCTGGGAGTTAAACCTGTGTCCTCTGGAAGAGTAGGTGTGTTTGTAAACTGCTGTGCCATCTCTCCAGACACAAAATTAAATAATCAATCACCCAGGTGCTAGTTGTGAATGCCTTTAATCCCAGCACTCAGGAGGCAGAAGCAGGCAGATCTCTGAGTTTGAGGCCAGCCTGGTCTACAAAGCAAGTTCCAAGACAGCCAGGGCTACACAGAGAAACCCTGTCTCAGAGAAACAAAAACAAAAACAAACTAACACACACACACATACACACACACACATGAATAATTTAAGTATGTGGATTCCCTTTAATTCCCTTTAATTCAATCAAGAGAGGGGAAACAGAGGCAGGAGATCTCTGTGAGTTCAAGGCAAACCTGATGATCTACATAGCTATTTGCAGGTCAGGACAGGCTACATAATGAGATTCTCTCTCTAAAAGGAGGGAAAAGATTATTGGTCTGTGTGGGGCTTTGAATAGGAATGGCCCCATAGACTCATGTGTTTCGATGCTTGGCCCATAGGGAGTGGCACTATGAGGAGGTGTGGCCCTATTGGAGGAGGTATGCTCTTGTTGGAGTGAATGTGGCTTTGTTGGAAGAAATGTGTCACTGTGGAGGCAGGTCTCATATGCACAAGCTACATGACACATGGTTGCTTCTGCTGCCTTTGGATCAAGATGTAGAACACTTAGCTGCTCCAGCACCATGTCTGCATGAGTAACACCATGGTAATAACGGTCTGAACCTCTGAACTGTAAGCTATCCCCAATCAAATGTTTTCCTTTATAAGAGTTTCCTTGGTCAGGACTGGAGAGAAGGCTTATTGGTTAAGAGCACTGACTGCTTTTCCAGAGTACCCAAGTTCAATTCCCAGCACCCACATGGCAGCTTGCAAATATCATTAAGTCCAGCTCCAGGGGATCTGACATATAGACATATATGTAGGCAAAAACACCAATGCACATAAAAATAAATAAGCCACTTTTTTAAAAAGTTGCTGTGGTCATGGTGTCTCTTCACAGCAATAGAAACCCTAAGACAGTCTAGTACTTATATATTTTTAAGTTATATCCATGGAATATTGGATTTTTTAAAGCTTCTTAATTTTTTGTAGTGTATTTACGTGTGTCAGTGTAAGTATATGCCACATATGTGTTGATGATCATAGAGACCAGACAAAGACATCATCAGATTCCCTGGTGCTGGAGTTACAGCCTCTTGTGAGTTGCCTGATATAACTGCTAGGAACCAAACTCAGGTTCTCTGCAAAAGGCACACACACACATATACATAAATAAACATAAAATAAATCTAAAAAAGGCAAATTTTATATCTTAATTTTTCATTGTCCTTTATCATCTGTTTATATAATGTGCTCAGTAGAGAAACTTGCCCCACTCTTTGCCGGTGATAAATAAACCCAGAATTTTCAGGTTATCTGAACAACCACTTTCAATTAAAGATACGTTTAAAAAGATACATTTAAACCTCAGTAGGCCAGGCATAGCGATGCACTCGGTTAATCCCAGAACTGGGGAGGCTGATTGATCTCTGTGAATTCCAGGCTAGCCTTGTCTACATATATAGTGAGTTCCAGGCCAGCCAGGGATGTACAGTGAGACCCTGTCTCAAACAGATAAACAAAACTCCTACCAGCAAATAGAAGCTATCTAAACATGATTTCTTAGTTCCTTTCACCAAGAGTGTCTAGAATCAGAAGTTCCTCTTTTTTCCATCTTAATGCAAGTTATTTATCTGCCTTTTTTGGTAAGTAAATTCACTTTTCTGAAAGCCTTCCAGTTATCAGGAAGCTTTCATTGAGTGTCTCTTTGTAGAACACTCCAGGATATCCCAAGAAACTTCTCAAGGGCACTTTTATACTCCAGCTGGAGAGACAAACTAGATCTGTGAACTAATAAGTGCTCAGTGACAAGCAATTAAATAGCTCATGGGAAGAAAAAAAAATCCGAGCCAGCAGTGGTGGCGCACGCCTTTAATCCCAGCACTTGGGAGGCAGAGGCAGGTGGATTTCTGAGTTTGAGGCCAGCCTGGTCTACAGAGTGAGTTCAGGACAGCCAGGGCTACACAGAGAAACCCTGTCTCGAAAAAAAAAGAAAAAGAAAAAAGAAAAAAAAATCCAACAAAAACGTTGCCAGAAGTAAATTTTAAATGGTGCTTAGAACATATAAACCTGGGTGATCCCTCCAAACACAGAATATGTGAGGCAGGCCTGCTCTACACTGAGCATATCTACTCAGAATCAAGGGTAAAGGGGCCAGACTAATGAGACTGGCACAGCAGGTGATAGTGCCCGCTACCAAGGCTGACAACTGCATTCAGCCCCTAGAATTCACAGCAGGGAAGGAGAGACCTGACCACAGAAAGTCCCCCTACACACAACATACACAGCACACACACACACACACACACAAGTAAATAAAGCTAATAAAGCTTTTCAATATTAAAAAAGAACAGAAGTCCTCCTATTAAGACATTTTGCAGAAGGTATAGGACCAAAGCAGGGCCATACTCTGCGAGTTGCCTATTCCATGTTAAGAAGCCCTGTGGCTTCTAGGCCAGCCTAAGAAGTTCTAGGCTAAATGCACAGACAGTGGGTGCTTTACTCATGCTTTTATTTTGTTCCATATGTCAATATTTTTATGAAATTTTATTTGGTATACGAACAGTTTCTGGGGGCTGGAGAGACTGCTCAGCAGTTAAGAGCATACACTTCTCTTGCCAAGGACCAGGGTTCAGTTCCCAGCATCCACATGGAGGCTCAAAACCATTGTAATTCTAGCTCCAAGGGATCCAACACCCTCTTCTAGATCCCCAAGACACTGAATGCTTGTGGTGCACAGGCATATAATGTGGGCAAAAACTCATACACATAAAATAAAAGTAAATATTTAAAAATTGTTTCTGGATAATCATGGTGACATATGCCTTTAATCTCAGCTCAAGATGAGGCAGGAATGCTGCCACAAGGCCAGACTGGTTTACACAATGAGTTCACACACACATGTATTTGGGGGCTAAATACATAATTTTTTTCTTCTTCTTCTTTTTTTTTTTTTTCTTTCTTTTTTTTTTTTTTTCAAAACAGGGTTTCTCTGTGTAGCCCTGGCTGTCCTGGAACTCACTCTGTAGACCAGGCTGGCCTCAAACTCAGAAATCCACCTGCCTCTGCCTCCCAAGTGCTGGGATTAAAGGCGTGCACCACCACTGCCCGGCGGATAAATACATAATATTTAAAATAACTTTCTTCAAGACAGGCTAGACTAGCCTGGAACTGAAGCAATTCTCAGCCTCATACATCCTGGAATCGCAGATGTAAGCCACCCTGATACCTTTGAAGATTACTGAGTGAATAGAGCGACTCTCCACCTACCTTCTTGTAACTGTAAATGTGCTGAGCACATTGCAACTCTGAAGAGACATTTGAAAAGGACAGCATATACACAAAGTCACGGAGCATCAGTGAAATGCCTAGCAAAAATATATACAAGGGCAGCAGGGAGAGCCGGAGGGTTAGAAGTCTCCAAGGCAGAATTGTCACACACATGCTGTGCTTCTGCCAACTCAGCAGCACAGACACTGCAGGCGTGTCATACATGACGACAGAATAGAGTCTCAATCTGGCTCTAAGGTCAATAGGCTTTCCTGTAGATGCTAACTCAAATGGCTTATAGGCTGAACAAGAAATAGAGGGCTGAGAAAGTAGCTCAGTGGTAGTGATTGCCTAGTATCTACCAAGCCCTGGGACTGACTGAAAACACCTTACCCAAAGGATAGTACCTTCCAAACGTCCATGAAGCACAGTGTCTTATTCTCCAGTGTGTCATAAACTAACAACAGGAAATGCTTGTAATTCCAGCACATGAGAGGTAGAAACAAGGGAAGTCAGACCTCAGGTTCATCCTCTACTACATAGCAAGTTGGAGTCTAGCCTCAACTACATGACACCCAAAATAATCAAAATAAGAGCTGAGGATATGGCTCAGTGGGTAAAGTGCTTACCTAGCACTCAGTACTGAGTATGGTAGAGCACGCCTATATCCTAGCACTTGGAAAGTTGCTTCAGTAATGTCAAAAGTTCAAGGTTATCCTCAGCAGCTAACTTAAGACTAATTTGGACTACCTAAGACCCTGAAGCGGAAGAAACAAATAGACTGACAACAGGGTACTACTCCACATAATTAGTCCTAGCTTCAGCTATATGCTACCCACCCTGAGAGTTGGGAAACAGCTCTGTTCACCACACAGATCCACTGGTTCTGTGTTTCAGTGTCAGATAGCTCTAAAATGTTCTCAATGCTTATTCTCAATTCCTTAAGGAAGAAAGGGTAAACAGCACTCTAAGGGGCCTGGAGGGCAGAGAGAAGACTCCAATTGCTGCTCCTTGAAGCTTACTCCTCTGAATATCTCTGAGTATTTTTCTCTTTTACTTCCCTCCTAACATCTTTTATGCTTCAGACTCTCTTTAGCACCTCTAAAATTTTAACTCTAGCATCTGAAATGGTTCCTAGCACACAAAATTGTCCAAATGAAAGGTTATTAAATTAATAAACTTTTGTTCAAGGCCAGCCTGGTCTACAGAGTGAGTTCCAGGACAGCCAGGGCTACACAGAGAAACCCTGTCTCGAAAAACCAAAAATAAATAAATAAATAAATAAATAAATAAACTTTTGTGTAAACTGAAGAGAATATAGGTTATCATGGGTTTTTAGATCTTATGGTAGAATATTTCTTCTCAATCTCTGGCTATTTATTTTACTTTTTTTTTTTTTTTTTTGGTTTTTCGAGACAGGGTTTCTCTGTGTAGCTTTGGCTGTCCTGGAACTCACTCTGTAGACCAGGCTGGCCTCGAACTCAGAAATCCACCTGCCTCTGCCTCCCAAGTGCTGGGATTAAAGGTGTGCGCCACCACTGCCCGGCTTTATTTTACTTTTAATCAGGTAATAATCAAGGAAATATACATCTTTTTAAAATCCAAGGCTTAGCTGGGCAGTGGTGAGGCACACCTTTAGTCCCAGCATTCATGAAGCAGAAGCAGATGGATCTCTGAGTTCAAGGCCAGCCTAAATCTACAGAGTGAATTCCAAGAAAGCCAAGAAACCCTGTGTGGTGGTTTGAATATGATTGGCCCAGGGAGTGTCACTGTTAGGAGGTGTGGCCTTGTTGGAGTAGATGTGGACTTGTGTGTCACTGTTGGGGTGGGCTTGGAGATCCTTCTCCTAACTGCCTAGAAGATAGTCTCTTCTCTCTACCACCTTCAGATCAAGATGTAGAACTTTAGGCTCCTCCTGCACCATGTTTGCCTGGATGCTGCCATGCTTCCTGCCATGATGATAATGGACTCAACCTCTGAACTTGTAAGCAAGCCCCAATTAAATGCCCCTTATAAGAGTTGCCTTGGGCTGGGCAGTGGTGGAGCACGCCTATAATCCCAGCACTCGGGAGACAGAAGCAAGCAGATTTCTGAGTTCGAAGCCAGCCTGGTCTACAGAGTGAGTTCTAGGGCAACCAGGGCTATACAGAGAAACCCTGTCTCGAAAAACCATTAAAAAAAAAAAAAAAAAAAGAGTTGCCTTGGTC
>CM052705.1:61974835-61985621 GCA_028551405.1 Uromys caudimaculatus | reverse complement strand
TGGTTTTTCGAGACAGGGTTTCTCTGTGAAGCCCTGGCTGTCCTGGAACTCACTCTGTAGACCAGGCTGGCTTCAAACTTGGAAATCCACCTGCCTCTGCCTCCCAAGTGCTGGGATTAAAGGCGTGCACCACCACTGCCCAGCTAAGTAGGGCTTGGCAGACCATCCTAGTAGGAATATGGAAGACATTGTTACTGAGGGTGATTTGAACTGTGGGGCCCTAGCTCAAGAGATTTCAGAGTCGGGCAGTGGTGGCGCACGCCTTTAATCCCAGCACTTGTGAGGCAGGTGAATTTCCGAGTTCAAAGCCAGCCTGGTCTACAGAGTGAGTTCCAGGACAGCCAGGGCTTCACAGAGAAACCCTGTCTCAAAAAAAACCAAACCACATTTAATTGGGGCTGGCTTACAGGTTCAGAGGTTCAGTCCATTATCATCAAGGCGAGAGAGAGCATAGCAGCATCCAGGCAGCCATGGTGTAGGAGGAGTTGAGAGTACTACATCTTCATCTGAAGGCCACTAGGAGAAGACTGGCTTCCCGGCAGCTAAGACAAGGTTCTTAAAGCCCAAACCCACAATGACACACCTACTCCAACAAGGCTACACCTCCAAATAGTGCCACTCCCTGGGACAAGCATATACAAACCATCCCAGATGCCAAACCGACACATTTAAAATAGAGCCCTGCTGACAAAGAGTAGGAGAGCTTCTACCAAACTGTTCATGGGGCTTTCAAATAGACAGTGATCTCATTAGCTGCCTTGGATAATTACATCTCCAAAGTTTCTAAATAGAAAACAATACACTCTACTCATCTGAGAATGAATGTGTACAAGCACACACCCAGTCCTCAAGAGTTCTCTGTCACAGCCTATCTGGAACTATTCATTTTGGTTTTTTTGAGACAGGGTTTCTCTGTGTAGCCCTGGCTGTCCTGGAACTCACTCTGTAGACCAGGCTGGCCTCGAACTCAGAAATCCACCTGTCTCTGACTCCCAAGTGCTGGGATTAAAGGCATGTGCCACCACTGCCCGGCGATCATTTTGAAATGTTTCAAATATATAAAAATGGTAAGCCAGGGAGCTGGAGAGATGGCTCAGCAGTTAAGAGCACCGACTGCTCTTCCGAAGGTCATGAGTTCAAATCCCAGCATCTACATGGTGGCTCACAACCATCCGTAATGAGATCTGATGCCTGATGCCCTCTTCTTGGGTGTCTGAAGACAGCTACAGCGAGCAAGCAGGGCCAGAGCGAGAAGAAAAAAAGTGTCTGAAGACAGCTACGGTGTACTTAAATATAATAAATAAATAACTCTTTAAAAAAAAAAAAAGGTAAGCCAGGTGTGGTGACTTACACCTATAATCCATCTAAAAATCTAAAACAGGGAACTGGGAGGCTGGCTCTGTGGGTAAGAGCATTTACTTGCTACTGAATCCCCAGAACCAGGAACCAATGTAAAAAGCCAAGAATGACTGCACATAACCTGTAGCACCAGTGCCATGGAGAACAAGGGAGGATCGCAGAGGCTCACTAGCCTCTGGCCTAGCTACAAGTCAGTGAGAGAGTCTGTCTCCAAGGAACAATAGAACACGCAATAGGACACACTTTCTTCTCCTTTGGCCTTCAAGCCCACACCTATTTATATATGTACATGAGACCCTGTCTAAAAAAAAAACAAAAAAAAACAAGGACCAAGGACGTGCTCAGCAGGTTAGGCACCCGCTTGGGAAAACCTGGAGACCTGGACATAATGCTTGGAACCCACATAACCTGAAGGAGAGAACCAACTCTGAGAAACTGCCCTCTGACCCCCATGTATGCACTGAGGCCCACACATATCCATATCATTCACACACACACACATACATGCACTCATGATAAGAACAAAAGTATTAAGTAAGTCTAGATCCACAAAGAAAAAAGAAACCAAATGTCACTTTGCATTTAATTATCTTGCTCCCGTAGTCACTTCTGAAGTTGAGCCCTCTCATCTTTAGAGCTAGGCATGTGGTCTCCTATTCAGTTTTATTTACTTCAGTGGAGGTCATATGTAAATGCAGGTCCCAGCAATTTGTTACCAACATCATTATCATCATCATCAACTTCTTTTTAGGTAAGTTCTCTTCATACAGCCAGGCTGGCCTCAGACTCAGGATCCTCCTGTCTCCATCTCCAGAGGCACCATTTTTTAGACAAGTATTTACAGGAATGGAGAAGGTAGTTTGTGCTGAATGTAGCTCTCCTCAGCTCTTGGCTTTGATCAATAAGTACATCCAATAATAAAAGTTAACAACATATACGTACATAGTGACAGGTGCTGGCAGACCAGAGAAACAGAGCATTCCATTTAGGACACACCCACATCTAAGTAGTGACAGGCTATCTAGGTGACAAGACATGGAGATGGAAACCTTTTAAGGTAGAGAAAGATAACCTGCAGAGGCAGGCAGATCTCCGTGGGTTCGAGGCCAGCCTGGTCTACAAAACAAGTCCAGAACAGTCAGGGCTCTGTTACACAGAGAAACTCTGTCTTGGGGGAAAACAAAAACACACACACAAAAAAAACCTAAGATGGCCTGGGCTGGGCTACAGAGCAACCTCCAGGACAGCCAGGGCTACACAGAAAAAAAAAGTTTCAAACAAAACAAACAAACAAGCAGCAAGAAAATAGATAAGTAAGTCATCTGGGAACAAAAGTGGTGAAGATCATCGCTGGCTGCTCTTTCAGAGGACCCGAGTTCAATTCCCAGCAGCCACAAAATGGTTTGTAACCCACCTATAACTAATGGCCTCCTTTAGCTTCTGTGGACACCAAGTGTGCACCTGGTGCACAATCACGCATACAAGGAAAACTCATATACACACAAAAGAAAATAAAAATAATTTTAAAAAGAGAAAAGCTACCGGTAGAGATGTGACCAGGGGTCCCCACAATGGGTGACTATTCCAAGAAGAGATACTTATCCTGATGCAGTCCCAGAAAGCTCAGGGAGGCGGGACTTCCCAGGGGGAAGAAAGGAATGTGGGATCAGATAATGACAAACTCCACTCCCAAGATGCTTGTGGATTAATTCTTAACTAGGGCAGAGCTGGAGTCATATCAGACAACCTGGAGGGGTAGAGCAGAGGTCAAGTGAGGTGACAAGCCCCAGCCCTCAACACTCCTAGGCAAGACTCCTTTGGGGGAGACCTGAGTAGGCACTGGAGCTAGGAGCCAGGGGCAAGAATTCAGGAATAATCATCAGGAAGAGAAGGGGCCCACAAAGAGACAAGCTGGGAGTAAAGCCAAGTCTGTCTGTCAGGACGGTCAGGGAAGAAGTGGGAGAATCTGTGTCCTTGACAACAAGGAACCACATGGTTAGCCAGCTCCAAAAGCAGCACATGGACACTGGCCCGAAGCTTGCAGTGTAGAATAAATGTACCATTTAAAAAACTAGAGGGCCAGCCTGGCCTACAAAGTGAGTTTTAGGACAGCCAGAACTACACAGAAAAAAAATCCTGTTCCAAAAAAAATTAACAACAACAATGAAAAATGATTTACTAATAGCTTTGCTTGGGAGACATTAAGCCACACAAGTAGAAGTTAGCTAAGGGAGTGCTGCCTCCACAACACCCCAAAGCTTAGTACTATGCTAACCAGGCCTTTTAGAGACAAGGGACATTTAGAATATAAATGTTTGTTCACAAGTACTGACCAGCTCTATTCCCATGACAAGACAAATCCTGCCTTACAACCAGGCATTAGGACCATTTCTCTATCAGAATATTTGCCTGCATGTTCAGTTTAAGGGAGCCGAGCAGGGTGGCAACCATCATTAAGTCCTGGCCTGCCCTAAAGCTCCTCCCACCCCCAGCCCCCAGTTCTCTCCTGAAGAAAAGCTAGTTCCGAGGTTGGAGAGGTGGCTCAGCAGTTAGGAGCACTAACTGCTCTTCCAGAGTGCCTGGGTTCAGTTCCTAGCACCCTCCTGTGCTGGTGGGTGGCTCACAACCTCCTGTAGCCCCAGTTTCAGGGGAATCAGATGCCCTCTTCTGACCTCCCTGGGCACCAGGCACGCACTGGTACACAGACATACATGCAAGCAAAACACCCAGGCATATACAGAGACAGAGACAGAGAGGCAGAGAGAGAGACAGAGAGAAACATAATTCTGCCGTGTGGGCAAGACGACCCCAGGTAACAACTATTCAAAACAGAACAATACTATGGACTTCAAATCTTCCTAGCAATATGTAATCTCTGTGCTTGTGTAAGTCTCCCATCTGCCTAAACAGCCAGCCCAGCAGTTTCCTGTCTCTGTTTAAATTGTTCAAAGTGTGACCTGGAGCCAGGATTCAAAAGACATTTTAGGATGACAGTGTTTGTGGAATGCATGAAGCAAAAGTGTATGTAGGTTAGCAGAATCTATTCATGGCTGGCTCCTCTTTGACTGTCAGCCGGAGCAGGGTGGGCATTGTACTATAAAGCCTTTGCCCTCTGTTAAGCTCCAAGTGTGAGGAGTGATTTCTCACTGGGATGGCGTATTAATACTAAATCTAGACCAGCAGGAGGATGTGGGCTCACTGGCCAGCCACTCCAGCTGCGTAAGTAAGTGAGAGATCCTACTCAAAAGAGTAGAGGGGCCAGTAAAACTGCTCATGAGATAAGGCCCTGCACCAGGACCCACTTGGTGGAAAGAGAAACTAGATTCTCAGAAGTGGTTTTTTGACCCTCCACTCTGTGCACTGTGGCACATACTTGTGTACACACACACACACACACACACACACACACACACACACACACACACACTGTTTTTCAAAAATGAGATGGAGCACTATTGAGAAACACACCTTATTTTGACCGGTAGCCCCATATGCACATACATATGTACAAACAACATGTGTATATGTATATATATTTGTGTGTGTATTGACATGGCTCGAGGCAAAGAATTAAAATCCTCCCCACCCCACCCCCCCAAAAGAGGCATAGTTACCAAAGAATTTTAAGATGAGATAAAAACTTCGGCCGACATCCTGGCTCAGCAGGTAAGAGTACTTGCCTCCAAGCCTCGGGACCTGAGTTTGACCCCTGGAACCCATATGATAACAGGGAGGACTAACTTGCATTAGTTATCCTCTGACTTCCACACATGTGCCATGCATGACACATGCATGCCCATAAACATGAACACGAGTAAACAAATAAACAACAACAATAATAAAACATGTTGATGTTCAGTCAATGAATATAACAGTCACAAATGACCACAGCAAATCCACTCAACGTACAGTGTTAATCAGACCGAAAAGCAGTGAACAAAACCAACTGTGGCGATGCAAGTCCAGAGTTTAAAGTTATTCTTTAGTTACATCGTGAATTCAAGTTCAGCCTGAGCTACGTGAAATCCTGTCTCAAAACAAAGCAAGCAACGGCAAAGCCGGCCCCCTTCACTGTGTGGGGGCTGTGGTTTAAGCTTTGAGGCAGAATGAGCATAAGAAGATTATGAGCGGCCACTGCCATGTTCTCTGCAGTGAGCTCTTCTCCTCAGAGAGTGACTCATCATGGTGAGATTGTCACTGCTGAGAAACCAACCCCCAGCACTGCATTTTGCCTCCAGTTAATTATGAAAACAGTCTCGCTATAGTTAAGGAAAAGGGAGAAGTGTGTGTCACCCTTAGGGTAACAGGAGATCTGTTCACTGCAAGCGTTTCCCGTAAAGAAGCATTGACTGCTCCTGCTCCTGAAGGACCAGGCTTCCAGTGGGGGTGGGGTGGAGACTTGAACAGCTGCACATTTCCAACATAGTATTCCCTACATGGTGTCAAGTGACTGGGAACGGGGTTTCAGCCACTCAGGATGACTTAGTCAGCCCCTTAGTCATCAGCTGCTTAGAGGCAACAATGAGAAGCTTTTGTTTGTGTTTCTGTGTAGGGTACAAGGGACAAAGAACAGCAAATACCCACACACTGCCATGCTGATCCTCAGTTTTCCTCTCAAAAGCATCCTTAATCATATATATATATATATTTATATAAATCTTTTTTTACTTAAAATCTTATCTAATAATGAATTCTTTTAAAACAAATTATACAAGACAGAGTAGCTGACTGGGGGGTGGGTTTTGCCACCATTGTCTTTTTTTTTTTTTGGGAAAAAAACATGCCATAGAATCTATTTTAACCATAATGTCCCCTCCCTCAATTTTTCCCCCTCCCTACCCATCCAATTTTATGTTCATATATATATATATATATATATATTTCTTAAATATATATATACTAGTTTGTGTGTGCATGTGTGGTTAAAAATATATACTACAATGTAGCTATACATTATTTCCAAATAGTTGTCTAGAAATGTCCTTTTCCCATTCCTTACTAAAAAAGGTTACACATGAATACATTGTAATCATAAAATATTTGTAAATTACACAGCCAGCCTTCTATCACTGCCCTTGTTCAACCCCCCTCTCCTATCACCCTGCCCCTACAAAAGAGTTTAACAGATACAAATCAAACACCACTACCATGCTGGCTTTGAAAGCTTTTGAACAGAAGGCAGCTTCTAAGATAAAAAGTCAGGAGTCACTAAGCGTGAACCCCACTGTGGACACAGCCCTAGGGAGTGCTTAGGAAAATCGTGGCAGTGTCTGAATATAGATCGGGTCAGTTCCCGGGAGATGACACAGGAGCCGGTAATCTCTGGGATTGCTTCTCCCTGCCCTTGCCTCTAACTAGCTGCTCTCCCTCAGACAGCTCTAGTCTCCCAGCCTTGAGTAGACACCTCACAGAGCTGTGAAATAGACCAGGTGTGCAAAACACCAGCAAGTCACACTGGGGGGACTCCAGCGGTTCTTAGCTTCCTGCCCTCCTCCATGTCGGCTTTGATGCGTCAGAGGCACGTGCTGACTTATTTCTAAAGAAGTTCTATTTCTGGGTGAATGCAGGGAAAGTGATAACCCCGTGCATACCCTGTTGTAAAGGGTAGAGGGGTGAGCTGTGCTCCCACCATGCGGCTCAGGGTCCGACAGGATACAAGGAGCAGTGCAGAGCTAACCAGAGGAACAATAGAAACCAAGAGATGCATGCAGGAATTCTGTTCAAAAATGAGTGTTTAGGATTCAGAGATGCTGTTGACTGTGCTTAGGTTGTAGCCTGGAAACATGTATAGCTAACCAACTGATTCAAAGAACACACAAAATACTTTAAGGATGCTCCATTCCTCAGCAGAATTGCAGTTTTTAAAAAAAAAAAACTAGATTTTTGCTGAGCAGCAGTGGCACATGCCTCTAATCCTAGCACTCAGGAGGTAGAGACAGGTGAATCTCTGAGTTCGAGGCCAGCCTGGTCTACAGAGTAAGTTCCAGGACAGCCAGGGCTGTAATATAGAAAAAAAAGTCTTAAAAAAATAAAAATTTAAAAATTTAAAATAAATGAATGAAATAAAAACTAGACTTTTTGAGACAGGGTCTCTCTATGTAGCCTTAGTAGTCTCAGAAGCTCTGGGAACCTCTAACCACAGAGATCCCCCTGCATCTGAGAGCTGAGATTAAAGGAGTGTGCTACCACACCCAGTGTTTAAAAGACTTCTTAGATAGCACTTTTAGGTTGGTGGCAGTTCTAAGCTGTAGGAACAAAAACACCTCATATACCCACACACAGCAACACCCCACAACAGACAGGGACAGTGTTTCTTTCTTTTTTTTTCTTTTTTTTTTTTTTTTTTCCGAGACAGGGTTTCTCTGTGTAGCCCTGGCTGTCCTGGAACTCACTCTGTAGACCAGGCTGGCCTCGAACTCAGAAATCTGCCTGTCTCCGCCTCTTAAGTGCTGGGATTAAAGGCGTGCGCCACCACTGCCCAGCAGGGACAGTGTTTCATTCTGTGGGTCTACACGGATGTGTCCTTGTCACAGTACCCATGGCTCACTTTACAGTTCATCTTTAGTACTACAATCGTAGGTTGAACAAGTATGTCCACTAGTGTATGTAATCCAAGCACTCAGGTGTAGGTCAAGGCCAGACATTGCCTTAAAGATAGATAGATGATAGATGATAGATGATAGATGATAGATAGATAGATAGATAGATAGATAGATGATAGACAGATCAGTCTGCCCTGTGCTCTTCCTGCTCACCATCGCCATCCTTCCTCCTAAGCCCTGGCAACCACTCATCTTGTCTACCAGCTCCATGGTTTTTCCCTCTTTCCTAAGGTAAAGTTGGAATCATACAGCATGCATCCTTGGCTTCTTTTACTATAGTTATTTAAGTATTATTTAAGTGTCAAGGTGTCCTTATGTCTTTTTATGGCTTTGAATCCCATTTCTTTTTAGTGCCGAGCTAATATTCCATTGTCTGGATATACTACAGTTTATCCACTCATCGTGCAGGACATTTGGCAGGGAGCCTTGCTGAGACAGGGTCTCATACAGCCCATGAGGACCTCAGACGCGTAATACTCCTGCCTCTGCCTCCCAAGTGCTGGGATTGATTACGGGTGTGTATTGCCATCCTGGGGAGACAGTGTGTGTGTGTGTGTGTGTGTGTGTGTGTGTGTGTGTGTGTGTGTGTGTGTGTGTGTAAAGCGTATGTGTGTATGGTGTATGCAAACATGTGAGATTACATTCACCTGTTGAGTCTTTTGAGACTGTTTCTCCTTGAACCTGGAGGTAGGTCACCAATCCTCTGTCTCCACCTCCAGCAGTGAGGCCGTGCTCTCATTTTAATATGGGTGCTACACCCAAACTCAGGTCTTCAACCTTGACCATGTCTCTGGCCCTTTTTTGTTTTGAGACAGAATCTCGTCTGAAGTCCAGACTGACCTCACAGGTCCTTTATAGTCAATGCTGACTTTGAATTTCTGATTCTGCCTCAGCCTCTTAAGTACCAGAATTACAGGTCTGTTGCTAGCACACCCAGCCAGATGCGTCTTTTACAGATGTTTTCTTGCAGTTTTGATTTCTCATCCTCTGGGAATTATTTTTAAATTATTTATTTAATGTTACTTAACACACGCCAAATCCAGTCTATAGTTCAACAGGCAAGCTCCTATAGTAAGGCTGAAGTAACTTGATAAAGCTGACCTCTCAGAGGAATCTACAGCCATCTCCCACAGTGTGTAAGGCCAAGCCCGCCCTCTAGTGGTTTCCTCTAAAGCTTTGTAGATTCGGCAATTACAACTGGATCTCTGGTAATATCCTAAATATCCTATTAAAAGTAAAGACATGTTTTGGGTTTTTTAAGTGCCAAACTTATTCTTTAGTCAGAAGTGGGAATTTTTTTGTTTTTTTTTTGTTTTGTTTTTCAAGACGGGGTTTCTCTGTGTAACCCTAGCTGTCCAGGAACTAACTCGATCTATAGACCAGGCTGGCCTTGAACTCCCAGAGATCTGTCTGCCTCTGCCTCCTGAGTGCTGAGATTAAAGGTGTGGGCCACAAGACCTGTCTCTATCTGAATTTTTTAAAAAACACTCTTGATATATTGTTGTGGGGCAGTCACCAGAGAAGACTGTTCATACTTGGTTTTAAGCCAATAGAAAGTCTTTATTAACCAATGGTGACTACACCGGGTGTTTGGGACCCCAGTGTATTACTGAGCCTTTCTCGGGATGAGCTTTTAAACACAAAAACCATGTTCTAGCTCCACATACTTCAGGTAACAAGAACAGTTAGCCAGCAGAAGCACGAAAGCCAAAAAGCAAAAAGGTTAGTACATTTAGAGACTTTCCCAGAACTGTGGACTTTGATGGATTAGGTCTTTGTTTTCATTTTGTCAGGTGGTGTTGTCTATGTGCTAAAATTTACAGTCTGAGTGGCACTTCCGTCACGGAGTCAGTTGTGCTAAGGTCTGGGGTCCTCTTATACTATATAGTTCAGGCTCAGCCTCCCAGTCCCAGCTGCCCCACTCTTCTGAGTTTTGCCACTTTTGTTGTTGTTGTTGTTGTTGTTGTTGGGTTTTTTTTTTTTTCAGACGGGGTTTCTCTGTGTAGCCCTGGCTGTCCTGGAACTCACTCTGTAGACCAGGCTAGCCTTGAACTTAGAAATCCACCTGCCTCTGCCTCCCAAGTGCTGGGATTAAAGGCATATGCCACCACTGCCCGGCCTGAGTTATCTAGTAGACACTTTTCCTCTGGGATGTAGTAAATTCAAGCCTGTAATTCCAGCAACATGGGAGGCTGAGGCAGGAGAATCAAAAGTTCAAGTCTTTCAGAATATATGGTATACTTTTTTTTCCCAATAAAAAAAGCTGCCGGGCAGTGGTGGCACATGCCTTTAATCCCAGCACTTGGGAGGCAGAGGCAGGCAGATTTCTGAGTTCGAGGCCAGCCTGGTCTACAAAGTGAGTTCCAGGACAGCCAGGGCTATACAGAGAAACCCTGTTTCGAAAAACCAAAAAAAAAAAAAAAAAAAAAAAAAAAAAAAAAAAAAAAAAAAAAGCTTCAGGCTGGAGAGATGGCTCAGAGGTTAAGAACACTGACTACTCTTCCAGAGGTCCTGAGTTCAATTCCCAGCAACCACATGGTAGCTCACAACCATCTGTAATGTGATCTGATGCTATCTTCTGGTGTGTCTGAAGACAGCTACAGTGTGCTCATTTAAAATAAAAAAATGTGCCAGGGGCTGGAGAGATAGCTCAGTGGTTAAGAGCACTGACTGCTCTTCCAGAGGTCCTAAGTTCAAATCCCAGCAACCACATGATGGCTCATAACCATCTGTAATGAGATCTGATGCCCTCTTCTGGGGTGTCTGAAGACAGCTACAGTGTACTTACATATAATAAATAAATAAGTCTTTTAAAAAAAAAAAAA
>CM052705.1:61960492-61974335 GCA_028551405.1 Uromys caudimaculatus | reverse complement strand
GGAACTTTTCCCCTGTGCCCATGTATTCAAGAGTTTTTCCCACTTTCTCTTCTATTAGATTCAATGTATCTGGTTTTATGTGGAGGTCCTTGATCCACTTGGACTTGAGCTTTGTACAGGGAGATAGGAATGGATCAATTTGCATTCTTCTACATGTTTACCGCCAGTTTAGCCAGCACCATTTGTTGAAAATGCTGTCTTGTTTCCACTGGATGGTTTTAGCTCCTTTGTCAAAGATCAAGTGACCATAGGTATGTGGGTTCATTTCTGGGTCTTCAATTCTATTCCATTGATCTACCTGCCTGTCGCTGTACCAATACCATGCAGTTTTTATCACTACTGCTCTGTAGTACAGCTTGAGGTCAGGGATGCTGATTCCCAAGAAGTTCTTTTGTTGTTGAGAATAGCTTTTGCTATCCTGGGTTTTTTGTTGTTCTAAATGAATTTGAGAATTGCTCTTTCTAAGTCTATGAAGAATTGAGTTGGAATTTTGATGGAGATTGCATTGAATCTGTAGATTGCTTTTGGCAAGATGCCCATTTTTAATCCTGCCAATCCGTGAGCATGGGAGGTCTTTCCATCTCCTGAGGTCTTCTTCAATTTCTTTCTTCAGAGACTTGAATTTCTTGTCATACAGATCTTTCACTTGTTTGGTTAGAATCACACCTGTGGTACATTTACACAATGGAATACTACTCAGTTATTAAAAACAATGACTTCATGAAATTCACAGGCAAATGGATAGAACTTGAAAATATCATCCTGAGTGAGGTAACTCAGTCACAAAAGAACGAACACGTTATGTACTCACTGATAAGTGGATATTAGCCCAAAAGTTCGGAATAGCCATGATTCAATTCACAGCGTGGGGTCCCAGATGGAGGAGTTGAGGAAGGGACTGAAGGAAACTGAGGGAATTTGCAGCCCCATGGGGAGGGAGCAACAGTGTCAACTGGTCAGGCCCCCTGGTGCTCCCAGAGACTGGACCACCAACCAAAGAATACACATGGAGGGACCCATGGCGCTGGCCACATATGTGGCAGAGGAGGGCCTTGTTGGCCATCAGTGGAAGGAGAGGCCCTTGGGTCTGAGAGTGTTAGATGCCCTAGTATAGGGGAATGCCAGGAAGGGAAGACAGGAATGGGTGGATGGGTGGGGGAATACCCTCATAGAGGCAGGGAGAGGGGGGATGGGATAGTGGGTTTCCAAAGAGGAGACCTGGAAAGGGGAAAACATTTGAAATGTAAATAAAGTATTTAAAATTTAAAAAAAAGCTTAAGACCTATGTGGGCTACTTAGCAAGACCTTGTCTCAAAATAAAAAGTCAAAAGAGTACTAGTGGTATGGTCAGCGATAGAATGCCTATTTGTATTGAGTTTGTAAGGGCCTGGGTTCAATCCCTGGCATCACAAAAAAGTCTACTTTTTATTAAAGAATACACAGCATCTCTTTGTACTAGCTTTTCAACTTTCTATGAATCTATGATTATCTTAAAATAAATGAAGTGACTTAGGCTGAACACAAATCTATAATCCTTCCCACATGGGAGGGAGAGGCAGGAAAATCAGAAGTTCAAAACAGTCCTGAGCTACGTAGTATAAGTGAGACTCTCGTGGACTACAGGAGACCATGCCTCAAATTTAAAAAGTAATACAAAGAATTAGGTGGTGGCTCAAGCTTCTAACCAGAAAACATGATGAGCTAAGCAGGAAGGTAACTGAGCGTGAGACTAACCTGAACTGTCTATAGTGAGTTCTAGGTCAACCTGGACTACAGACAGACCTTGTCACAAAAAACAAACAAAAAACAAAGCAAAACAAAAACCCAGGAGCTGGATGGTGGTGGTGAATGCCTTTAATCTCTGAGTTCGAGGCCAGACTGGTCTACAGAGCAATGTCAGGACAGCTATGGCGCGCACGCGCGCGCGCACACACACACACACACACACACACACACACACACACACATATGTCTTAGTCAGGGTTCCTATTCCTGCACAAACATCATGACCAAGAATCAAGTTGGGGAGGAAAGGGTTTATTCAGCTTACACTTCCATGCTGCTGTTCATCACCAGAGGAAGTCAGGACTGGAACTCAAACAGGTCAGGAAGCAGGAGTTGATGCAGAAGACATCGAGGGATGTTACTTACTGGCTTGCTTCCCCTGGCTTGCTCAGCTTGCTCTCTTATAGAACCAAGACTACCAGCCCACAGATGGCACCACCCACAATGGGCCCTCCCCCCTTGAAAAATACCTTATAGCTGGATCTCATGGAGGCATTTCCTCATGAAGCTTTTTTTCTCTGTGATAACTCCAGCGTGTATCAAATTGACACACAAAACCAGTCAGTACCATATATATATATGTATATACACACACACACACATATATAGATACATATATATGTATGTGTATATATATATATATATATATATATAGTAAATAACAATTTATGTATAAACTTGATAAGCTGGAACACAAGTAAAAATCCCAATACAGTAGGGCACATCCGTAACACCCTTCTATTAGGAAGGGGAGAAGGAGAGACAGAACTGGCCAGAAGCTAACTTCCCGCTAACCTGGAGTACAGAGCACAGGCAGAAGCTAGGGACTGCCTCAAAACGAGGTAGAAGGAAGGAAGGAACCAACCAAGTCCCCAAACCTACCATCAGACTTCTGGGTGGAGTCTCTCTCTCTCTCTCTCTCTCTCTCTCTCTCTCTCTCTCTCTCTCTCTCTGTCTGTCTCTCTCATAATTAACTAATTAGAAATGAAATGGCTGGATATAGGTGTACACACCTTTAATCCTAGCGCTTGGGAAATAGAGGTAGGTGGATCTGAGTTCCAGACCAGTCTGGTTTAACAGTGAGTACCAGGCCAACTAAAACTACACAGTTAGACCCTGTCTCCAAAACAAATAAATTAATATACTACAGTCCAGGAACTCTACCCTGGCATCCTCCTGCCCTCTGCTGAGAAATCTGAAACTTGGACTGAGATTGGTTTACACTGTCCTGAGTTGTTTTCTGCTCCAGACACATGTAAGAGCCTCCTAGAAGAAGGGAAGAGGTTATTTATACTCACAAAGAAAGGAGAGAAGTCCAAATTGCCTTTAAAGCATGCACTATGGATATACACATGTCCTCAGCTTACAGAGGATGTCTTGTATTCATGGTTTCTGAATCCTGCAAAACAAAACATTCTTTCCTATGTACAACCCCCATTGTCAGCTTGCCTTATCTTGCCACACATAAGCTGACAGCAGCAGAGAGGTCTTGGCGGGAGTAGGGATCTAGGCTTGTGTGGTGGTTTGAGAACAATGTCCCCCATCCCCGCCACGTTGGTCGGTTCGTATATTTGAATGCTTAGTCACCAGGAGCTGAAACTCTTTGAATGGTTAGGAAGTGTGGCCTTGTTGGAGGAAGTGTGTCATGGTGGGGAAGGGAAGTAAGGGGACAGAAGTGTCAAAAAGTCCGTGCCAGGTCCAGCCTACAGACAGGACATAGCTCTTAGCAACTCCAACTTCACACAAGCCTACCTCCCGTGCTCCCACCAGTGATGATAACGGACTAAGCCCCAGAAACTGTATGCAGAACCCAGTTAAGTGCTTTCCTTTTGAGTTGTCTTAGTCAAAGTGTCTCTTCATAGAAATAGAGCAGTGACTAAGACAGATTTATCTTTCTATTTCTTCTACATCTCCCCATCCCTGATAGGTTATTTCTGCTGCCAGATTAGATTATATCAAAGGCAGGTTTATTGGATTAGCAAGTTCATTAGCCCCAAGGACCAAAACCAAGGAAGTCACCATGGGGGTGGGGGGTGTAAGGGAGGGAGAAAGAGAGAAAGGAGTGCTTAAACAAAGAGAGGAGAGACCAAAATGTCTAGACTATATAGGGAGGAGCCTTTGGGGGAAAGGGCAGCCCAGCCCCTGTGCTGGAAAGTTCAGGGTTGGGGTCAGGGTATGCCAGGTAGGGACTGAGGGATGCTGGGAGAACATGGAGGCCAGATCTGCTTTAGTATGTAAAATATGTACCTCAGTCCCTTGTCATGGTCTGAAACCAAACAATCTCTATGCCCCCGCCCCACCCCCACCCCCACGATGCCACTGTCAACACCATGTTAGAGGCCATTGGAGTATCACTGTGGAACTATTGAGCTCATGAAATACAATCTGAACGCCACTGGTAGTTAGACTTCGTAATACAGGCTTGAATGCCAGCTATTTGTGAGGCTGGGGCATGTAGTTCAGATATTCAAGGACTGCTTAGACTATGGAGCACATTTAAGACAAGACAAAAAGAAAAGGAAGATGAGCTACTGATGTTGATGTGGACCCTCAGGCTGGGGTGATGTTCCAGAGCCTTGCTTCCTGCCCTTACATCATGTCTCTTCTCTTTCAACACAGAATCTGACCCAGGTCTTTGTATATCCATGAGGCAGGAGCCTACCAGTGAGCTACACCCCCAGCCTCCTTATATTTCGTGAAGATGTATTTGTTCTCTGTCCTGTCCTCTTGGGGCCAACTGTATGTCATTAGTCCTTGAAAGCAGTTTCCTAAACTAATCTGTAATTGGATGTTTATGGATAAACCTAGTGTAGTAAATTGCTTCAATCAAGGTGCATCCGTCAAAGTCCCATGAGGAAACAGGTGGCACATTCAATTAGCAGAACTCGAGAGAGGGCTAGTGTAACACAGTTTCACAAGAGTGTGCACTACTGTCTAGGGAAACAGCCAGGCTTTACTCCCAGGGGCCTGGGAAAAGGGAGGGAGCCATGGGAGGCACCCACCAGCCCTAGTTGAGCTTTCGAGGATCAAGTTGGGTGATAACTCCAGCCAACCTGACCTCTCTTCCAGGCTCCATGGAGCATTTCTTTGGTTGCACTCCAGTGGCCTGCACTGAACTACTCTATACAGGTCAATGGCTCTGAAGAGCAAGACGAGGATTGGAGAGCAGCTCCTAGGCAAATAGAAGATACACACTTTCATGCTGCACTAGTCAGGTTTCTACTGCTGTGATAAATGTCATAATCAAAATCGGCGTGGAAGAGGGTTTTTATTTGGCTCATACTTCTACATCACATGACTCAAGGCAGGAATATGGAGATAGGACCTGAAGCAGAGGCTATGGAGGGATGATGCTTACCGGCTTGCTCAGCCTGCTCTCCTAAAGCACCTAGGACTGCCTGCCTAAGGGTGGCACTGCCCACAGTGAACTGGACCCTTCCACATCAATCATAATCAAGAAGACGCCCCCAGGCTTGATATGATGAGGCATTTTTTCAAGTAAGGTTCCTATTAACCCAAAGATGAGAGGAGAAAGACTGCTGACACCAGTCAGCCAGCATGGCCAGACTGACACCAGTCAGTCAGCACGGCCAGATTGACACCAGTCAGCACGGCCAGACTGACACCAGTCAGCCAGCACGGCCAGACTGACACCAGTCAGTCAGCACGGCCAGATTGACACCAGTCAGCACGGCCAGACTGACACTAGTCAGCCAGCACGGCCAGACTGACACCAGTCAGCCAGCACGGCCAGACTGACACCAGTCAGTCAGCACGGCCAGACTGACACCAGTCAGCCAGCACGGCCAGATTGACACCAGTCAGTCAGCATGGCCAGATTGACACCAGTCAGCACGGCCAGATTGACTAAAGCAAGCAACCTAATACAGGTTACAGGTAGGGCACAGCCCAGTCCTTGAGAAACAGACAGAGGTACAGTCATAAACAGGATTGAACCTAGTTTGTCTTTACTATGAGATGGCCTTTATGCCTGAGATGGAGGCAGGCTGGCTCTTCAGTTCCCACTTCCCAGATGACCCCAGCTTGTGTCAAGTTGACAAAACTAACCAGCACGCGGGCATGATATAGAAAGGCCCCTAGAATCATCTCATGCTGACCCCCTTTCTCATGCAATGGCAGGCTCTCTGGGAAGCACCAAGGACATCACCTCACAGTCCGTGGCCCATCCCACGGTGACTTCGACACAGTTCATGTGCAGGAATTCAGAGATGCTGCTGTCTGTCAGGGCCCTGTCAAGCAAAGGAGGTGCCTCTGAGAACTCCGGAGGGGAGACTAGAGTCTTGTCTCCCTGCAGTTCCAGGGAAGAGCTTGAGGTAAAGTCAAAAAAGTTCCAAGAAATGCTTCTTCCATGTAAATGATAGTAGCTGCCAAAAAATTGTTCTTGGGGAAAAAAAAGTTGAAGCAAACAAATAGGCTAATAAACTTTAAGTTATATTTTTGTGTTTTGTTTCACCTAGTTCAAGGCCAGCCTGTGAATTATCCTAGATGTACAAGACCCAGACAGACAGATAATAAGAAATTAAAATAATACTATTTTTCTTGGGAAAGTTTTTCTTTTCTGTTTTGTTTTGTTTTTTGAGATAAAACCTCATTTGAAGTCAGGCAGTGGTGGCGCACGCCTTTAATCCCAGCACTTGGGAGGCAGAGGCAGGCAGATTTCTGAGTTCAAGGCCAGCCTGGTCTACAAAGTGAGTTCCAGGACAGCCAGGGCTGCACAGAGACCCCTCTCGTGAAACAAAAACAAAAAACAAAAATGAACAAAAAGAAAATGAAGATGGCAAGGCACAGAGGCACATGCCCAATCCCAGCACTACAGAAGCAGAGATACTCCTTCTCCTCTTCCTCCCCTCCCCTCCTCTTCCTCCTCCTCCTCCTCCTTCTACTCCTCTTCTCCTCCCCCATTTCCTCATCCTCTTCCTCCTTTTCTGCTGACCTACATACCTAGCCTGACTTAATAGCTTCTTAGCTATGGTCCTTGTCTTAGTCTTTCCACTTTCTTCTGGGCTGATAGAAGAGGGTATTTTGGAAGTGTGAGTCAGATCCTTTGGTTTGCCTCTTTGTTCAAAATCCTCCAATTCTGTGAAGCATCTTCTCATTCTCTGTCTCAGTCACAAAGCCATCCTAAACTTGGTACCTTAAAACAAAACAACAAGGCTTTGAGCACCTGTCTCCCCAACGGCGCTGGTCAGTTTTATGTCAGCTAGAGACAAGCAAGGGTCATCTGGAAGAGACAGTGACTCGCATGAGCTCAGCCTGTAGGCAGGTCAGTAATATATCGTTGTAACTAGTGACTGAGGTGGGAGCGCACCGCCCATTGTGGGTGGTACCACATGCCTTCAACTCCTGACCCGATCCTCCTTCCTCTACCTCCCCATGCTGGAAGTACAAGGACGAGCCACTCATCCTGGTCAACATCCTTCAGGCTCCCTACAAGATCATTTGCTCTTATTATTATAAGTGAGGGCCATGCCCTAGCACATCTCTACATTTGCTATGTCAGAATTAAGGGGTAGTTCTTTGTTGTTTAACTTTGTTCTTTTGGCTTTTTTTTTTTTTTTTTTTTGAGACAGAGTCTCATGTAACCCAAGCTAATGTCAAACTCACTATGTAACAGAGGGTGACTTTGAACTCTGGATCCTGGTGCCTCCATCTTCCAAGTGGATTACGAGCCTGTACCAAAGTATCAGTCAAGGGGTAGGTTTTAATTTTTTTTTTTTTTAATTTATGTGTCTGTGCATCTGTGTATGTCCTCAAGAATGTGTGTGCAGGTGCCTGTGGAGGCCAGAAGAGGGCACTGGATCCCTGCAACTGCAGTAAGAGGCAGTTGTGAGCTGCCTGATGGAGGTGCTGGGTACCAAACTCTAGTCCTAGCTGGGCAGTGGTGGCGCACGCCTTTAATCCCAGCACTTGGGAGGCAGAGGCAGGTGGATTTCTGAGTTTGAGGCCAGCCTGGTCTACAGAGTGAGTTCCAGGACAGCCAGGGCTACCCAGAGAAACCCTGTCTCGGAAAAAAAAAAAAACAAAAACAAAACCCAAACTCTAGTCCTATACAAGAAAATCAATTACTCTTAACCTCTGAGCCATCGCTCCAGCCCCAAGGGGCGGCTCTTAATTAATTAATTAATTTATTCTTAAGTCCTAGTAACTTCAGATAAGGGGTAAACTGCGCTGTGCTCTTTGTTTTCATTCTTTTGTCAGCTGATACAAGGTCTTACACTATAGCATAGCCTGGCCTCAAGCTCACAGCAACCCTCCTGTTTCAGCCTCATGAGTGCTGGGATTACTGTATTAGCTATCATGCCTGACTGCTTTAAGTTTCTTAAAGTAGAAAGGACTATGAGTTAAGTGTGATAGTCCATGCCTGTAATCTCAGAATTCAGGAGGTAGAGGCAGAAGAATCCGAAATGTAAGGAGTTCAAAGCCAACCTGGCCTATAATGAGTTCCAGGCCAGCTTGGGCTATGTAAGATCCTGTCTCAAAAAGAGGAGGAGGAGGAGGAGGAAGAAAGGCTAGAGTCACTAGGACTGCGATATTCTACCCTTAGTGTTCTTTACATCATCTATATAAGCCTGTATACATTACACATGTATATTCAGGGCAACAAAACATAATGTATAGATTTTGGTATATTTGCTCATTTAATTATAATGTACTCATTATTTAAACCTAGCATTAAGTTAATAAAAATTGTTTGACCAGTATTTTTATATTCTCTCTCCCTCTCCATTCGTGATAGGGAATAAACCAGGGTCTTTCTGCTGCATGCTAGGCAAGTGCCCCTCCAGCCCCCCTGTTCCTAAGGCACAACAGTACTGTATCCCTTGTAGTCTGGCTGGAGGCTCAGCCTCGAGGTGACGGAAGAACTCTAGGATAAACGCCCCCTAGCTTCTCTCTGCAGCTACTCTGACTTGCTGCAGATAGTGAACAGTCAGGCTTCGGGCCCTACACTGTCAACTTCATAATTATTCCTAAATTTCACCTTCATCACTAATTTTATGGGGACAATACTTTATTTTACCTAAGGCATAGAGAAAAAAAACTGAGGCTTGGGCTGGAGAGAGACTTGGCAGTTAAGAATGCTCGCTCCTCTTACAGGGCCAAGTCTAGTTCCCAACGCCTACACTAGTGGCTCAGAACCCCTTCCAGCTCTAGCTGCAGAGAATTTGACAGCCTCTTCTGACCTCTTCAGGCGTTGAACTCATATACACATACCTACACAGACTCATACATAACTTAAAGATATATATTTAAAATAAATAAATAAGAGCCCAGAGTAGTGGCTCACATCTTTAATCCCAGAACTTAGCAGGCAGAGGCAGGGAGATCTCTGAGTTTGAGGCCAACATGGTCTATATAGCTAGTTCTGGACATCCAAGACTACATAGAGAGCATGTCTAAAAAAGAAAGAGGAAAGGGGGGGGGGGGATCTGAGGCTCCAGGAGGCTGGTTACTGGCTCATTTCACTAGCAGTTTTATTTATGTGGGGAAGGGGTGGGGCACCATGGCAATGAGTGGAGGTCAGAGAATTTACAGGAATTGATTGTGACGCCCACCACCTGAGTCCCATGGATCAAACTCAGATCTTCAGGTTTAGCAGAAAGTGCCTTTCCCTACTGAGCCATCTTGCTGGCCCATCTCAGATATTTTGATCCTCACCAAATTCTTCATTTGCCATAGTTCATGGAAATCTCAAAAGAGACTATTTATTGACCTTATACCTAGTTAAGAGTCTACCCATTGCTGGCCAAGGGGTGCATACCTTTAAGCATTTGCTTCTCTTTTTTTATTTTTATTTTTTAAGATTTTATTTTATTTATATGATCACACTGTAGCTGTCTTCAGACACACCAGAAGAGGGCATCGGATCCCATTACAGATGGCTGTGAGCCACCATGTGGTTGCTGGGAGTGGACCTCTGGGAAAGCAGTTAGTGCTCTTAACCGCTGAGCCGTCTCTCCAACCCGGGTACGTACTTTTAATCCCAGCACCAGAGAGGTAGAGGGAGATAGGTCTGGTGAGTTTATGGTTAGTTCAATCAATGCAAAGAGTTCCAGGCTAGTCAAAGTTACATGGTAAGACCATCTCAAAACCAACCAACCAAACAAACAAACACCCACACCCACTATCTGTTTATTTAATCACAGCACTGCTGAGGATATATAGGGATATATGCGGTGTATGGGAGCAGAAGCTCCTACTGTTCTCTCTGGTTCCAAGACAGTTTCCTTCATCTTATTTAAAATTTAAATCAGGGGGCTGGAGAGATGGCTCAGTGGTTAAGAGCGCTGACTGCTCTTCTGAAGGTCGTGAGTTCAAATCCCAGCAACCACATGATGGCTCACAATCATCCGTAATAAGATCTGATGCCCTCTTCTGGGGTGTCTGAAGACAGCTACAGTGTACTTACATACAATAAATAAATCTTTAAAAAAGAAAGAAAGAAAAGAAAAAGAAAAAAGAAAAAAAAATTTAACTCAGAATGTAGCTTAGACTTGGTGTGCACACTTAATATGCTTTTCATCGTCCTCAGGCATGGTCAGCACTTGTTTGATTTGCAGAATGAACTATGTCAAACGGTGCCTGTGTCTTTTTACTTCTCCTTGGTCAGTGGGAGAATCTGATGACTCCAGTAATACATATGCCTTACAAAGGGAGGCTCATATTCGCTTGCCTTCCAGGAACTTGCTGGCATGCTGCCCTGTGCGTGCATTTACAGACGCCATCTGCAGAGCTAAGCATCTTTTATGCTAAAAGCTAAAAGTGTTTTAGAGACACTAGCTTATATTCCACCATGAATAGCAATGTCTCTCATGTGTCAAATAAAAGGCCATATGTTTTCTTGGGGAAAGTCAATTTCTTCTCTTCATATAAAAACATATTCACTTTGCCAGGTCGTGGTGGCATACGCCTTTAGTCTCAGCACTCAGGAGGCAGAGGCAGGTGGATCTCTGTGAGTTCCAGGCCAGCTTGGTCTACAGAGAAAGTTCCAGGCTACATAAAGAAAACTTGTCTCAGAAAAAAAATAAACAAAATAAAAAAACAAAACCAAAGTCAATAACAAAACAAAATCTAACACAGTCACTTAAGTGCTGTTGTCATTCTTTGTCACTACTATCTTCAGGGTGTTCATGAAACCTCAATAGTCTCTAGTCTTAGAACTATAGACATATAGGAACACATTTTACAATTAATTATAAGAATGAGGCCCTCTGAAAACAAGCCAAATGGCCTGGGATCCTGTCAAGAAAGAGTTAAACTTCTCTATGGAAAATGGACAAGAGCCAGCAAGATGGCTCAGCAGGCTCACTCACATGCTACTAACCCTGATGACCAGAGTTCAATCCCTGGGACTCACATGGTAGAAGTAGAGAACTGAGTCCTTCAAGGTGTCCTCTGACTTCCACAGGTATCCTGTGACATACACATGCCCACAGATGTACGTGCATACATACATACATACAAAAATACATATATACATACATAATGTAAGAAAGCAAGCAATATAGAATAAAATATTTTGAATTTAAAAAAAGAAGAAGGAGCCGGGCAGTGGTGGCACATGCCTTTAATCCCAGCACTTGGGAGGCAGAGGCAGGTGGATTTCTGAGTTCGAGGCCAGCCTGGTCTACAGAACGAGTTCCAGGACAGCCAGGGCTACACAGAAAAACCCTGTCTCGAAAAAAGAAGAAGAAGAAGAAGAAGAAGAAGAAGAAGAAGAAGAAGAAGAAGAAGAAGAAGAAGAAGAAGAAGAAGAAGAAGAAGCAGCAGCAGCATCATCTGGGTGGTGCTAGGCCACATCTTTAATCCCAGCACTCTGGAGGCAGTCTTGTTCTTTTGTACAAGGCCAGCCTGGTCTTAGAATGAGTTCCAGGACAGTCTGGGCTACACAGAGAAACCCTGACTAGAAAAATCAAAAACAAACAACAACAAACAAAATGAAAAGAACAAGACTGAGAAATTAAAGACAGGAGGAGGCAGGGGGACTTGCCTACTGTCTGCTTTAGGCCTCGAGGTCTGCAGCCTCTGACATTGTGGTGCCTTTTTCAAAGTATGCATCTAGGGGCTACAGGTTGAAAGAAGGAGATAAAACAGTATAGCTTCATGTTAAGAGAGAATGGACTCTCTTTTTGAAGTTCAGAAACGTTACATTGTAGTATAGGTTCCTCACTCTAGAAGCCATGGTCCTAGCCTTCTGCCTTCAATAATGTCTGCTCCTGTATACTAGGGAGGAGTGGTGCTTTAGAGAGATATTTTTTTTTTAAGGTCTACTTATTTATTACATGTAAGTACACTGTAGCTGTTTTCAGACACAGCAGAAGAGGGCAACAGATCTCATTACAGATGATTATGAGCCACTGTGTGGTTGCTGGAATTTGAACTCAGGACTTTTCAGAAGAACAGTCAATGCACTTAATCGCTGAGCCATTTCTCCAGCCCCCTAGAGAGATGCTTTTTACGAGAGGTTCTAGACATCATGACCAAAAGCATCTTGGGAAGGAAAGGGTTTATTTGGTTTATACATCCCAATCATGGTCCATTATTTAGGGAAGCAAAGGCGGGAACTAAAGTGAGCAAGAACCTGGAGGCAGGAACTGAAGCAGAGACCATGGAGGAATACCATTTACTGCCTTATGCATCTCAGGCTCATGTTCAGCTACCTTTTTTATACCTGTCAGGACCACCTGCCCAGAGGTGACACCACCCATGATGAGCTGTGCCCTCCCAAGGCAATCTTAAGAAAATGCCCCCACAGATTTGCTTATAGGCCATTTCTCAACTGAGAGGTCTCTCTCCAAGATGCCCCTCACTGATGTTGACAATATACTAACCAGGACAAGAGGTGAGGTAGGGAAGAGGGAAGAGAGGAGACACACTGAGGGGTGGAATTCTGGCAAGACCTCAAGAGTCAAAGACACCCCTTGTGCTCCCAACAAACTGGGAATGGCTTGCTTGTCTGTTTATTTATTTGGGGGACTGTAGAAACGGTCCAGTATTTAAAAGTACATGTTGCTCCTTTTTTTTCTTTTTCTTTTTAAGATTTATTTTATTTTATGTATATGAGTACACTATCGATATCTTCAGACACACCAGAAGAGGGCATTAGATTCCATTACAGATGGTTGTGAGCCACCATGTGGTAGCTGGGAATTGAACTCAGGACCTCTCTCTGGAAGAGCAGTCAGTGCTCCTAACTGCCTAGCCATCTCTCCAGCCCTGCTTATTGCTCTTATAGAGAACACGGGTTCAGCCGGGCAGTGGTAGCGCAAGCCTTTAATCCCAGCACTTGGGAGGCAGAGGCAGGTGGATTTCTGAGTTCGAGGTCAGCCTGGTCTACAGAGGTAGTTCCAGGACAGCTGGGGCTACACAGAGAAACCCTGTCTCGAAAAACCAAAAAAAAAAAAAAAAAAAAGAGAACACAGGGGGTTCAATTTCCAGTACCCACATGAAGGCTTGTAAACATAACCCCAGTTGCATGGGATCACACATCCAAGAAAACTTTATACACATAAAGTAAAATAAGTACATTTTAAATACATTTTATTTTATAGGTGTAAGCATTTGCCTGTTTGTTTATAGTGTACCATGTATGTGCTACTTTCCCTCAGAGACAAGAAGGGTGACTGACCAAACCCCTAGAACTGAAATCACAGAAGATTGTGACCTACCATGAGGATGCTGAGAATGAAATGCAGATTCTCTGCAAGAGTAACACATACTCTTAACTCCTGAGCCATCTGTTCTGGCTGGTTTTCTGTCAACTTGACAAAACCTTGAGTCATCTGAAAGGAGGGAACTTCAACCGAGAACATTACTCCATAAGAGCCAGGCGCTCTCTCTCTCTCTCTCTCTCTCTCTCTCTCTCTCTCTCGCTCTCTCGCTCTCTCGCTCTCTCGCTCTCTCTCTCCCTCTTTCTCTCTTTTGTTCTTTCATTTGTTTGTTTTTCAAGACAGAGTTTGTTTTTCAAGAAGATAACAGTCCTGGCTGTCCTTCCCTCTGTAGACCAGGCTGGCCTCAAACTCACCTACCTGGGATTAGA
>CM052705.1:61902232-61952963 GCA_028551405.1 Uromys caudimaculatus | reverse complement strand
GGGAGGGAGGAAGATAAAACGTAAAAACGTCAGTCAGTCTTTGGGAGGTTTATTAGCACACACATGTAATCCCTTCACTTGGAAGACTGAGGCAGGAAGATCACCCACCATGAGTTCAAGGCCATTCTGAGTTATATGGTGAGACTTTATTTTAATAATAAAAAAAAATTTCAGTAGTTACACCAGTCACTGCTTTCAAGTAAGTTATCATAAACGTTATTGGTTTCAAACCACAATCATTCAACCAGGCATGGGGGCTCACACCTGTAATCCTAGCAACTAAGGCAGGATCATTGTCAACAAGTTGGAAGCTACATAGTGAGTTCCAGGCCAGCCTGGGATACAAAGTGAATTCCTCTCTCAAACAAACAAACCACCAGCTGGGTGTGGTGGTAATGAACCACTGTTACCCCAGCACTGGAGGGAAAGCAGGAGGATTGGGAGTTCAAGGTCATCCTTGGCCACATAGTAAGTTTGAGGCTGTCTTGGGATAATGAGTCCCCCCTGGCCCTCCCACACACAAAAGAACAGGGGCTTGGGGCCATGGAGTTTGGTTGACTAGACTGGGCTTAAGGCAGACAGTGGAAGCACAGTCAGGCTTAAGGCCCAGGAACCCAGTCATTTCCTCATGCGCTGTTGAAGCTTCCCAAAGGGTTAAACAAATAAATTCTCTCCTAGGACTTAGCTTTTGGCTTCTTGCCTGAGTAAGCTGCAAGTCGAGTCTTAGTAATAATATGTTATATTCTCCTTCCCTCCAACCCCAGAACTGCCCAGCCAGAGGCTACAGGAAGCAGCATACTTGTGGCAGGCAGGCCAAAGAACATGGAATCAACAGGTTTATTATGATTTAAAAAGTGCGTGTATGTGTGATGGTGGTACATGACATGGAACATGTCGGAGGACATGTATGTGGAGTCGGCTCTCTCCTTTCAGCTTTACAGAGGTTTCAGGGGATGGAGAGTTGGATTCTGGGGCTCAGGCTTACCCAGTGAGCTCTTTACCAGAAGATGATGATAATGACCTCCTCCTCCTCCTCCTCCTCCTCCTCCTCCTCCTCCTCCTCCTCCTCCTCCTCTTCTTCCTCCTCTTCCTCTTCCTCTTCCTTCTCTTCTTCCTGCTCTTCTTTTTCTTTTGTCTGTTTGGTTTGTTTTCTGAGACAGGATTTCACTATATAGTCCTGGCTGTCCTAGAACTTGATATGTAGACCAGGCTGGCCTCAAACTCACAGAGATCCACCTGCTTCTGCCTCCTGAGTACTGGGATTAAAGATATTTGCCACAATGTCCGGCATTCTTACTGAGTTCTTAATTTTTTCAACATTTATTCATTTGGGGTAAGGGATGTTTATGGAAGCCATAGGAATTGGTTCTGCTCCACCATGTGGTCCACCATGTGGTCTCAGGTTGTCAGGCTTGGTAACACGTGATAAGCTTAACTGCTGAGCCACCCCACTAGTCCCCTTTAAATGTTTTTGTTTGTTTGTGGTTTTTATTGTTTGTTTGTTTGTTGTTTGAGACGAGGCCTCACTATGTAGTACTGGTTGGCCTTATACTCACAGCGATCCACCCCCCCCCCCCAAGCCTAAGGTTAAAGGCATGTGCCACCACACCTGGCTATGAGGTACAGTCTTACTTCTAGCATAGCTTGGCCAGGAACTCACTATGCAGCCCAAGCTGCCCTCAAACTCAGCATTCCCCTGCCTCAGCCTCTTACATGCTGGGATGTATACATAGCCTACCATGTCCAGTTTATGTTTTATTTTAGTTCATAGGGTTAGGAGTCCTATAGACCTTTGCAAAAGCAAGATTAATAAACAACTCTGGTGTTCACCTACATGTAACCTACACCCTCTCCTTTTTTTTTTTCTTTTTTGCACAATAGGCTCATTTAAGGACAAGGAGTACAGCTCAGTGGTAAAGTCTTGCCTAGCATTTACTCAGCCCAGGATTTTATCTCTAGTACCACAAAGAAACAACAAAGGAAGACATTTTGGTCAAAGGAAGCCTGGTATGATCGTGTACGCCTGTAATCCTACCACCAAGAGACAAGAGACTAGCCTGGTCTATATGTTAATCAAAACAGGGGATGCTACCCCTTCCCACTTAGAGGTACTCATTCAAGTAAAGGTAGATTCTTGATCAGGTCTCAGAAAATAATTTTAGGATGAGTCTAAATTTATTTTTTAAGATTTATTTGCTTTTATGTGCATTGATGTTTTGCCTGCATGTCTATCTGTGTGAAGGTGCCAGATCCCCTGGAACTGAACAGATAGCTGTGAGCTGCCTTGTGGATGCTAGGAATTGAACCCTGGTACTTTGGAAGAGCAGCTAATGCTCTTAACCGCTGAGCCATCTGTCTCTCCAGCCCCTGAGTCTGAGTTTATTAAGATAAAGGAGAATACACACTTTAGATTTAAATGGAGGCTTTAGAAAATGGAGCATACACAGCCTAAGTGCTTTGTAACTGGGAGTCCCCTATGGATAAAAATATATATCCCTTATGGATATAGACATATACAATAAGCCAAGGATGACCTTAAACTTCAGCTCCTCCTACCTCCACCTCCAAGTACTGGGAGCACAGGACTGCTGCTAGAACCAGATCCATGATTATTTAGTTACAGTGCTCATAGGATATAATTTACAATAAAGTTTAAAGATTAAGCAAATTAAAAAATAAAAGTTTGCTGGGCAGTGGTGGCGCATGCCTTTAATCCCAGCACTTGGGAGGCAGGCGGATTTCTGAGTTCGAGGCCAGCCTGGTCTACAGAGTGAGTTCCAGGACAGCCAGGGCTACACAGAGAACCCCTGTCTTGAAAACCAAAAAAGAAAAAAAAGGAAAGAAAGAAAAAATAAATAAAAGTTTAACAATTAAGTAAAAACATAGTTTACTCATTTCTCTTACCTAAAGTGTTTCCTTTTCTAAACATAATTGAAGTGTAGTTGGTTTGTTTTTTTTGTTTTGTTTTGTTTTTTTGTTTTTTTTTGGTTTTTTGAGACAGGGTTTCTCTGTGTAGCCCTAGCTGTCCTGGAACTCACTCTGTAGACCAGGCTGGCCTCGAACTCAGAAATCCGTCTGCCTCTGCCTCCCAAGTGCTGGGATTAAAGGCGTGCGCCACCACTGCCCAGCTTGAAGTGTAGTTTTATGAGGTTTAAATTTAAGGATCACAGGAATTCTAAATACTAAAACTCAAGGTTGCAAATATACTGACCCTGACTAAGCATGTTTATTGTTGTTTACAACAACCCTTGTTTGAGAAGTCTTTGGGGAAACACACATTCTCTCTCTGGGCAATCTAGGCATTATCAGTTGTGGTCAAATTCTTGACCTTTGGTCAGCCGGAAAGGTAACTAGATCCCGGGATGAGTGTTTTTCCCTTCCTTTGTCCCCTTAATTAACAGTTCTTGTCTAGGGCCACATAGCTATATCCAACAATAAAACAGAAGAAACAACAGAAAAGAAGGCAGGATGGTCAAAAGGGAGCCAGCCATAGTGGTGCACAGCTGTAATCAGAAACAGAGGAAGCTGAGGCAGGAGGATTGTGAGTTTGAGGCCCCACCTTGAAAACATACTGAAACCCTGTCTGAAACACAAATGACCCAGCAAGATGGCTCAGTGGGTAAGGGTACTTGCTTGCCTAAGTCCGAGGACCTGTGTTCCATCACCTTAGGAAGCAGGAGGAAGTAAGCAAGAGAGAAGATTCAGTACTTGGAGTGAGACAAGAAAGGATCATAAAAACAAGGAATGCAGAGGGCAGAGAAGGCAAGGACTCACACCTCCTGCAAGTTTCTAGAAGGTCCCTGGTCGGCCAAGCCCTGACTTTAACCACAGAGAAGTTTTATGGGGGTAGATGTGGGAACACCATTTCCAGCCATTGTCATTGAAATATCTTACACAGCTGCTCCTGACTTGCCTCCTTTATAGACTTTAATGGAAGTTTCTAGGCATTGGGTACCACGAATTAGGTAAATGCCGTTAGGCTCCACAAGAACAACAAACTTTAAAGAAAAAAAGGATGCACACTTTGGTCACACCACACTTTCACGACCTTTACAATCTCAGTGTCTTGGTGAATTCTGCACAACTGAGGTTGGTTTCTTCTAAAAGTTTTGAAGGTTTCCTAAACCACAGTTATGGAAGGTACCTGTTCTGTTAGATGGAAGAGTGGTGAACTGAATAAATTCAGAATTCAGTGTATGCGGCCTATGTGCTTCTAAAGTGACGACACACACACACACACATGTTCTGTGTTACTTGCCTTTAGAAACTGCAGGGCTAAGGAAATTACGGAAACAGCAAGGCGGAGGAAGTGACTAACTAATCTGGCTGTGGAATCTCAGAGTAAATAATTCTCTTCATTTCTGGACTCCAGAGCAGAAGCAAACAGCAGGAGGCCATGGGTGCTGGCTCTAGGCTTCTCGAAGGCTGGGACTAAGTCCATCCTAGGTGTGACGAGGGGTGGGAGCGGATAAGGGGAGACAGGTCGGAAGAGGGTCTAAGCCAGGCATGGTGACCATTGTATTAGAGCCTAGGCTTTCTTTTCTTTTTGTCCCCTCCCTCCCTCCCTCTCTCTCTTACCTCCTCTCCTTCCTCTTCCTCCTACTTCCCTCTACCCTCCTGCCTTTCCTCCCCCTCCTCCTCCTATTTGAAATAGGTCTTGGTATGTAGCCTGAGTCTTGCTGTTACTATATAGACCAGGTTGCCCTTAAACTTGTGGCAATCCTCTTGCCTCAGCTTCCCAAATGCAGGATCTGCTACCATGCTTTCCCCGAGTTTTGTCTGAGCCCTCTGAAGACCTCTATTCAAACCCTGGCTTCAGTCCAGCTTCACCAGGAGCTTAGCCATGGAAGACCTGCTGCACAGACTCAATTGACTTCAGAGTTTGGGGACGTGCTCACACAGGTTAAGAAAGGAAGATTTGGAGGTTCCACCATACCACAGAGAAAGCCACACCTCCAGAGCTCCCTCTGCCTAGGTGGAGCTGCACTGAATAATAAGGGGGCAGTCTGTTGGTACCTCACCTCACAGTGCTCCCGTGGGAAGGAAGATCCTCAGCTTGGGGCAGTAAACCTCCAGGATCTTAGCCTAGAAATGGAAAGCTGTAGAGTAAAGTTTAGACATCAAAATTTAGAGACTTACATTTGGCATTCATTCATTCATTCATTCATTCATTCATTCATTCATTCAAAGCAGAGTCTCATTATACAGCCTGGTTGTCCTAGAACTCACTATCTAGAACAGGCTGGCCTCAACTCAGAGATCAGCTTGCCTCTGCCTCCCAGGTGCTGAGCCTAAAAGCATGTGACACTGTGCCAGGCTAAATTTGGTGGTATTTTAGTAAACTCCATTTCATCTAAGTGGCAAGTCCAAGACTCAAGTCCAAGCAATTCTGTCTGATTTAATCAATGTCTGGAAACCCCATTCTCTAGCTTTTCTGCTCACTGTTAGCCTTGCTTCCTATTGTTTGGCTTCTTTCTGCATTTTTTTTTTAAACATTTTTTTTTTTTAAGATTTATTTATTTATTATATGTAAGTACACTGTAGCTGTCTTCAGACACCCCAGCAGAGGGCATCAGATCTCATTATGGATGGTTGTGAGCCACCATGTGGTTGCTGGGATTTGAACTCAGGACCTTCGGAAGAGCAGTCAGTGCTCTTACCTGCTGAGCCATCTCTCCAGCCCTTCTTTCTGCATTTTACTGCAACTCAATTTAAAAATATTTGCTGAAGTTCTGTTAAGAATTTCTCCCTAGTCTACTGTCATAGTAGACAGACAGCTTTCTTTAAGTAGGGGCTACAGAGATGGCTCAGCCGTTAAGAGCACTTACAGAAGAGCTGAGTTTGGTTCCCAGGACTTACACTGGGCAGTTCTCAAACAACTGTAACTCCAGTTCCAGGGAATCTTACACTCTCTTCTATCCTCCAAAGGCACGCACATGCTCATATGAACATATCCCCACACAGACAGATATATACATATTCATAAATGAGGATAAAAGAAATGTTTAATGGGCCAGGCAATTCTAGGAAAATAATAATCTCATTATAAAAAACAGCTGATGTAAACACGAGTATATTTTTGTTTTGTAAGATATGTGTGAGCCGGGCAGTGGTGGTGCACGCCTTTAATCCCAGCACTTGGGAGGCAGAGGCAGGTGGATTTCTGAGTTCAAGGCCAGCCTGGTCTACAGAGTGAGTTCCAGGACAGCCAGGGCTACACAGAGAAACCCTGTCTCGAAAAAAAAAAAAAAACAAAGCAAAACAAGGTTTCTCTGTGTAGCCCTGGCTATCCAGAAACTTGCTCGTAGACCAGGCTGACCTTGAACTCAAATGATCTGCCTGCCTCTGCCTCTTGAGTGATGGGATTAGAGACATGGGATACCAGGCCCAGGGTGTGTGTGTAGACATGCCAGTACATACATGTGAATTCCATGGCACTCATGTGATTAGAGAACAACTTGCCAGAGTCAATTCTCTTCTTCCATCCTAGTTGAGTCCTGGGAGTTGAAGTCAGGTCCCTGCCTTGGCAGAATACATCTTTACCTGCTGAGTCATCTCACCTTCTGTTTTAGTTACTTTTTGGTCTCAGAGGGTTATAGTCCATAATGGAGAAGCAAAGGCATGGTGGCAGCAACAGCTTGATGTGGAAGTAGGAGGCAGAGACAGAGAGACACGGAATGGAGACTCTTCTGGAACAATAGCCCATTCCCAGAGACACACCTCCTCCAACAAGACCACACCTCCTAATCTTTCCCAAACAGTTCCACCAATTGGGTGCCAATTCAAACATATATACAAGCCTTCAGGGAATCATTAGCCTATGGGGCTTCATTCAAACCACCACCACATCTGATGTACATGGTTTTTTAAAAAAATTATTTAGTGTATGTGTCTTTATGTATGTGGATGCACACACCGTGGCCTGATCGTGGAGGCCTGAGCACAACTTCAGGGATAGGTTCTCTCTCATCACCAGGAGGTCCCCAGTGATAGAGTTCAGGTCATAAGGTGTTGCAGCAAGTTCCTCTACTCACCAAACCTTCTCACCAATTTTTAAAAATTAACTTAGCTGTGGTGTGTGTGTGTGTGTGTGTGTGTGTGTGTGTGTGTGTGTGTATTTGCCATAGAGCATATATGTAGGTCAGAGGACAACTGTAGGAATTAGTTCTCTCTTTTTATCATGTAGGTTCTAGAGACTGAACTCAAGTTGTTAAGCCTGGTGGCAAGTACTGAGTTATCTGGCCAACTCCCTACAAGATCTTTTAAGTATAGGCTCATAGCCAGCTGCCAGGGCACATGACTATAATCCCAGCATCCAAGAATTGGAAGCACACCGGGCAGTGGTGGCACAAACCTTTAATCCCAGCACTTGGGAGGCAGAGACAGGTGGATTTCTGAGTTCAAGGCCAGCCTGGTCTACAGAGTGAGTTCCAGGACAGCCAGGGCTACACAGAGAAACCCTGTCTCGAAAAACTAAGAAAGCAAAACAAAACAAAAACAAAAAACGAATTGGAAGCAGGAGCATCAAAACTTAAAAGATAACTTGGGGTATAGAGAGCTCGAGACCATCTGGGCTGTGTGAGACAGAGAAAGAAATTCCTTAACGTGTGTGTGTGTGTGTGTGTATGTGTGTGTGTGTGTGTGTGTGTGTGTGTGTGTGTGTGTGTGTGTGTTGTACATGCACAGGAGCCCATGAGTTGGAGGCCAGAGCAGGATGAGTTCCTTTTCTATCACTTTCCACCATACTGCCTTGAGATAGGCTTTCTTGATGAACAGGAAGCTCAACTGTTCAGCTAGGCTGGCTGGCCAGTAAACTCGCAGGATCAGCCTATCTCCTAGTGTTGGGGTTACAGGAAAACACAGCTTTGTTTGGATTTTTTATATGTTTTTTATTCAATCTCAGGTCCTTGTAGTTGTAAAACAAATGCTCTTATTCACCAAGCCATTCTCCAAATCCCTCCTGAAAAGTTTTTTTAAAAAATGTATGTTTGTTTGTTTGTTTTGAGATTGAATTTCTCCGTGTAGCCCTGGTTGTCCTGGAACTCATTCTGTAGACCAGGCTGGCTCAAACTATTTTTATTTAGTTAGTTTTAAATTTATGTATATATGGTGTGTATGTGCCATAGGTGCCTATGGAAGCTGTAAGAGGGCATCAGGTGCCAGGAGCTGGAGTCACGAGACGTGGGGGCTTTGAAAGAGCAGTCGGTGCTTTTGACCCTGGAGCCTCCTCTCCAGGCCTCTCCTTAACTCTTATAACTTTTTGTGGGTTGTTTACTATCAGTTACTGAAACTTATTGTTTTTGGTTTTTTGAGATAGTCTAAGTAGCACTGGCTGTCCTGGAATTTACAATGTAGATAAGACTAACCTTGAATTTGAAGAGACTCACCTGCCTCTGGCTTCCAGTGCTGAGATTAAAGGCCTGTCCCTCCGTGCTCTGCGGATAGTTACTTTTTAAATCACTCACAGAATATAGCTGTGACCTTTGCTCAGAAAGGAAAGCTTAGGTATTAGTTAACAACTAACTTTATTGTTTCAAGGACTTTTTTTGTTGTTGTTGTTTTGTTTTGTTTTTCAAGACACGGTTTCTCTGTGTAGCCCTGGCTGTCCTGGAACTCACTCTGTAAACCAGGCTGGCCTTGAACTCAGAAATCCACCTGCCTCTGCCTCCCAAGTGCTGGGATTAAAGGCGTGTGCTACCACAGTCCAGCAATACATTTTTTAAAGCCCTCTTTAGTAGCCATTACAGTGCTCTGGGACAACAGAAACAAAAGACAAAATGTAAAGTCCTCTTCACACCATTTTGGGGAGAATCTTTGTTGGAGCAGAAACTAAAGCTCTCCTGCCTCAGCTTTCCTGGCATTCAAAATCATTGCATGGAATTATTAGCAAATTTGACATTTCTTAAGAGCTTCAATTCAGTGAGATAGGATGGAAGACATGGCAAAGTCAGGAGGTATTCAAACAGGAGGGGCTTAGAATTACAGTCTGAACCGTTTGGACCATTACCGAATGGTGGTGACTCATTAAGATAACTGGGAGGGTGAAGTGCTTGCTAAGCAAGCTCAATGATCTGAATTTGAACCCCCCAGCAATTACATTAAAAAACAAAAACAAAAAACAAACAAAGAAAACCAAAACATGGACATGAACATGGTAGCATGAACCTATAATCCCAGGACCGGGGAGGCACAGACAGGAGTATCATGGGGTTTGATGGCCAGACAGCCTGGTCAATAGGTTCACTAAGAGACCCTGTCCTTAGCAATGAGGAAGAGCATGACAGAGAAGATAATACCTTTCAACCTTAACCTTTCACACATGCACACATGGGGCACACTGTACACAGACATGCATACACATGTATACAACCATAGTGTGAACACATGAATTATTGAGCAGAGTAGCCTTGCCACCATCCATATCTGTATTGCAGGATGACAACTGGAAGCAGTGTGCAGGATAGAGATCTGCTGGAGAGAGGTGGGAGCATAAGGAAAATTAGGAGATAGTCAGTAGTGATCATGTACACTATAATCCTAGAACTTAAGAAGCTGAGTCAGAATCACAAACTTGACGACAACCTACACATTCACCTGGAAAGCCTTGGGAAAGAAGACTGATAATTGCAAATGGCCAGAGAAGAGACATGAATGGTGACTGCTGTGGAACTGGAGAAGTGGGACCAATCCAAAAAACACTATGGGAATAAGCGGAGAAACACATACACACACCACGAAAATAACCCTGGCATCTGGAAGAGTTCTGCAAGTTTGAGGCCAGTCTGGTTCATACAGGTCACTTTGGCCAGTCAGAGGTACATGTCTCAAAACACTATAAAGTGAAGGCATGGTCTGTAACTTTAATTTATTTCAAATCCTATCTTTAATGTTTTCTTTTTTAAAGACCTTACTTATCTTATGTATATGAGTACACTGTCACTGTCTTCAAACACACCAGAAGGCATCGGATCCCATTCCAGATGGTTGTGAGCCACCATGTGGCTGATGGGAGTTGAACTCAGGACCTCTGGAAGAGCAGTCAGTCCTCTTAACCACTGAGCCATCTCTCCAACCCCTCAATGATGGTTCTTAAATGCTTTAACCTTCCTTGTAACCCACCACCCACCAGAGGTAGTGGGAAAGAAAGGAGCCAGGGGAAGTGGACCTGTTTAGAAAGGTTCTTTGGAGCAACTCCCATCTGTGTTGTCTGGAAATCGGCAGTTCGGTTTACAGGTTAACGGGCAGTGGCAGCTCCATCCACTTGCAAACACCTCATGGATACACCAGCAATCCAGTTTGGTAGGGTCTGGTTAGCAACAGCAGTTAAATGACCTAGCAGAGATGGCCAGGCCTCAGTCTCTCCTCGAGTCAGCAGGAGGAACCAACTGGAACACCAGGAGAAGTTCTCAGCTGTGCCTCTCTCAGAGAAGCAAAGATCAGCGAAGACGAGAGACCCACAAGCATTGCACAGCTGGCTGTACCAGCAAGCCAAGCTCTGTCTCCATCACTCCATGGAGTCTTGTTTATACCCTCCAGACATCATGTGTCTTCCACGTGCCTTACCTCAGCAGGCCTCTTGCCTTAGCTCCAGTCCTTGGAAGCAGCAACAAACTGTAATACACCACCAGAAATTTTTTTGGTGTGTTTCTCTCTATGGAGTCCAACAAATGCAGCTCAACTACTCAATGTAAAGCAGACCAATACATGTGTGTCATTAGCAAAGAATCTTTCATCACGTGTCCATTCATACGCTTGCTTTAGCAGAACATCCTCTCTCCTGTGTCTGCTTCAACCAAACGTTCCTTCACGAGTCAGCCTTAGCCTTTCACACCTGTGTCCACTTTAATAAAATGTTCCTCCAACCGACTTTCCAAAGAACTCTTTTTTTTTTTTTTTTTTTGGTTTTTTCGAGACAGGGTTTCTCTGTGTAGCTCTGGCTGTCCTGGAACTCTGTAGACCAGGCTGGCCTTGAACTCAGAAATCCACCTGCCTCTGCCTCCCAAGTGCTGGGATTAAAGGCGTACACCACCACCACCGGGCCAGGAGAGAAAGTAGATTGAACATGAGCAGCAGACTGGCCATGAAAGGAGAAGGGGGGATGGAGAGAAGAAGAGAGAGAGGGAAGAGAGAGCCAAGAGAGCACACGGTCAGAATGGCAGGGCTCTGTAGAAATGGAAGCTAGGTGGGGAAGCCCAGGAGCTGGAGATGTTTAGGGTAGGGGAGGGTTGAGAAGAGCTGAGAGGAGGCAGGCGGCCAGCATGGGCCCTGTAGCCGGTATCAAATGCTGAGGGAGCCTGGTGGCCAGCATGGACCCTGTAGCCCGTATCTGAGATGCTGAGGGAGCAGGGCAGCCAGCATGCACTTGGTCACTAATAGGCACCACAGTTAGCCTTTTTTTTTTTTTTTTTTTGGATCTGACATTTCAGACTTTTTGTTGATGATAAGGGACAATGTAATCTCTCTATAACTGCTCCTCAGCTGAAATTAGGGTGTCATTGACAGTCAGGGCCCAGGAAGGCTGAGATGCTGGTAAGGCCAGGGGTGGGGACAAGATTCATGCCAGGGAATATATATATACATGTATATGTGTAGGAAGGGAGGTGGAAAAAATTAATCACTTGCAGACATGGTGGTGTTTGTTTGGATGTGAGGAGTGAGGAGATGGAGGATCTGAACAAGACAAGTAGAAACCTGGCTTGAACCTTGAAAGCGAGGATGCCATTAAATGGAGACACAAGCTTTGCTTGAGTGATACTTTGTAGAAGTGAGGTGTGGTAAGTTAGAAATGATTATTTCTTATAAAATTACATTTATTTAGTGTGTGTGTGTGTGTGTGTGTGTGTGTGTGTGTGTGTGTGTGTGTAAGGACAATCTGCAGTACCATTCTACCTTGTGGGTCAGTCCTGGGGATTGAACTCTAGGCTTAGCAGCAAGTACTCTTCCTCACTGCTAAGCCATCATGCTGGCCCAAGGGATTCTTTTCTTGAAGCATCTGTGGATACTGGTTTGGTGCTGTTCAGCTGGACAGTTAGATCGGGTCTGGGGATTTTTTTCTTAGTATATAGGCAAGGAATACTCTTGTAATGAGAACAGCTCTGTTTTATAGTGCTCAGTCATTAGCACCCCAAACTGAGGTAGTTATTACTTCCCCAGCAGTAAAAGCTTGATTATAGCCCCTGTCTGCTTACTGTGTGAAGGCTCTTGGTTACTGAAACTTCCACAGGCAATATGGTATTAATGGTGATTAATCATCGTGTAACTCAATACAAAGACAAGAATATTTACTGTGACTTCCTGGGAGTGCTTGTACAGTTTTTAAGGGCCCTGGGGCAAGGGAATTGGACCGTTCTCCCGGTGGCCCTGGGGCCTTCCCAAGCCTGAGCTCCGCAGAAGTGAGCTGCGACTTTTGCTCCGGACTGACCCTCCCTCTTACCTGAAGCAAAGGATCCTGCCTCCTTTCCCCTTCAGGGACAGCTCTCCCTCCTGGAGCGGGCAGGGGGCGGGGCTGGCTCTCGGCTCCGCCCTCGGACCCACCCGCGCGGCCAGCTCGGTTCGTGGCCTTGCTTGTGCGTCTGCGCGAGCCCTGGACTCGAAGCAGCCATGATGGTGGGTGTTCACGGCGGCGCCGAACTCGGGGCGCGCGGTGGGGGGCGGCGGGCGCGGGGATGGCGCGGGCTGGGCGCTAATGTCTCTCTTTGTGTCTCCCCTTTCCCTTCCTCCCCCTCGTTGTGCCGGGCCCGCCGACCTCGCAGGAAGGCCTGGATGACGGCCCCGACTTCCTCTCGGAGGAAGACCGCGGAGTAAGTTGTGTCTTCTTTCGTCTAGGACCCTCAGTCCCTCCCCCGCCGTGGCCTGAGGAGGGGTGCCAGGCTGCGCTGCCGCCCTGCGTCGCCCTTCCGACCTCCGCGGCGCGCGCCCCGCCCTTCTGCAGCCCTTCTTCCCTGGGGTCGGGCGCTTCTCGGTTCCGCTGGTCCGGTGGCCGCTTTCTCGCCTTGGGCGGGCGATCCAACCCTGTGCTGAGCTTGCTTTTCCCAGGCCCCGCTGCAGGTGGGGTGGCGAAGGTGGTGGCCGGGTTGGAACGCCCCCATCCTTGACTCTCTGGGCCAGGAAACCAATTTCAGACCTTCCCGGTGGTACCGTCAAAATCTTCTTTTCTGGAACCTCGTTTCTCCTTTCTCTGCTGGATGGTATGGATTTGGTCTAGATTTACTCTTTTGTAATGATTTTTTGCAATCAGCAAATCTCAGTTGTGCCCTAAAAGATTTTGTAAAGAACTGGTAGCCTTCAGTATCTTTACTTTTTCTAGTATATCCCTCAACCCCCATGTTTTCAGGGTTCTCTCGGTATTGTCTCCCATCTCTAGCTCCATTAAGGTATGACTTACAAAATAATAATTTATATAAATATGTACAGTGTGATATCTTGATGAGGGTAAAGGTTGTGAAATAATTACCATTGTCAAGTTAATTAGCATAGACCTCACTCAGGTACCTTCATTTTCTTTTTGATGAGAACACTTGGTCTACTCTCAGCAGAATTTCAAGTATACGTTATTATTAATCACTCCACTGTACATTAAGTATCCAGAACTTAAAACTGAAAGTTTGTATCCTTTGACCACTCCCTCCCCCTTCCCCCCTCCTGCCTCTTGTTTAAAGGTCTGATTTCTTTCTCCCACTTCATCCCCCCCAGGGCTCCATTTGTCTTAGTAAAGGGTAGCAAGGCATGTAGTGCCTTGTACAGGTGTAGGATTGAAAAATACTGCTAATGATGTATGACTGTCACTAAGCAAAGTTTCACTGTCACCATTTTATCATTTAACAGCTCACAGATTATTTGTTAGGCTTTTTTTTTTTTTTTTTATAGACAAGTTTCCTTGTACAAGGCATTTTCCCTGCCTCCCGAGTGTGGATGATAGATAGGTGTATGCCACCCAGCCTCGTTTTCCCTTTGTTTTCTATTTTGCTTTTATGTATCCATCCTAAACAATGTGAGAGATGCAGCTGTTAGTGGTTTTGGGAAAGATGATAAACATTGCAGGATATTATTGTTGGTAAGAGATTAACTCTTTGTGTGGTGGGTAGGTGCAACTGTGTGCAAATGCCTGTATAGGCTGGACAGTCAGATCCCAGAGTCTGTCCTTACAGGTGGTTGAGAGCAGTCTATGTGGATGCTGGGAACTGAATTCAGGTCTGTAAGAGCAGTGTGCTCTAACTACTGAAGTCATCTCACTAGCCCCTGAAGCAGAGTTTTAAAAGTTAGTATCATAGAGGGGCACACGCTATTGCTGATCCGTTTCCTTCCTCCAAATAGTCCCTTTCTGCTTTCCTGTCGCACATGTGTTCCATGGCAGAGGACGACTTTGTAGAGTCAGCTCTCTCCTTCCACTTATGCCTGGATTCTGGGATTGAACTCAGGTTGTTAGCAAGCATGTTACTTACTGAGCCATCTTGCAGGCCAAGATTGGGGTTTAATAAAGATATTTAATACGGGCTTAAGCATGAGAGTTAGGAAAGAGCCATTCTCTCAGAAAGGCAGACAGACACACCCAAGAGCATGGGATGTAAGTTTCTCTAAGGTGTCATTAAAAGACTTGGATGGATATAGACTCATCAAAGGGTACTTGAGAGTAGCAGCCAGATGCTTTTGTAAGTGATAAATTAACTCCCTCAGTTTACATAGTATCATACGACTTCTGGTTCCTAAAAGTTCTAGTTAACTACAGAACAGTGTTTATGTATATTAATTACAAAGTAGTGTGTGTGTGTGTGTGTGTGTGTGTGTGTGTGTGTGTGTGTGTGTGTTGAGTGATTTTTGGATGAGACAGAATTAGAAGTTATTAATTGTATTTTGGGGTTTGTTTTATTTGATGTTTTGAGACAGGGTTTTGCTTTGTAGCTATGACTGATCGGGAACTCATAGATATTTGCTTGCCTCTGCCTCCTCAGTACTAAGGTTAAAGGCATGAGCCACTACTTGGCATATTTTGGATTTTAAGGAAAAAGGAGTGGGGTTGAAAATCAGTGGTGAGTATAAGACCTTGGCCTCCACCCTTGTTACTGGAAATAAAATAGAAATTAGCAGTTATTGATGAAATGAGATTAGTTTTAGTTCAGTTAAACTGAATGTTCTAAAAGCCTGTAGTCTTATTTGTTTAGATTTAAAAAACCCTGTCTTTTGTAGTCTACCATAAGAAGCAAACAGGAGTTGTTCAAGTGTTAATTTTTTTGTTTGTTTGTTTGGTTTTGGTTTTTATTTTTATTTTTTTTAAAGTTTTGTTTTGTTTTGTTTTGTTTTTCCAGACAGGGTTTCTCTGTGTAGCTGGTTTTGGTTTTTCAAAACACGGTTTCTCTGTGTGGCCCCAGCCATCCTGGAACTCTATAGACTAGGTTGGCCTCAAACTCAAGAGATCCACCTGTCTCTACCTCCTGATTGCTGCTGGGATTAAGGGTGTGCACCACCACAGCCCCGCTAAAGTGTTAATTTTTCTTACTATTTTTTTTTATATTAATGATATGAAAAGTGGAATGTTTTCTAATGCGTAACTTGTGTTGGGCTTTTTGCCTTTGTAAAATTTGTGTACAGAACTGAAAGTACTTCAGTGATATGTCTGAGAACTTTTCACATATCACAAAATTAAGAGAGAAAGCAAAGAGCTTAGCTGCCCAGGGGTTATTGTGGAATGTTGTGAATGAACAAATTATTTATTTTTAGTAAAGCAAATATCAATTTATTAAGGAAACGTGAGAGTGGAAGGGGTTCCAAGGAGGCATACTCTAAGTGGAGAAGCAAATCCACAGCGAAACACAGTCTGGAGGTGCAGCCCAGTGGCGCAGCTTGCACAGCACAGTTCTGTGACTAGGTTTGAACTCCCTTCCCCTAAGTGGAAAAAGGCATCATGAGTTAGAAACTGTGTACTGCAAGCGTGACTCTACCAAGGCTGAGGGCCTGAGTTCAGTCCTGGGATACAGGTGATGGGGAGAAAGCTCGTTCTCACAAGTTGCCCAGTTACTGACCTCCACATGCATTCTGTGGCTTGCCTCATCACTCACTTGGAAAAAAAAAAGTAAAATGCTTAAGAAAAAAAAGAAAAAGTGAAAAAAGCCTGAGTCTCTAAAAAGAAATATTTTAGGCTGTTAGGATGTGGTGGTGGCTATGCACACCGTCCGCTTCGTCCTTCCTGTGGTGCTGTGGGACTGGCGAGTCAGTGGTTATGGCTGGACGTTGTGTTAACAAGCACTGTGCAGACTGTTCACTCAGTATCTGAAGCCTGGTTTTTCTCCTTTTACATTTTGTGTAGAGTGAGTGTGTGGTGGGTGGCGGTGGCACAAGGAGTGTGAGTGTAGGAGCCAATCACAGGTCCCGTGGCAGAGCAGCAGACACGCGCAGATACCCAGCCATCCCTCCAGCCCAGTGTACCGAGGTCAGAAGACAACCTTCAGGAGCTGGTTCTGTGCTGGACAGTGGGTCCCTGGGCTTGAACTCAGGTCAGCAGGCCTGTACAGCACACAGTTCACTTACTGAGCTCTCTCCCTCTGGTTCCAACTTTCTTGTTCACTGAAGTTTGATTACTGCTGCACATTGAGTTTGCTGTTTCCTCATTTTTGGAGTAGAAGTGTCTGGCCTGTTACAAGTAGATCCCAGTAGTCAGATTTTAAGGCATTGCAGCTCTCGTTTAGACTTCAGATCAGTAGTTCTCATCCAGTAGGTCATGACTCCTCTGTGGGAATCTAAAGACCCTTTCACAGGGGCCGTCTAAGACCATCAGAAAGCACAGATGTTTATATTATGATTCATAGCAGTAGCAAAGTTACAGTTATGACAACAAAGATAACTTTATGGTTGGTGGTCACCACAACGTGAAGAACCGTACTAAAGGGTCCCAGCATTAGGAAGGTTGAGAACCACTGCTGTAGATCATTTTGCTCAGCTCATAGAAAAGGACTCCCCCCCCCCACACACACACACACATTGTATTTGTTTGTTTATTTTGTTTGGGGGATGCACATGTAAGGTCAGAGAACCACTTGTGGGTTTTGGTCCTACTATGTGGGAACTCAGGTTCTCTGACTCCTTCACCCAACTGAGCCACTGTGCCAGTCTTTCTCCCCCTCCCGCCTCTGTTTTGTTCTCAGATAGATCTCCCTATGTAGCCCCCAAACCCCGGTTTTCCTGCCTCTCCCTCCCAAGTACTGGGACTGCCTGTGTGCACCATCATATCCAGCTTTTGAAAAGGAATCTGAGAGAAAAGTACAAAGTTAGTGTTTGATCTAGGTAGCAAAAGGAAACATTAAAGATTCAGAAATAACACTGGCATGTAGAATAATGAGTAGGTAAAAGTAAAGCCAGTGTTTTAAAGGAAACCTTTTCAAGCAGATGTAGGGCTTACAGGCTCTGAGAACAAAAAGAAAATGTTTTATGGTGACTAAAAAGAAGGCTTAAAATAGTATGTTTGGTGACATACACCAGTAGTCCATGTTCTTGAGAGGACAGGCAGAAGGATAGCTGGGCTGAGTGTGAGACCCTATCTCGGTGTACTCCCCTGCCCCCAAAAGTCAAAGAACAGAACCAAATCTCCCAGCATCCCAGCTATAGGCTAAGCCTTGTTTTCTTGTGTGGCCACCTCTTTGGGAGCCACACAGAAATGAAGGACAGTAACATATCATTTAATAAACAAATGAGTCCTTTGAACTGGAGCATCACTGTGTTTTAATGTGCAGTGCATGTCAGAGTGATGGCCTAATTCCCATAGCATGTGCTTTCTTTTTTTGGTTTTTTGAGACAGGGTTTCTCTGTATAGCCCTGGCTGTCCTGGAACTCACTCTGTAGACCAGGCTGGCCTCGAACTTAGAAATCCACCTGCCTCTGCCTCCCAAGTGCTGGGATTAAAGGCGTGCGCCACCACTGCCCGGCAGCATGCGCTTTCAATTCTAAATGGCATGCTGTTTTAAACAGCTGTAGTGGGTGGGGCGACTGCATCTTCTGGACTCCCCGTCCTATTGGTACCCCAGCTGTGCAAGGAATGCTCAGGCACACAAGTCCGAAGATCAGAACAGTCACAGAGGCCAGCTTAATTTCACCTTGAAAAGATTTGCTGTATCTTTTAAAAAAACTTTTATTTATTTTTTTGTTTTGTTTTTCGAGACAGGGTTTCTCTGTATAGCCCTGGCTGTCCTGGAACTCACTCTGTAGACCAGGCTGGCCTTGAACTCAGAAATCCGCCTGCCTCTGCCTCCTAAGTGCTGGGATTAAAGGCGTGCGCCACCACTGTCCGGCTTGTACCCCATTTCTTTTGGAGTAAAGTCTTATGCTGTATTTATCACTGTTGACAACCCTTTGTGGTTGACCGCCGATACCTCTCTTTGTCTTTGAAGTGCCTCTGCACTTTGTCTACTTGGTATATGCAGTTCAGTGCTGTAAGGGGCTCCTTACACAATTTCTTTGACTAGAAATTCTTTTAAAACCTGGAACAAATATTTGCGTTATTTGTGTGCCTGTACAGTATTTACACATTTACACAGATTCAGAAAGATTAAAGAACTGGTTGTGGTCATATATAGCTAGTAGGAGCTATAGTCAGACACACTATTGAGCTCTAGTTTCTGGACTCCTAACCTTTTTGTTGCCACCATGAATTTAGCTCCCCACCCATCTTTAAATAAAAATAACTTTGTTTTTTAGACAGGGTCTTACTTTACTATATAGCCCAGGCTGCTTCTAACTCAAGAGATCTGCTTGCCTCTGTCTTTGGAGTGCTGGGATTAAAGTCGTGTCCACCATGATCATCTTGGTTTGTTTTTTTTTGTTTTTTGTTTGTTTGGGTTGTTTTTTGTTTTTGGGTTTTTGTTGTTGTTGTTGTTGTTTTGGCTTTTCAAGACAGAGTTTCTCTGTATAGCCCTGGTTGTTTGGAATTCACTCTGTAGACCAGGCTGGTCTTGAACTCAGAAATCCGCCTGCCTCTGCCTCCCAAGTGCTGGGATTAAAGGCATGCGCCACCACTGCCCGGCGGTTATCTTAGTTTTATTTAGTTCTTATTGTATAGCCCAGACTAGCCTCAAACTCACAGCAATCCTCCTAAGGGCTGGGATTTGTTTTACTTAGAATACAAAGCATTGGATTCCCTTGTGGTATGGTGCAAAGGCTTCTGAAGTGGCAGCTTGCTTGTGTGTTCTAGAGGTGACAAGGACCCATGGCAGGACTGCAGTGAGCCAGAGTCAGAATGGATTAGAGATGATGTCAGGTGAGATGTTAGAATGCCTGGTGGGTTGCTGTAGTGACTTTGGCTTTTCCAAAGTGGGAGCCTTTTTAAACTCAGGAATAATATCTAGTGTAATGAGATTGTAGAGGTGCCTCAATAAGGAACAGGTTGCTGAAGGGCAAAACAGAATCAAGAAACCACCAGGAGATTACAATAATTGTTATTTCTCTCCCTCATCCATCTCTACACATTTACTAATGCTAATGTTTTTCTAGCAAAAGAAACTGATTACTTTATAAAATTTATTCATCATGGGTCAGCACACATGTGTATGACAGCTTCCTAAAGCCAGCTTCTCCTTCTTTGATCAGGGCTTGACAACAAGCACATTGACTCACTGAGCCATCTCACCACCCGAAAAGTCTTTTTGTCTAAGTAGTTATAAATGGAGAATTACCACCCAGCAACTGGTCAGCACCTTTTTTCTTTTTGTGTTCTGGGGCTTAGAGCCTAGGTTGGTTTCAGCTTCCTATATAGATGAGGATGACCTTGAACTTCTGATCCAAGGGATTCCACCTCCCAAGTGCACCACCACATCTGGCTTAGGGTCTTTAAGTGATTAACATCATTATAAGGTTTATTCTATTTAAGTGTGTGTATATGTGTTTGTACAAGCATTGCAGGTACCCTTGAAAGCCAGGAAAGGTGTTGTATCCTCTGGAGCTGGAAGAATTACCAGTAGTTGTGAGCCAGCATGTGGGTGCTATAAATCAAATTTCTGTCCTCTATTCTCTGGAAAAATAACAAGTACTCTCAAAACAGCTGAGCCATCTCTCCAGCTCAAGATCTTTAAATTTTCATCTTATTTATTTGAATGTATTTTTTAAGACAAAGCTTGCTGTATAGACCAAGCTGGCCTCAAATTTCCAGAGGTGTGCCTGGCACTGCCTCCAGCCCTGGGGTTAAAGGTGTGCGCCGCTTTCCTAGCCTTTTAAGTTATTTTTAACGGTGCTGTACTTTCTGTTGTTTAACGTTTACATCCTTGTCTGTCTTATGAAGAACACAAATGTTTAACCTACTCTGTCTCTGAAGTACAAAGTTTATTGGACCAAATAAAGATTAAACCAGTTAAAGTCTAGTTAGAAATTTCCTCAAACTGAACTCAATAGTTGCAGAAATTTGATTAAATGTATGTGATTGACATTAAATTTACAATGTGTTATGATGTCTAAGTGAAGGTGACTGAAAATTTTTTCTGTGTAATAAATACTAAGAAATATAGTTAACTGAAAGATCTATTTCAAGTGTGTTGAAATATAAAAATATTTGCTGAACACTCAGCGGTGGTGACACACACTGTTAATCTGGAAGCGGGGGCAGGCAGACCTCTATGAGTTCGAGGCCAGCCTGGTCTACAGAGTGAGTTCCAGGACAGCCAGGGCTACACAGAGAAACCCTGTCTCGAAAAACCAAAAAAAAAAAAAAAAAAGCTAGGATCTAGGGATGGTGTCCTGCTCCTTTAATCCTAGTACTTGAGAGGACCTGCCAGTTGATCTACATTTGCAAGTTCTTGATAGCTTATCTCAAAAATGTATATTACCAAGGTGGCACTTGCCTTTAACCGCACATGGCACATGCACCTCCCCACGTGTTCAGAAGCTGCACACAAGAACTGAAGACCGAAAAGTAAAGTGTGTTAAAGGAATGCAGAGGAACTCTCTGAAAGTGATAGAAATCTTTCATTATCTCAGTTCTGCATTTTGCAATTGATTGGTAAGACTTGCATATTATATGTAAATCATATCTAAAAATTATAATCATGGACTAATTCAGCAGTTCCTGTGGGTTTTAACCCCTTTGGGGGTCAAACAGCCCTTCTACAGGAGCTGCCTGAGACAATTGGAAACATAGATGGTTCCATTATGATTCATGACGCCAGGAAAACTTTACTTAGGAAGTAGCAATGAAAATAGTTTTATGGTCACCATACACCATGAGGACTGTATTAAAGGGTGGCAGCACTAGGAAGGCTGAGAACCACTGGACTAAATAAAAGTTCATTATGTGACACGGGGTATTTATAAAGATAGAAGACAAAAAGACAAATGTCTTTTTGGGCATGATGGTGGGTGCCTTTAATTCCATGGAACCTGTAAATCCCAGCCGTCAGGAGCCCTTGAATTCAAGGTTAAGCAGGACTGTACAGTGAAACCTTGTGTCAGATAACACACAAGGAAAAGCCAAGTTTGTGCCCTTGATTAAGGGGAGGGCTTTGTATCTGGTAGAGAAAGATGAGGAAGTTGAAGAAAAAAACTTTTAATTATCTGAAGTAAACTTTGTTTTCTGAGACAGGGTCCTGGCATACAGCTCAGGCTGGCCCATTGCTCATTATGTAACCTGAGCCGGCCGCAGACTTTCACTCCTGATGGACCTTATGTCTGGGATTTCAGAGTGCACCACCACACCTGGTGCATCGGGGATTCTTATCGGTCATCTTTAGGAAATGTTTAGGAAATGCTGATGCAGGCAATGCAAGCAGAAGGGATGGGGAATGTGAGCTGGGAGTGTAGCTCAGTGGTATCAGCTCTTGCTTACCAAGTGCCAGGATCAACCGCGACACCCCCACCCCACCATGTCCCACCCACCCTCAGCTCGTGCAGGCCTGCACAAAGAACAAAATAAAGAAAGGTAAAGTTATTCCCAAAAGTATATGATGGTGTTGCAACAAATCACCCCAAATGGGCTAAAACCACAGCAGTTTTCATAATTCTAGAGGACAAAAGTTAGAAATCAGCATGACTGCCAGGCAGTGGTGGCACACACCTTTAATCCCAGCACTTGGGAGGCAGAGACAGGTGGATTTCTGAGTTCGAGGCCACAGAGGGAGTTCCAGGACAGCCAGGGCTACACAGAGAAACCCTGTCTCGAAAAACAACAACAAAAAAAAAGAAATCAGCATGACTGCCCCGAGAGCCAATATCTTCCCTCCAGAGTCCTGTAGGGTCTTATTCTTTCTCTTTCAAGTTAGAAGTAGGTGGCAGCATTGCTCTGAGCTTTGCAGTCATGTTGCCTTCTCTCAGTTGGATTAGTTGTTCTTGTTTTGAGACAGGATCTCAAAACCATATAGCCCTGGCTGGCTTGAAACTTGATCGGTAGATCAGGCTGCCTCTAACTTACAGAGCTCCTCCTGCTTCTTCCTCTAGAGTGTAAAGACCACCATGCAAAGTTGTTTGTCCCTAAAAACTGGTATAGACTGGATGATGGTTCAGTGGTTCTAGAGATCCTGAGTTCAATTCCCAGCAACCACATGGTGGCTTTCAACCATCTGTCATGGGATCTGATGTCCTTTTCTGGTGTGTCTGAAGACAGCGACGGTGTTCTTATACATAAAATAAATAAAATAAAAATAAATAAGACTTAAGGTACACCAGAATGATCTCCTCTGGAAAACTCTAAGTGAGTCACATCTGCAAAATCCTTTTGGCCACTTAAGGCCCATTTGTACAGTGTGAGGATTCGGATATAGATACCTTTTGGGAGCCATTAGCCAGCCTGCACAGTAATTATTTTCAACGTGGCTTGAACCTGAGTTTAAAGAAAAAAGGAAAGAGTGCCTATATTTTTGGTGGTGGAGGTTAGGATGGGGTCTAGCTGGTCTTGTATTTGCCATTCTGCCTCAGCCTCCTGTGTGCTACGACCCCAGGAGAGTGCAGGCCTGCTCTCTGCTTTGTTTCTGTGTTGTTTTGTTGGAAGAAGAATGAAATTACTTAAAAGTATACAGAACCAGGTTTGGTAATATATACCTTTCATTCCAGCCCTCAGGAGGCAGAGGGAGGAGGATCACAAGTTTGAGGCCAACCTGTCTGTCTTTTAAAAAAGAGAGTTAAAAAAAAACAAAGACTGAAAAGATGACTCCTTGGTTAAGACCACATAACTGCTAGTAATGCAGTTCAAAGAGAGTCCTACAGCCTCTTCTAACCCTCTGGGCTCCTTCATGCACATGGTGCACTTATTCACACACACAGAGGTAAAATAGAACATTTTTTCTTTATGTTGTTCTTTCTCCTCTTTTAGCTTAAAGCAATAAATGTAGATCTCCAAAGTGATGCTGCTCTCCAAGTGGACATTTCAGATGCTCTCAGTGAAAGGGATAAAGTCAAGTTCACTGTGCACACAAAGGTAAAGTGGGGCTTTGTATTCTGGGTTACTTTAGAAAGGCTGTTACTTGTGTAATGTGTTGGAACTTAAACTTTAAATATATTGGAAAGAGTCATAGGTCTTAATTGACTGCTATTTTAACAGACAAGATTAGAGAAGTTACTTTTTGTTTGTTAAGTGTTTTTTGAAATAGTATGTAGTTTTGCCTGTCTGGGAACTGCCTATGTAGACCAGGCTGGAGAAGTTGCTTATTTAATGATTTTAGGAAATATCATAGAACCTAGACATAAATTATGCTTTCCTCTGTGTGTGTGTGAGTATGTGTGTGTGTGTGTGTGTGTGTGTGTGTGTGTGTGTGTGTGTGAGAGAGAGAGAGAGAGAGAGAGAGAGAGAGAGAGAGAGAGAGAGAGTGCGCGCATACATGCGCATGCTGGGCTCACCTCAACTCCTGGGTCTGCCTGCCTCTGCCTCTGGGCTGCTGGGATTAAAGGTGAGCACCTCCACACCCAGCTAAAGTATAAATTTTAAGGGATGATAGCAGTATGATATATAAGTCCCTATTAACCTGTTTTTCAAAGATCTGAGGATAATTTTACTTTATTCAAGAAAATTGCTGTCTTTACAGAGTTCATTGCCAAATTTTAAGCAAAATGAATTTTCAGTCGTTCGACAACATGAAGAATTTATCTGGCTTCATGATTCCTTTGTTGAAAATGAAGACTATGCAGGTTACATTGTAAGTATGAGGCGGGGGTCTCTTTTTTTTTTTTTTTTTTTTTTTGATGTGCATGTGTCTAGGTGTTGTGTGTTCGGGTACCCACAGAAACCAGAAGAGATACCCTAGAATTTGAATTACAGTAAGCTGTGAGCTGCCTGACATGGGTGCCAGGAGCCAAACTCAGGTCCTATAGAAGAGTACCAAACTGCTGAGCCATCTCCAGCTCTTTGTTTTTAATGATGTGTATGTGTATCTGTGTGTGGGTGTGTGCATGTGAGTATGGGTGCCTGTGGAGGCCAGAGGCATCAGATGTCCCTAGAACTGGACTTATAGGTGGTTGTGAGCCGCCCAACAGTATCAGGAGCTAATTTTGAGTCCTCTGTAAGACACTGATGTCTTTACTGCTAAGCATTTCCCCAGCCCGAGTTTTTATTTTCTAAGAGCCTTTCGAAACTCCTGTGGTTTCTTTTACCATTTTTAGTAACTGATGTGACTTATAAAATGGCAGCTGTGAGGCCTTGGCTCACCGCTTTTACCCTGGGCTGTCTTGTCTTACTTTGAGTCTGTTACATTTCTTACTTGATCTTGAATTCTTTGGTTTTTTTTTTTCAAAATAGAATCTTGCTGTGTTGCTTAGCCCCTTCCTGGTCTGGAACTCACTATGTAGTCCAGGCTGACGTTGAACCTGCAATAGTCTTGATGCTGCCTCTCAAGTTCTAGGATTATAGACAGCCTTCTAGGCTTTGATAGTTACTGTTAGTATTGGAGTAGGTAATTAATGAGGAAGTGTTTTCTGGTTTTGGGCTCTGAGTGGACAGGTACTTAAAGGTTAGAAAGTTCCTGAAGACATTGCGAGCAAGAGTGAGTGGTTATTCTTCCCCAGCCGTTGACTTTTATGAATTCCCTAAGGCCATCACGACTTCATTGTGTCTCCATCCTGAGACCAGCACCCCCTTTGACGTGTGTAGCTCAGGTTTGCCTACCTTTTCTAATCCCATCTTTCCGCCAGCCTCTCATGTGATGGTGCCTTTTTCTGCTTTCTCTACCAGGAGGCTGACTACTCCTCATCCATTAAGACTATCTCGGTTATCTTCATACTCTTTGCTCACCACGGTGCCTGCTGTATAGGAGCTGTTTAATGTGGATATCCTGAGCTATATCTCATGCTATCTGACTCTGTCCCTTTTCTTAGAGCAGTTTGTTGTTGTTTGTTTTGTTTTTTGTCTTAGGGGGACTGAAGAGATGGTTCAACAGTTAGGAGCACATGCTGCTCTTGCAGAGCCCAAGTTCAGTTCCCAGTACCCACATGGTAGCTCACAAATATCTGGGAACTGCAGGGATCCTATGCCTTCTTCTGGCCTCTGTGGGCACTAGGCTTGCATGTGGCACGCAGACATAGTCAGAGGCAAATCACGAATCCACACCACGTTTTTTAATTAGAAAAAGTCAATGCATAATTATCTATTTATTTGGGCTTTTTTTTTTTTTTTTTTTTTTTTTTTTGGTTTTTCAAGACAGGGTTTCTCTGTATAGCCCTAGCTGTCCTGGAACTCTGTAGACCAGGCTGGCCTTGAACTCAGAAATCCGCCTGCCTCTGCCTCCCAAGTGCTGGGATTAAAGAAGTGCGCCACCACCACTGCCCGGCTTTATTTGGCTTTTTAAAGATTGAAAATAATTTTTTTTCATGCAATATATTCTAATCATGGTTTCCCTTCCTTCATTGCCTCCCAGATTCTCCCCAACTCCCACGCATTCATCCTCAACACCTTCCTGTTTAGAAAACAGACAAATAAAAACAAATACGGAGAGGGCATGAGAAACACACACACACACACACACACACACACACACACACACACACACACGGGTGGGGGGAGATTGGAAACCAGAATATATAAGTGAAAGACTGGTAGGGTTAAAAATGCCCAGATAAAACATTATGATTTTTTTTAAAAATCTATAAAAAATACTATTTTTTTCCTACAAATTTTCTACAAATTTTCCTTTGTCAGTTGGATATAGCTTCTTGGTTAGGGATGGGAGCTCATGTTGACTTCCCCCTCTCTTTGCTGGGATCCTGTCTGGCTTAGACCTGTGCAGGCCCTGTACATGCTGCCCGCCTGGAAGTTCAAATGTGCATCAATCCTCTAGTGTCTAGTGAAAGCCTTGCTTCCTTGGTGACTTCTTCAGAGCCCTGAGGGGGAGGTTTGGCAGAGACATCCATTTAGGGTGTCCCAAGGTCTCTTACTCTCCACACATGGTCCAGTTGTGGCTCTCTGTATTTGTTCCCATCAGCTTCTCTGATGGCTGAGCCAGACACTGATGTGTTTCTCAGGTCATGACCACTGTCTTTGAGGCAAACTCTTATGCAGCCAAGGCTGGCCTTAGTTTGCTGTATAGGGAGCACCAGCTCCTTGAGTGCTAGGGTTAAAGGTATATGCCCCCATGCCCGGCCTTTCAGTGTTGCAGAGCTTCTACCCCAGGCCATCTCTCCACCCTTTGAGGACTGTGCTAAAACAAACAAACAGATAAAGTATGATGGGGGCTAGCCACTTGGAGGGGTGAGGCGAGAGGGTTTGTTTTTTCAAGATCGGCTTGCTCTATATAGCTCACTCTCTAAGCCAGCCAGGCTGGCCTCGAACTCAGAGAGACCAGCCTATTTCTTCCTCCCGAGGGCTGGGATTGAAGGTGTGCACCACCACCACCAGTAGAGCCCACAGATCTTGATTTCTAGAACTGGAGATGTTTTTTAATCTGAATTTTGGCATCTCGTGTTCAGTTCATATTTTATACTTTGGCATTATCAACACGGTATTGTATTTTGTTTGAGTTGGGGTTTCTCTTGTAATTAAGGCTGCACTCAGAAGTATTAGATTGGCCTCACATTTGCAGCCATCCTACTCCAGTCTCCTGAGTGCTGGAGCCATCATCCTCAGATACCCTGGCATAGTACTGAAAGAAATGGAACAGGGCTGGTGAAATGGCCATCAGGTAAAGTGTCTGCCACCAAGCCCTGAAGGCCTGAGACTGACCCCAGGTCTCAGTTGGTGGAAGAGGAGAACCAGGTCCTGCAAGTTGTTCTCTGATCATTACACATGCTAGTTCTAGTGCGCGCGCACGCGCGCGCGCACACACACACACACACACACACACACACACACGTTTTAAAAATGAAATCGTTCCTTAAAGTTAATTATTTGGTTTTGTTATAGATCCCACCAGCACCACCAAGACCTGATTTTGATGCTTCACGGGAAAAACTACAGAAGCTTGGAGAAGGGGAAGGGTCGATGACAAAGGAAGAATTCACAAAGATGAAACAGGAACTGGAAGCGTATGTAATGTTTTTTTGATCCTTTTATTAACTGTGCTCTCTGATACCCATTTCACCATAGTGACTGAAAAAGCTAGGGTAAGTCATAACAGTCTGTTTTTTTGTTTTGTTTTGTTTTTTTTGTTTTTCGAGACAGGGTTTCTCTGTGTAGCCCTGGCTGTCCTGGAACTCACTCTGTAGACCAGGCTGGCCTCGAACTCAGAAATCCGCCTGCCTCTGCCTCCCAAGTGCTGGGATTAAAGGCATGTGCCACCACTGCCCGGCTAACAGTCTGTTAATGACCATGATCAGAGCCTCTTCCGGAAAAGTATACCATTGTCTCCTTTGTGAGACTTTAAATTATTTAAATAGACTCTGAAAATTGAAAATTGAGGATCTAAAACCTTATACATTTTCTAAAAATTATTTATAAGGCCTCAGTCATGCTCTAGACTCTGTTTCTCAACATGTATCCGCTCTACAGCTTCCATTTCTTGTAGAAAGTGTGCTAAACAACTCTTTACATGTTTTCTTTTATGGCCTAGTCTACAAAGTGAGTTCCAGGACAGCCAAGGCTATACAGAGCAACCCTGTCTCAAACAAACAAAAAACAAAAGATAAATAATAAAATAAAACAGGCATGGTGGTGCATGCCTTTGAACCTGGCACTTGGGAAACAAAAGCAGGTGTATCTCTGAGATCAAGAACAGCCCAGACTGCACAGTGAAGTCCAGGCTGGCCAAGGCTACATAGTTACTTCTTGTCTCAAAAAAAAAAAACAAATCAAACAAATGAAAAGAGCCTAATCATATAGTAGCACAAACCAGCTAGGTCTGCGGCACAGCCTTTAATCCAAGCACTGTGGAGCAGAGACAGTCAGATTTCTGTGAGTTTGAGGCCAGCCTGCTCTAAAGAGTGGGTTCCAGGTCAGCCAGATCTGTTACAAGAGAGACAGTCTTGAAAAACAAACAAAATGGGATGAAAAAAAAAAAAGTAGCACAGACCTCTAATCCCGGTACTTGGGTGGTAAAGGCAGGAGGAGCAGGAGTTCAAGATCAGCCTCATCTACATAGTGATTTTAAAGCCAGCCTGGGCCACATAAAACTCTGTCTCAGAACAACAATAACAAAAAGTGTAAAGTGCATGTATATTTCATTTCCTTTCCTCTGCCAGCTCTAGGTGACCCAAAGAAGACGACTAGGACCACACTAATGAGAATAGTTAGACAAGTGTTTTCTTCTCATTAATTTCTTTTAGGGGGCTGGAGAGATGGCTCAGAGGCTAGAGTGCTTGCAGCTCTTGCAGAGGACCAGAGCGTATCAGATGGCTTACAACTGTAACTCCAGCTTTGGGGTATCTGACAGCCTCTTCTGGCCTCCCTGGCAATCAAATACATGTGCACAAACACATGCGGACAAAATTATTTTATATACACGCAGAACGTATTAAGGCCTTGAAATTTTGATATTTTTTTTTTACTTTTAACATATTTGACAAAATAGTTTCACTCTCTTTTGAACTTTGTAGTTTTGGGAGGCATGGAAATTTTCTTTAGTTTTTATGATAGTAGGAATTGCCATCATGTGTGATCTTGTATCCAGAGCATTCATCTGGCTGCCTGCAACAGAGGTACTTACTTGCCAGCCACCTTTCCAGGTCTTAAGTAATGACCGTCGAACACAATATGGCCATCTCTCCCTTTGTGCATTTTCTTTATTTTTAGGTTTGCTTTCAAGCATCTAATCACAGCGCTGCTAAACTCCTTTTCAGAATGCTGAATGAGTTATTGTGAAGCAATAAATGAACAAAGTAGATTGTTATTAAAATGTAAAGTGACACTTCAGAATTCTGTCAGTTCTGGGTCCAAGAAGACTAAAAGCTAGAAAGGAGCGGAACACATTACTGTTGAAGCTCTGGCTTTCCCATGGCCCTGGTCATGGTTCTTCTGTGGTCTGGGTAGGGGTTGGATAGCAGAACACTGGGTTTGCCCCACGGCCACCTGCATCCTCTGCACACTTCTTTTTGTCTTCATGAATGACCACCCTCCCAGAGGTCAAACTGCTCCCAACACTGACCCTGCTGGGGTACTGGTGCGTAAAACTTATGCTTCTTACACGAAGTTGAAGCAAGAATATCAGGAATATCAAGGAATATCTTTTTCCTTGAGTGGTTCCCACCACCACCACCACTGCACACAGACACAGACACAGACACACACACACACAGACATATATAACAAAATTGTTGTGTGTTGCTCTGTGGTTGCTTGAATTCATTGATAATATAACTTAAACACATTTCTTCAATATAATGTCATAAATAGTTGCTCTGTAGTGTATGTGTGTGAAAATAATATTAACACTGAAAAATGAATAATGAGATTTGGGTATGTTTTTTGCATATGTATATGCAGGCTATAATTATATAAAAATTGTGTTGTTAAGGTTGTATAAAATAATTATACCTAAAAAAACAAATATCCCAACCTAACTTCAACTTGCATAATAGAAAAGTTTGTTAAGAGTTGAGATTTTAACATTTAGATGCAGTAAATACTAAAATAGCATGTGGCTTTCTGAGAAATGAATCTTAACCTTTTACTTAACAGCTCAACTAAAAGCTTTGTCGATATGAATTATGTCTTTGCATTTTTAGCTTTACCTTTAGAATGCTCCAAGAGAATGGAGCATGGGATGACTTTGTAGTTGATGCCACCGTTTACTCTTAATTTCGTGTTGTTTCTAGTGAATATCTGGCGATCTTCAAGAAGACAGTTGCTATGCATGAGGTCTTCCTGTGTCGTGTTGCAGCGCATCCTATTTTGAGAAAAGATTTAAATTTCCACGTCTTCTTGGAATATAATCAAGATGTGAGTGTCAGATTAATGAACGCAGCAGTGGAAGTTGTTGCTACTGTGTTGTTTTTGTAAGGGTGTGGAAGGTGGAGGAGGAGCACTGCCCTGACCCAACTGGACTTGATGCCAGCACCGAAGGCGTTAGGGTCCGAGGGAGCCTAAGGAGCTCCTTCCAGTTCACACTGAGGTTGCCAGCAGGCACCTTCAGCTGCAGAGCACCTTACCGGTCCGAATGCTTTGGTTTTTTTAGTTTAAAGTGCCATATTTTCAGTAGCGAAGTAGAGTTTTATTAGAACTTGAGTGGATCAGATATAAATCAGGTTATAAATTGATCTTCCATAATCCAAAAGCCTGAAATCAAAAACTTTGTTTTTCTAAAACAGAAACCAAGGTATCCCAGATTGGCCTCACGCTCCACGCAGCCCTGGATGGTGTAGAATGTCTGGTCCTCTTTCCCCATCACAGTTGCTGTGATTATAGGCACGTGGCACTGTGCCCAGATGGCAGTGGTGTGGGGGACATAACCTAGAGGTTTATTTTGCCTCTTTGATCTGAGCTACATCCCCAGCCCCAAAACTTCTTTTCTTTTTTTTTTTTTGGTTTTTTGAGACAGGGTTTCTCTGTGTAGCCCTGGCTGTCCTGGAACTCACTCTGTAGACCTCGAACTCAGAAATCCACCTGCCTCTGCCTCCCAAGTGCTGGGATTAAAGGCGTGCACCACCACTGCCCAGCTTATTTATTTATTGTATGTAAGTACACTGTAGCTGTCTTCAGACACCCTAGAAGAGGGCATCAGATCTCATTATGGATGGTTGTGAACCATCATGTGGCTGCTAGGATTTGAACTCACAACCTTCAGAAGAGCAGCCAGCACTTTTAACTGCTGAGCCATTTCTCCAGCCCCCCGCCCCCTTTTTTTTTAGTCTGTATTTCAGGCTAGCCTCTAAACTCAATACTGCCTCTGCTTGCTTACTTAGTACTTAAAATTACAAGTATGCACCATCAGAGCCATACTGAAATCCAAACCTTTTATTTTGTTTGTTTGTTTTAATTATTTATCTTATGTATGTGATACATACATAAAACCTTTTTTTTTTTTTTTTGGTTTTTCGAGACAGGGTTTCTCTGTGTAGTCCTGGCTATCCTGGAACTCACTCTGTAGACCAGGCTGGCCTCGAACTCAGAAATCCACCTGCCTCTGCCTCCCAAGTGCTGGGATTAAAGGCGTGCACCACCACTGCCTGGCAACCATTTTCATACTCAGTAAGTTTCAGGGCCTGTGAGATGCCTCAGAGAGAACACCTGATTCGAGCTCTATCATCTGAGTTCCATATAACCTTTTGCCTCTCTTTTTTTTTAAAGATTTATTTATTTGGAGCTGGAGAGATGGCTCAGTGGTTAAGAGCATTGACCGCTGTTCCAGAGGTCCTGAGTTCAATTCCCAGCAACCACATGGTGGCTCACAACCATCTGTAATGAGATCTGATGCCCTCTTCTGGTGTATCTGAAGACAGTACAGTGTACTCATATAAGATAAATACATAAATCTTAAAAAAAAGAAAGAAAGAAAGAAAGAAATTTGCCTAATGTATTTCAGAGCTAGTAGTGAATCATAACAGTGTGGTGTTGTTCACTACATTTTTTAAAGGATTTATTTATTTATTATATACAGTGTTCTGCCTACATTTATGCCTGCATGCCAGAAGAGGGCACCAAACCTCATTACAGATGATTGTGAGCCACCATGTGGTTGCTGGGAATTGAACTCAGGACCTCTGGAAAAACAGTCAGTGTTCACAACCTCTGAGCCGTCTCTCCAGCCCGCACTACATTTATTATGTATAAAGGAAGTCCTGTATTAAACTTACTTACTTTTTTTTTTTTTAATTGCCTTTCAGTTGAGTGTTCGAGGAAAAAATAAAAAAGAAAAACTTGAGGATTTCTTTAAAAACATGGTTAAGTCAGCGGATGGAGTAATTGTTTCAGGAGTAAAGGTAAAATCTATACTTAGCGTTTGTAGATAGGGTCTTACCGTATAGCCCTGGTTGGACTGGAACTCACACAGACCCATTTGCCTCTTGGATTCTGGGATTAAAGGTGTGTGCCCCTATACTGGCTGCCCTATGTATTTTATGAATGCTCTGGAGGTCTGACCATGAGGCACAGGAGACCAGTGGGTAAAGGAGCGAGATAAGAGAAAATGTCTGTGTAGAATGGCTGTTAATTTCCAGAGGGGAGACCTGGAAAGGGGATAACATTTGAAATGTAAATAAAGAAAATATCCAATAAAAGAAAAAAAAAGAATGGATGTTAAATCACATGTACATGGGGCCTTGAGGGTGCAGGACAGTCAGCTATAGGACCGGCTGCTTGAGCACTTGCTCTTGCTTGTAAATATTGGTGCAGAGCTGGGTTTGGGTTTAGGTGGATACCAGCTGAGGTTTCGGTAGTGTCTTTGAGTAAATGTTTGATCTTGGGAAAGCTGCCTTCTCTGAATCTGTTTCTCTATCTTCAAATGAAGTAATACCACTTGGTTCATGGGATTGTGGGAAAGATAAATGAAATATGAGAGAAAATATTTATTAGTCAGTTACTAAATAGTAACAATTTCTTTTTTCTTAATGATGTTTTTAAGTGGTATGAGAATCTACTTATCTGGCATCTTTTTTTGGTAAATGTTACAATATCAGCAAATATTAAGATAAATAGTGCTTCTATTTCATTGTTATTGCCAGCTCTTAAGTCTGCAGGAAAGCTTGTGTGTGCTATTGACGTATACTCTGAGCTAGTGTTAACACTGCTCTCCCACGGAGACTCCATCTGCATCCTCTCCGCTGTTGCTGTGCATTAACAGTTAACGTTTTTCTTAGCTAGTAAATATAAACCACTATTAGCTATGATTCTGGTATTCATAGTAAATATAAACCACTATTAGCTATGATTCTGGTAATCAGTGGACATTTTGAACATGTATAGCATATTCATTTGAGGCTTATGCTTACAGCCTTCATTATAGCCCGGTAAGTTAGATGCTTACCCTCATCTCCGTGGTTAAGCAGTATGTTTGAAGTGGTGGTTAAGTGGCACTTTCTGTGGAGTAGACTCTTGCTCAGATTCTGTTGCTGTAAAATGCTAAATTATATCAGTAACTCAAAGAACAGTTGCTAGAAAGCACTAATAGTGATTTTTTAAAATTTAGAACATATATCTAGCCTTATTTTAAGAAGAGATTGGGGCTGGAGCAATGAGCGTTCAGTGTTAATGCCACTGGCTGTCTTCCAGTGGGCCCAGGTTTGACTCCTGGTACCCACATGATCTGCAGTTCCGTTTCAGGGAATCTAAAGTCCTCTTTTGTCCTCTGTGAGCACTAGGCACACAGCCGGCATGCAGACATTCATGCAAGCAAAACACCAATGCATGTGAAAGAAAAATAGATAAATGTTAAAAAAAAAAAAAAAAAAAAAAAAAAAAAGATTGAAGGTGGTGCTTAATTGTATCGCTGTTCCCACGGAGTTCATCTGGCTAGTTTTGTCCAAGCAGTTAGTTGGCTAGGCAGCCCCTGAATGACCGTGAAATGTATAGTAGACCAGGAAAAGTCGTTTTCTCATTATAGACACCAGAACTTCCCCCTTCCTCAAAAGCATTTGTCCACTCCTTCTGCAGCAATGTTTGTGGCAGCAGAGCGCAGCAGTGCCTGTTTCAGGGTAAGCGCAGACACTCTAGCCTTCAGCCAGAAACCATGGGCTTGTCTGCTAAAGTCTCCCTGTGCTGAGGGGGTAAAGCCAGCGTGCTGGGAGATAGCTGTGCTCCTTTCCTGACTGTAAATGATGACAAGATTTTAGATCACCACAGAGCAAGCATGTATAAACAGCCAGTGCTTTTTCCTCATCCCGCAGGATGTAGACGACTTCTTTGAGCATGAACGAACATTTCTTTTAGAATATCACAACCGAGTTAAGGATGCATCTGCTAAATCTGACAGAATGACAAGATCTCACAAAAGTAAGGCTTCTGTGGTAAAACTTTTTTTCTCCAAGATTTGTTTGTTTTGTTGGCCATAGTGATGCATGTCTTTAATTACAGCACTCAGAAGGAAGTCTGTTAGTTCAAGGCCAGCCTGGTCTATATAGTGAGTTGTAGGACAGCCAGGGCTCTGTAGAGAGACCCTGCCCCAACTGCCCCCCCACCCCAAAATATGTATGTTCCTGTATGCCTTGGTGTATGGGTGTGTACCATACCATGGAGGCCAGAAGAGGAACTGGAGTTGTAGGTGGTTGTGAGCTACCTGATATGAGTGCTGGGAACCAAACCCAGGCAGGTCCTCTACAAGTCCAGCAGATGCTCTTAACCACTATATCATGTCACTACCCTCCAAACTTAGATTGTAACTGAAACAATTGTAAAGTCAACATGTTACTTACAATTTAAAAGTCTGAATACAGAACAGTGACCTATGACATTCAGGCCCCCTAAGTGTCTTCTTTGGGTCAGAATGTATCCCAAGCTGTTCTTGAAATCACTATGTAACCAAAAATGTCCTTAAGCCTCTGATCCTCCTGCCTTTGCTTTGCCTAAACTGAGATTATAGGTATGTGCGCTATCCAGTTTTTATGTGGTGGTGGCCATCAAACCCAGTGCTTTGTGAATGTTTAGTAAACACACTCCCACTTAAGCCATAGTCCTAGCCCCTCACCTGTTTTGACTCAGTCTGGCCTTGAACTGTGAAGCTTCCTGCCTCAGCTGCCCCTAAGACCTTTTTAAGGTGTGTCTGTTGGTTTTGTTGGTATAGACTGGTAATCCCATTGCTTGAGGGCCAGTCTAGGCTGTGTAGCAAGTGAGATGAGATGGCTCAGTGGGTAAAGATCCTTACTGTACAAGCACAATGATGTTAGCTCATTCCCAGGAACTGACATAAAGGTGGGAGAATCAGTTCCATAAAGCTGTCCTCTGGCCTGCACACTTGTGCTGTGACATGCCTGTGCCCATACGTAACACACATGTCACACACTTAAATAGTAATGTTTAATTTATTTCTTTCTTATTATTTTTTAAAGATTTATTTATTTATTTTATGTGTATGAGTGCATTGTAGCTGCCTTCAGACAGACCAGAAAAGGGCATTAGATCCCATTACAGATTTTATTTTATGTTTTGAGCCACTATGTGGTTGCTGGGAATTGAACTCAGGACCTTTGGAAGAGCAACCAGCGCTCTTACCTCTGCGCCATCTCTCCAGCCCCTAATAATAAAGTTTAAATAAATAAAATTTTAAAGAAGAAAAGGTACGAGGAGGGAATGAATTGAAGAAAATATTAGTGATTTGTATTAATTTGGCCAAATAGATGGTGCCTAGAGAGAAATGATCATGAGTGTGTATTCCTAGTTGATAATCACAAAATTAAATAAAGCAGGTCTTGGTAGCATGCCTATAATCCCAGCACTGTGGAGGCAGAGGCAGGAGGATTAAGTGAGCCTTGGGTCATCTCATAAGTTCTGGAATTACAGGTATGCACCATCACACATAATTTATTCAAAATTTAATAGACACGTTGAGGCTGGAGAGCTAGATCAGTGGCTAAGAGCACTTGCTGTTCTTCTAGAGAGCCTAAGTTTGATTTCCAGCACCCATGTTGGAAAGCTCACAACCACCTGTAACTCTAGCTCCAGGAGATTTGAAGGCCTCCAAAGAGGTGGATACTCACTCAAGAACACATACCTTACACAGATACACATAATTTAAAATGTTTTTAAACTATAAAAATGTAGAGCCATTCTAATTTAAATAACTAATAGTCAAGTGTATATCAGTTAATTTTGTGCAGCGTAAGTATAATGTAAGGATTATTGTTTTGTTAAGAGACAGACACTAGTGGAAAATACTGTTACTGTGTTCCCAGCTTGCGATCTTGTTTATTATGAGCTAATGTGTGGGAATTACTTTGTGCTGTGTTCTTGTGTAACATGTCATTTATATTCCAGACACTTTGTAATATCGAATAACTCATTGAGTCCTCCACATAAATTATGGTATGGGTATCATTGTTGTCCTCCTTTCCATATAAGGCTGCGAACACAGGGATGCACCGAGATCACAGAGTGCTCCCATGTTGCCCTGCATTCCTTTCCTGCTGAACTAAAAGAAGCACTCACTATAGTCCTCTCTCAGCAAGTGAGCTGCCTGTGGGGGAAATCCCCAGAATTGTGCTCAAATTGAGTCCTTTGCCCTGTAGCATCTGTGAATTAGGAGCCATCATTTGTGAATGTCCCCTGTTTATATCAAATCTCTTATTTATAATTCCTACCTCTCAGACCTTCTCAGGGACTTTCATCATTGCCAGTATCTATGCCAGATCATTGTGCCCGTTTCTTGGTTGGTCATTCTGCCTTTTCAGTCTTTCTACTTTTAGACTGTAGATAGTAGACTTTCCTGGAGGGGTAGAGAGCTCTAAAATCCTTTTTATGTTGATTTTGCCACCTTTTGGCTTAAATACTTAGTGATGTTTATCACTCAAACTCAAACTCTAGTGGTTTGTAAGACCTTGACCTCCAGAATGCTTCCAGTTTTTCTGTTCACTTCCTCTGCTCCCCTTTGTTTCCAGCAGTACTGAGTCACACCTGCTCTGTGGGTGTGCTGTTCTCTATTGCCATGACCCTTCTCCATGTAGTTCCCTTAATCAGGGTGCACGCTCTCCGCCTGGTAAAGATTTGCTCATCCTACACACATGAGTTCATTCTGTAATTTCCACCTTCTCCCTAGCTTAGGTGGCGGCGTTTTATGTATGTGTGTATGTATATACATTATATGTGTATGTACATGTGCATATATACACTTCTGTCCCCATCCATCCTAAAGCAGTTTTCACATGTCCAGTGTTGTCCGCCATACTGCATTACAGTTGCTTATTCCTTTACTGGGTGTCATATATTACATTTTGCAGATATGTGATCAGTAAGTATTTTTAAATCAACAGGTTAATATATTATTAAAACTTGCTATTTAATTCTTAAAACTTTCTCCATAGGTGCTGCTGATGATTACAATAGAATTGGGTCTTCATTATATGCTTTAGGAACTCAGGACTCTACAGATATATGCAAGTAAGAATTATAGTTAAGAACATTAATGTATGTAAAGCAGGCAAAGGGCTTTGCTGGCTGCAAAGGAAACAGTACTTGTAATTTCCATAGGCATTTTAGGATATTTTTATCAACCCATTTTTTAATAAACTGGATTTTTATTATTATAAAATACTTGGCTTCTTTTTTTGTCATCTTATTTTCTAATTATTATTTTGAAATGTTCAACACTGGGGCTGGAGAGATGGCTCAGCGGTTAAGAGCACTCACTGCTCTTCCAGGGGTCCTGAGTTCAATTCCCAGCAACCACATGGTGGCTCACAACCATCTGTAATGGGATCTGATGCCCTCTTCTGGGGTGTCTGAAGACAGTTATGGTATACTCATATAAATAAATAAATCTTTAAAAAAAAAAAATGTTCAACACTTCAGGCTGGGCATGGTAGTACCTCCTTTAATCCCAGCACCTAGGAAACAAAGGCAGGCAGCTATCTGTGAGCAAGAGGCTAGCATGGTCTACATAGTTCCAGGCCAACTCTGTCTACATAGTGAAACCCTCTCTATAGATAGATGATAGATGGATGGATAGATAGAATCTCTTTTTTTTCATTTGTTTGTTTTTTATTTTTCGAGACAGGGTTTCTCTGTATAGCCCTGGCTGTCCTGGAACTCACTCTGTAGACCTCGAACTCAGAAATCCACCTGCCTCTGCCTCCCCAGTGCTGGGATTAAAGGCGTGCGCCACCACTGCCTGGCCTAGATAGAACCTCTTGATAGACAGAGAGACAGACAGACAGACAGACATTGGACACTTAGCAAATTTGCTATATATTTCATTGGAAGTCAGACTAAACTTTTTTTTATAATGCCTTGGTTACCTTTTTCCCCTCTCCAACCATTAAAGTGTAAGTAGCCTACCACTGAGCTAACAACCCAGTGCCCCCCAACTCCCACCCCATACCCCTGTCACTCTTCTCAACACTTTGTCACAAGGTCATATGTAGCCCATGCAGGCTTTAAACTTACTATATAGCCAAAAATGACCTTGGACTCTGGATTTTCCTGCTTCTGCTACCGGAATGCTGGCTACTGGGATTTACAGGCATGTACTGTACATTCCTTTAAACAGTGAACTTTAAACTGTGTTTTTTACATTTATTTATTTTGTGTGTGTATGTGTGATAGGGATGAATATCACAGCACATCATGGAATTGAGGCCGGATCAAGTTTGGTATACATGACACCTTGTCTCAAAATAAAACTGGGGATCTCATCCTAGTACCTGAGGCTGGGCAGAACAATTTTGAATTCTAGGCTAGCCTGGACTACATAGTAAGACCCTGTCTCATAAAACCTAGAAGGAAAGGGAAAAAAATTAAATCTTGAGAAATGACTCAGTTTGGTTCCCAGCATGTATGTTTGTGCCTTGCAGCTCCCTGAAATTTCAGTTCCAGGAGATCCAACACCTTCTGTACATATATAGAATACTTACACAACATACCTACATTAAAATTTAAAAATTTAGGGGGCTGGTAAGATGGCTCAGCAGTTAAGAGCAGTGCTATTCTTCCAGAGGTCCTGAGTTCAATTTTTAGCAACCACATGGTGGCTCATAAGGGGATCTGATGCTGTCTTCTGGCCTGCAGGTATATATGCAGCAAAGCACTCATACATTAAATAAATAAATAAAAACTTTAGTTATATATATTTACATGCAGGCAAAACACTCACACACACATATACATATATGTTGTTTCCATTTGTGTGTGTGTCTGTGTGAGTGTATGACAACTGTGTGCTAGTTTCCTCAGAGGTCAAGGAGTGTGTCAGATCCTCTGGAGCTGCAGTCACAGATAATTGGGAGCTGCCTGACATGGTGCCGTGAACAGAACTCGGGTCCTCTGGAAGAGTATCAAAGACTCTTAACTGCTGAGCTATCTACTACAGGCCCCGTCCCACCCCAACCCTCTTTTTGTTGAGATAGATTCTTACTACGTAACTGCGCTGGTCTCTTAACTCACAGAGATCTGCCTGCCTCTGCCTCCCAAGTGCTATGATTTATAGGTTAAGCCACCACACCCAGCCTGGAGTATTGAAAAATTGATATTTAGACTTGCCACACTGTCTATTTGAAAGTGAATTCTGAGATAGCAATTGCTTATTTTTGTTTTCAGAACAAAGCTGCTATATCTAGAAGTGTTTAAAAATGTTTACTTACTTATTTTATGTATATGAGTACACTGTAGCTGCCTTCAGACACACAGAAGAGGGTGTCGGATTCCATTACAGATGGTTGTGAGCTACCATGTGGTTGCTGGGAACCGAACTCAGAACCTCTGGAAGAGTAATCAGTGCTGTTAACCACTAAGCCATCTCTCTAGCCTCAGAACCAAACAATATTATCAGAGGATCCTAAAACCTGTTCTGAATTCAGTGTTTTCCTGTAATTACTTGCTTTAAAAATTTTTTAAACATTTTTTTGTTGTTGTTGTTTTTGGAAACAATGTCTCACAGTATCTCTGAAGACCTTTGTAGACCTTGCTTGGAAATCCACCTGCCTCTACCTCCTGAATGCTGGGATTAAAGAAAGGTGTGCACCACAATTAGCTATCTATTTATTTGGGAGACACACACTTGTATGTGTGCATAAGTGTAGAGATCAGAGAACAGCTTGTGGGAGTTTTTCTCTCCTTAATACCTATAGATTCTAGGGAATCAAAATAATACTATTTTGGGGTTTTAATAAACAGTTAATTGTTATAAGTGCAGGAAGTATTTTTTACTGTTGAAGTCTTCAGTTAACAGGACCATCAGATGTTTTAAGTGATGAGACAAAAATGTTCTTTATAAATATGGTTTGGAGTCATTATTTGTAAACAAAGTGAAAATTAATCAAATGATGCTTCTCATGAAAGTACTTTTTCCCTTGCAGGTTTTTCCTCAAAGTTTCAGAACTGTTTGATAAAACAAGAGTAAGTACTAAGCTTGAGAGAACTGCTGCGTAGATTGTGCTTGTTGGAACATTGTGCTACATTGTAAAACCAACATTGTATCAACAGCAGTGTCAAACTAACATTGCTGCCGGGCAGTGGTGGCGCACGCCTTTAATCCCAGCACTTGGGAGGCAGAGGCAGGTGGATTTCTGAGTTTGAGGCCAGCCTGGTCTACAGAGTGAGTTCCAGGACAGCCAGGGCTACACAGAGAAACTCTGTCTCGAAAAACAAAAAAAAAAAAAGAAAGAAAAAAAAATTAACATTGCCGCCGGACAGTGGTGGTGCACTTCTTTAATCCCAGGTCTTGGGAGGCAGAGGCAAGCGGATTTCTGAGTTCAAGACCAGCCTGGTCTACAGAGTGAGTTCCAGGGCTATACAGAGAAACCCTGTCTTGGAACACACACACACACACACACACACACACCCAAAAAAAAAAAAAAAACAAAAAGCAAACTAACATTGTATGGCACTGTAAAACAATGAGGCAGAAGAGATTCACACTTCTCATACTTCACACATGCATCCATGCATGGTGGCACAAAGTAAAAGTAATAATATAAAAAATCGTTCAGAATATCAGCTGTGGTGGCCTGTCAACATCTAGTGTTGGAGTCCCAAGGGTAGAGATGCATTAGCAGGACACAGTGAGTACACAGCTTAGATAGCCAATGCACAGTTTATTCAAAGTTTCAGCTTCTTTTAAAGGCAAAGCAGAATAAAGATTTCCCAGTTTGCAGTTCTCACCAGGTACTGTTTACCTAACAATAGCTCATCTTGGTTCAGAATGACCCAAACCTCTGTGCAGACTGAGAAATCTGTTAGCAGTCCAATTCTTAGATGTGCTGCTGCCTTTTTTTTTTTTTTTTTTTTTGGTTTTTCGAGAGAAGGTTTCTCTGTGTAGCCCTGGCTGTCCTGGAACTCACTGTGTAGACCAGGCTGGCCTCAAACTCAGAAATCCACCTGCCTCTGCCTCCCAAGTGCTGGGATTAAAGGCGTGTGCCACCACTGCCAGGCAATGTGCTGCTTCTTATAATTAACAACAAAGTTATTTTCTCAAGAGCAAAGGATCATGAAGGCCACTTCCTCAGGCATGCCGCTTACTTGACAGAACACCAGGATTCTCTGAAGAGAAAGTATGCTCACTCTTTGTCCCGGTATGCTGGGATTCTCAGATATCCTTCAGTCACTTCGCAGCTAGCAGGCTGGAAGCAGTCTCCTCATGCCATTTCTCTACAGTGACCCATACCAATAATCCTAGCACTCAGGAAGCTGAGGATTTTGAATTCAAGACCAAACTGGACTACATAGCATGCATGACCTATCTGAGGGGGAAAAAAATCTATTAGGAGCAGTGAGATAGCTCAAGGGCTAAAATACAGGCCTTTGCTGTCATGACCTGAGTTTGATCCTTGGAACCTACATGATGGAAGAAGAGAACCAACTTCTAAAGCCTGACCTCTGACCTCCAATACTAGCCCCACATGTTACCACATTTGTTCCCATTTGAATAACTGAGTATTCAGGATGCTCTGTGAGCTTGCTCACACTTGGTGGGTTTTTTGTCACCTGTGTTTTAGCTACTTGGTGAGCATGCCTTTAAGAAATAAACACAATTTTAACAGTAATTTTAGATACATATTTTTGTCTAGCTCAGGCTAGCCTTGAGCTCTGTGTAGCTGAAGATAACCTTGTAGAGAGAGACAGGGAGAGAGAGAGGAGAGAAAGAGAGAGAGAGAGAACTGAGAGGAAGCTGATAAGATGACTTAGCAAGTACAGGCTTTCCAAAATTCCTGGACCCAATGTAAAACTGAAAGCAAGGAGGCCAGGCAGTGGTGGCGCACGCCTTTAATCCCAGCACTCGGGAGGCAGAGGCAGGCGAATTTCTGAGTTCGAGGCCAGCCTGGTCTACAGAGTGAGTTCCAGGACAGCCAGGGCTACACAGAGAAACCCTGTCTCGAAAAACCAAAAAGAGAGAGAGAGAGAGAGAGAGAGAGAGAGAGAGAGAGAGAGAGAAAACCGTTGTAGGCTTTGTCCCTCTTCTGTCTCTCGGCGTTCACACAGCACCTTCACATTCCCGAAGAACTTCATTGTTACCCCATAAATTCATTAATATTATTTGATTTTTCTGTTCCTTTCTTGTTGGAATTACCAAAGACACCCTGAGAAAGCAGAATTGGGTCTATAGTTCTTCAGTGTTTTTACTGAAAGTTGGATACAGCAGGTGATCTAATACACAGGTCCCCCTTTTTTTCAGAAAATAGAAGCTCGGGTGTCTGCTGACGAGGACCTCAAGCTTTCTGACCTATTAAAGTACTACTTGCGGGAGTCACAAGCAGCTAAGGTACTGCTGTCATTTCTTCAGATATGATTGGATGGAACAGTAAAGAGTTGATTGATGGGGACCCTGATTTGTATTTCCATGCTGTGTGCAATGCGCTGTTTTGGCTGGGGTCCTACCACTTGGTGGGGTAGGCAGGAGAAATGAGTGTGAGCGTATCTCGGGCTATGTAGTGAGACCTTGTCTCAAAAGATAGATAAATGATGTATGAAAGCACCTTTCCCGGAGCTGGGCATAGTGGCGCACACCTTTACTCCCAGCACTCTGGAGGCAGAGGCAGGTGGATCTCTGAGTTGGAGGCCAGCCTGGTGTATAAGTTCCAGGACAGCCTGGGCTACACAGCGAAACCCTGTCTAAAAAAAAAGTAAAGTGCTCAAAGAAGAAACCTACTAGTTTTTGAGTTGGTCTAAATAAGTCTCTGGCTGACTTGAGAACACTATTAAATAAAAGTGCCTTCTAGACTTTGTAACTTGTGGCTGGGAACACCATTGCATGTTTCAGAGAGAAGTAAATATTCTATCAGCTGTTTGAATGACACTTTGAATTAAAAGGCATTAAAGTGGAAAAAATGAAAAGTACCTTCTATTTTAAGGCAACTCAAACATTTCCTGCTTTATATAAAAGACTTAGTGATCAAACAGCAAAGACCGAGAAAAACAAAATAAAACAAAAACACTGAGAATACCCTAATTTTCAAATCAGTTGTGGTTTGTGAACTTACATGGTATGGGCATGGTTTGTTGGGGTTTGCTGGGATTAAAGATGCGCACCCCAGCTGGCTCGAATGTGGTTCTTGCATTTGTTCTACTACTTAGCTATATCCCCAGCCCAGTTCCTCACCTCTGAAGGCTTTGTTATAAAATGTGGTTGAAATAGGTAACTTTTTAGACATCGCGTTAAAAGTAAATCTGACTGCTGTTCACTTCAGCAGCACATGTATTAAATTGGAATGTGTAGAGAAGATTAGTGTGACCCCTGTTTAAGAATGACTTTCAAATTCATGAATCCTTTTGGGGGGTTGAGGTGGAGTGGTCTCCTTGTAAGGCCTTGGCTGGCCTCCAGCTCACACAGATCTGCCTGCCTTAGCTGCCTCAGATTAAAGTCACACATCACCACACCCAGCTCGGTATTTTCTAAGCCCAGCTGAGTGAGGATCAGCACTTACCTTTTAATAAATAATGTGGGATTAAAGAAGGAAGAAATCAGCTGGGTAGCCCTTGCCTTTAATCTCAGCCTGGGAAGGCAGAGGCCTCTGTATCTCTGTTGAATGCCAAGCAAGCCAGGGCTACATAGTGAAACATCCTGTCTCATAGAAAGAGAAGGGGAGAGTGGTGGGGGCTAAATCAGGTCTATTGTTGGGTATGCCTGTAGTCCCAGCCCTTGGGAAATGGAGACTGGAGATCAGGCGTTCTAAGTCATCTTCAGCTTTGTAGTGAGTTTGCAGCCATCCTGGACTACTTGGGGCCCTGGCCAGAATAGGTAAATTCATGGAGACAGAAAGCTGATAGTAAGTATGGGTTTTCTTGTTGACCCCGAATAGTATCTAAAATTGGTTCAGATAGCTATTCAGCTCTGTGCACATGTACAAGCTCTGAGTTGTATATTTTAAATGAGTGAGTTGTAAAGTATGCGAATTCTATTTCAATTAAGCTATAATTTATTAAAAACATTTAGGGGCTGGGAGCATAATTAGTGATGAAGTATGAGCCCTGGTTCAAGCCCAGAACAAAGTATTTAGAAGTTCTCTGTGTGTAAGTGTCACTGCTGCTGATGGTGGTGTTGCATCTAACTGTGGTAAGGGCTCAGCATACACGGTGGCTGTTCTGTCTTCTAGGACCTCCTCTACAGACGGTCGAGGTCGCTGGTGGACTATGAAAATGCCAATAAAGCACTGGACAAGGCAAGAGCGAAAAGCAAAGATGTTCTGCAGGCTGAAACTTCCCAACAGTTGTGCTGTCAGAAATTTGAAAAAATATCCGAATCTGCAAAACAAGGTATTGTTGACGAGCCTTTGGGCTCAGTGTATGCTTTTATGGTGGCCATTCTAATTGTTTTATTTTTGTTTACAGAACTGATAGATTTTAAGACAAGAAGAGTTGCTGCATTCAGAAAAAATTTAGTGGAACTTGCAGAATTAGAACTGAAGCATGCAAAGGTAGTGTCATTAAATATTTAATCATGGGGGCTGGAGAGCTGGCTCAGCGGTTAAGAGTGCTGGCTGCTCTTCCAGAGGTCCTGAGCTCAGTTCCCAGCAACCACATGGTGGCTCACAGCCATCTGTAATGGGAACGATGCCCTCTTGTGCTGTGTCTGAAGACAGCAACAGTGTACTCACATACATAAAATAAATGAATAAATCTTAAAAGAACATTTAATCATGTAAATTTTAGATTGAGTCAGTTATGAGATAGATGCTAATCCTCCTGCAGGAGACTGACACAACTGACCTTGGATTATTTGGATGTTTTCTTTTACACTTGTGTGTGCGTGCGCATGTGTGAAGGTCAAAGGACACCCCTTGGGTTTGCCTCTCCCTTGTATAAGTTTCCAGATGAACTGAGGGTTCGGGCTGATGCAGTAAGGGCTCACACTTGATTAGTCCTCTCGCTGGAGTATTTCAGTACTAGAATTGTACCTAGGATTCTGTGTGTGCCAGCCAGCATTCTATCCTGAGCTACACTCCCATCCTGACAGCATGGGGATTAGATTGTCTGTTTGTTGTTGAGGCAGCTTCTTAACTCTACAGGCTTGCTTAGAGTTCACTAGGTAGACCAGGCTGGCCTTGAACTCAGTAATCTCCCTGCCCCATCCTCTTCTTGGGAGGCTACACACATGCTGAGACACTCACACATGCATGCATGCACACACAAAATAATGTAAAAGAAATACGGGTTGTGTTTGCCAGTGGTGGTAATGCATACCTGTAGAATACACTTGAAGAGGCAGAGGTAGGATCACAAGTTCAAAGCTAGCCTGGGTTACACCTTTGGGGCTAGAGAGATGATACAACAACAACAAGCAGCACCCGAATCAGGTGGCTCATAACCATCCTAGCTCCATGCTCAGGAGATAGAGCATCCGTTTGTGGCCTCCATAAGCACCTGGATATATGTGGTATACACATACAAATAAAAGCATATCTTTTTAAAAACTAAAAATGTCTCAGAAAAAAACATGAAAGCAATCAATATTCCATCCAGCGGGTGAATGGATGAATTATTACATAGGCTATTATTCTGTGATAAGCAGAAACAGAAGTAAAGTCTAATAGAGCATGGGAAGTTTTCTATGTTTTGTTTTTCTCTTGAGACAGATTTTGTATAACCTTGACTATTCCAGAACTAGCTCTACAGACCAAGCTGGTTTTGAACTCACAGAGATCCACCTGTCTCTGCCTCAGAGCGATGGGATTAAAGGTGTGCCACCACCACCCAGCAAGATAATTTTTTAAAATTACTTTTATTTCATAGCATTGGAGTTTGCTGAATATATGTCTATGTGGGTGTTGGATCCGCTGGAACTGGAGCTACAGACAGTTGTGAGAGAGCTGCCTTCCTGGGAATTAAACCCAGGTTCTCTGGAAGAACAGGCAGTGATTTTAACCATTGAGCCATCCATCTCTCCAGCCCAGGATTTTTTAAAACCCATCAATGTGTATTGGAGAAATAGCTCAATAGGCCAAGAACACTTGGTGGTTTTGTTTTGTTTTGTTTTGTTTTGTTTTGTTTTGTTTTGTTTTGTTTTAGAGGGGATGGGTTTCATTCCCAGCACCCACATGTGGTTTGTAACTCCAGTCCTAGGGAATTACAGACTCTCTACAGGTACCAGGCATGCATGGAGTGTGCATACGTACATGCATACAAAAACTCATAAACAAAATAAATCTGAGATTTTTTTTTTTAATCCATGGATGGTTCTTGCTTGAATCTACTATTATGCTGGCTTCGGAATGTTGATTTTCATTTTTCTGTGAAGCCGATCAAATCCAGGACATTGCATATGCTAGGCAAGTATTCTACCACTGAGCTATACCCCATCTTCAAATGTTGATTTTCCCCCTCCTCATTTTTTTTTTTTTTTTTTTAATTTGAGACTAAAATCTACCAAAACTCACTCTGTATTCAGGCTTGGTTTAAACTCATGGCAATACTTCTGTCCTGAGTTCTGGGGTTACCAGAATGTGCTACAATGTCAATGTCTCTCCCCCTTCCCAGCTCCTCTTCCTGCTGATCCAGAGGCAGTACTCTGTTACCTCTCCAGCACCATGTCTGCCTCCAGGCCACCATGTTCCCACCGTGATGATAATGGACTAAACCTTGAACCTGTACACCAGCCCCAATATAAATGTTTGCCTCTACAAGAGTTACCACGGTCATGGTGTTTCTTCACAGCAAATAGAAACCCTAGCTAACAACCATCTGGGATTACAGATGTTACACTACACTCAGCTTTTTATCTGGGTTCCAGGGACTCACCTCAGGTCATTAGGCTTGTGAAGCAAATGCCTTTACCTGGTTCTCTGCCCTGCCTCCCATTCCCTACACCTCAGGTTTAAAATGGCAGGGTTTTGTTATGTAGTCTAGCATTGTCTCAAACTGACAATATCCTGTCTCGGGCTCCCACGGGCTAGGGTTACTGTCATAAACCTCTATACCCCGTGGAAAGTTCTTCCTTACAGCACAATGTGTGTCTTAGTCACTCTTCTAGTTCTGTGAAGAGATACCATAACCAAGGCAACTTTTTTTCCCCCTCCCCTTTTTGGTTTTTGAAACAGGATTTTTCTGTGTAGACTAGGCTGGTCTGGAACTCTCAGAGATCCACCCGCATCTGCCTCTGGCTCCTGAGGGCTGGGATTAAAGGCATCACCAGCATGCAGCTCAAAGAACCTGTTATTAAAGGAAGCATTTAAACGGGGACTGGCTTACTGTGTCAGAGGGTGGTCCATTCTTTTCAAGGTAGGGAAGCATGCAGGAAGTAGCTAGAACAGTCTGAGACCTTCACATCCTGATCCACGAACAAAGAGCCTGGGTCTGGCTTGGGCATTTGAAACCCCAAAGCCTCCCCCACCTGCCCCCTGACACAGTTCCTCTAACAAGGCCACACCTAATGCTACTGCCTAAGTATTCAAATATGAGTCTATGGGAGCCATCTTTACTCAAACCACCACAGTGGTTGTGGGGAAGTTTAAACAGGGTCTCTCTCTCTCTCTAGTCTTGGCTATACTAGAACTCACATCCATCCATCCACCTGCCTCTTTGTCCCAAATGCTGGGATTAAAGGTGTGTCTTACCAGATCCCACTCATATCTCTTAAGCTCTAAAGCAACTTCAGATGTTCTACAAATGGCTACCTGCATGTGAATTCTGTAAAATACTTTCGTGTGCAGTGTTAGTGGATTTTTTACAAATACTAGTTTAATGACCTATCACACAATCAGAAATCAAATTTACTAGTTAACCTTGGACTCTAAGGTCTTATTTTACCCTTGACAAAAACATGTCAAGGATGTGGAGAGATGGTTTGGCTGCTGAGAGCATTGGCTACTCTGCTCTCGCAGAGGACCCAGGGTCTTCAGTTCCAGCACCCACGGCGACTTAAAGTGCTAATAATTCCAGTTCCAGGGCATCTGATGCCCTCTTCAGACTAAGACGGGTGCCAGGCACACAGGCAAAGCACTCACACATAAAAATGAATCTTTTCTTTTTTTAAGTAAAACAATCTTAAGCCATTCATTCTCATCTAGGTAGAAATTTATTTACTGAACAAGTTGGTACTTTGTGTCTTTAAACTGTTATAGAGATATTTCTAGAATTGTGACATTAGAATACAATTTTTTTCTTTTATGCTTGCTTGCTTGCTTGTGTGTGGCTCCTGACATACATGCAGGCAAAACACCCATACACATCAATAACAATAAAAAAATATTTACAAGCAACTCTTTGAAGCTGTTAGGACTGAAAAAACTGGTGACTGGTTATTTCCTCCTTACTAGGGTAACCTCCAGCTCCTGCAGAACTGCCTTGCGGTTTTAAATGGAGACACATAGGCCTCACTCCACCTTCTGCTGAAAAGGGCTGCCTTCAAATCTGGTTTGCTTTCCTGACGACCTCCGGCATCTAAGCTCACTGGGAACAACAGAAACAGCGGGCACAGCACATCGCTCTTCTTCTGAGGGACAGTGGAGCAGAAGGGCTCAGCGGCCACAGGGCAGCAGCCTGCCTGCCACCTCGCACTCCACCTCCCAAGAAGCCCAAAGTTCAACCTTCTCTTCTTTCGCCTGTCTTAACTGTTTATTTCCTATGTGCGATTCTATGGCTGCAGGCCTTAGTTACCTAAGAATCGCTTGTCCAGTTTTAACATTATCAAAGTACATTGTTCACACAAGATAAAAGTTGCCTTTCTCAATTTTTTTAGCATCCTGTTCCCTTAGTTTTTTTTGTTTTTGTTTTTTTTTGTTTTTGGGTTATTTTTGGGGTTTTTTTGGTTTTTCGAAACAGGGTTTCTCTGTGTAGCCCTGGCTGTCCTGGAACTCATCTGTAGACCAGGCTGGCCTCGAACTCAGAAATCCGCCTGCCTCTGCCTCCCAAGTGCTGGGATTAAAGGCGTGCACCACCACTGCCCAGCCCCTTAGTTCTTTCATGTATCCGTGTAAAGCATCTTGATGAGACTTACTTTGAATTAATGAACGTAGAACTTTTGGGTCAGACTTTCTGTAAGCTTTATAAGTGTGATCTCTGAAGAAAAGCAGATGCATTAGTATGTTTGCCTTAAACTTGTGGACTAAACCCATATTGTAAAACGCCCAGAGACACCAGCGGCGTTTTTACTCCGTGCTCCTTGTATCACTCTGGAATTCGGGGTGGCTATAATAAATCTACTCCGGTATTATGCTTTACAGTGCAGGTCTTTTTTTTTTTTTTCCCCCCTTTGGAGATGGCCAAACCAGGTTAACCGAATGCTTGTACTCAAGTAGAGTGACCCAGTCTTCTGGGTGCACTGTTAAACACTGCAGGGGCATCAAGAGTTCCCTGGAGCCAGTTCCTGTCTGTCAGATAACCATGAGACATTTGTCAACCTAGCCGCTTGGTGGCTACCATGGCTGCAGAGTGAGTGGTGTAGAGGGAAATCTGTCTGCTAGAAAGGGGGGAGGGGATGCTGACAGAATGCAGAGTCCCAGGTTCTGTCAGCCATACCAGGTCTTTCTGACTGACCCAGACATGATCCCCGTGTTCCCAGTCTAAAGTAGAGTAGGATGAGGGACTTCTCTTATCTTTTTCTTTCTCTATTTGGAAACCACAAGGAGTTCAGCCCGTCACCCCTGGAACGCGTTCCTACTTTGTTTACATTTCTGCAACCCATCCTGATGATTCCGGGGTCAGGGTCCACACAAGACCCAGCCCAAGCCCCTCTCAGCGCACATTCTCTCGCCTCCTCCCTGTGCTGGTTAGTGTGCTTGCTCTCTTGACTGACACGTTTCCCCCATGCCGTCGAATCGGTTTTCCTGTTGTCCACCCAGGCATCGTTTCCGTCCTTTGTTCCTTCGTGTACGTGACCTTCATTGGTAGAAAGACACCCACCTGCTGTCCCAGTGGGTGAGTGTACGACCAAGGGCCCTTGCTTCTGGATTCACCAGCTGCTCTTGAAGCCTCAATCCAGTATGGGGAAGGTCCTCTTCTGGCCGCGTTCTCCGCGATAAGGGACATGTTGACCTACCTCACAGGGATGTTGTGAGGATTAATAAACGTTGGTGCCCAGCTTCGGAAACGCGAAGGTGCTGTGTGAACGCCGAGAGACAGAAGAGGGACACAGGCTACGGCGGGTCCCTTAACGTGGGTTATTTTGTTTTATCGCGGTGGTCTCTTTAGGAGAGGAAAGGAGTGAGCATCACAAAATTTTTCATTAGGTTTTTGCTTATTTCTATTTACTGTGTAGGCGTTCTTTCGCCTGCCCATCTGTGTGCCCCATGTGTGCAGTGCCGGCGACGGCCAGAAAGGGGGGAGGTGAGGTAGAAGAGGAAGTAGGATCCCCCAGAACCGGAGCTTCAGTGTGGAGGATGCTGGGACAAGAACACCGGTTCCTAG
>CM052705.1:61857476-61883854 GCA_028551405.1 Uromys caudimaculatus | reverse complement strand
AGCCCCATGGAGGGAGCAAGAGAGTCAATGGGCCCGACCCCCCCCCCCCGGTCCTCCTGGAGTTTGGACCACCAACCAAAGAATACACATTGATGGACTAATGGTTTGGACCACATATGTGGCAGAGGATGACCTCGATGGCCATCAGGGAGAGAGGAAAGGCCCTTGGGTCTGAGGATGTTAGAGGCCTCAGTAAAGGGGAATGTCAAGGCGTGAATATGGGGATGGGTGGACGGGGGATGGGGGGGTGGGAGGTGGAATTCCCTCCTAGAGGCGGGTTGGGGAGGGGACGGGGGGTACCCAAAGAGGAGACTCTAGAAAAGGGGAAACATTGGAAATGTACATAAAGTATCAAAAATAAAAAAGGAGGAAAATAAAATAAAATAAAATAAAATAAAATAAAATAAAATAAAATAAAATAAGTAAGCTCAGAAACCAAACTGGTTCTTTCTTGCTAGTTAGCTCCCCCCCCCCCCCCAAGACAGGGTTTTTTGTGTGGCCTTGACTGTCCTAGAACTTGCTCGGTAGACCAGGCCAATCTCAACCAGGCTAATCTCAAACTCACAGAGCGCCAGAATTAAAGGTGTGCACCACCCCTGCCTGGCTGCTGACTATCTTTCATTGTGCCAAAAGATATAAACTGCTAAGGGAGAAATTTTTCCAGTGTCTTACCCAGTTATTAACCCTGTGAGCTACAGTACTAAGCTGCCAGGCAAGACAAGCTCACTGGTACAATAAGATGATTATTAGGGGGGGTAATCAACTGCTTTCTAAGAAGATTTTAGGCCCGCTCCACAAGAGAGAATTCTTATACTGTAAATCTGGTCAAAAGCCCATAGCTGGGAAGTCATACACCCAAAGAAGCAATCTATTACGTTGTTTGCTGAACATGCTTTTAGTTAAACTGACTTTAAATAACTGCAATTATACCCAGTCTTGGTCAGAGAAACCTTGGTTTACAGGGAGTGTGATAAAAGCAAAGACTCATAACTAGTCAAAGTGCTAAGAATACATTGAGTGTTCAGCCCTAAATAAAACTTCTATATCACCCATTCCAAGACTTTGGGACATTGCAGAAGAGGGGAGAGGAAATAATGTAAGAGCCAGAGAATAGGACAAAATTGCGTGGAACACTGTCTCTGGGCATGAAAGAGAAACTTCTCGTTCAAACAACCACAAGTAGGTAGCACCTTGTGAGAGAAGTCATCTGGGGCATGTCGTGGAAGAGGTACTAGACTCTGGCACTTCTCTCTCTCTCTCTCTCTCTCTCTCTCTCTCTCCCCCCCCCCCCCCCAATCTTCCTTCAGGGAACAGTTTGCTACATTGTTACATTGTTACAGGTCCAAAGGAACAAAACCAATCAACCATGGACTGAAAACTTCAAAACTGTGAGCCAAAATAAGCATCTCCTCTTTTCATATTGACTGTCTCAGGTATCTTATCACAGAATCAGAAAACAAATACAATTAATTTTCACATGGATGTTTACAATTTTGAATATTAAAGAATACTGTCAAATTTCTGAGAGATACCATTGTTAATCAGTTCCCAATAGGATTTAGAAGGGCGTGTCTATTGTCAAGAGGTACCTCCCATGCCTGCTCTATATGAGCCTCACACGTCATCTTCCTTCTCTGTCCTATAGCCCTGGCCTTCCTCTCTGATGCTGCAGTGAGTCTTCTAAGTCATCCCATAACTTACATTACCTCCACAGGATAAGCATACTAAAGGCTCTGGTCTCTCCCCCAGGTACCTGGAATAATTATGACTGCCTGTAGCATGAACTCTCTTTTCCCTTCTCTTGTACAAAAACAAAAAACAAAAAAACAGGGACTGGAGAGATGGCTCATAAAATAAAATAAATAAATAGTTCTTTAAAAAAAAACAAACATAAAAATCCATGTCTGTCTTGGGAAGTGTTCATATCTCTCTATTCCTATTCTACTTATTTTTTTTTAATATTTATTTACTTATTTATGTATATGAGTACAATGTAGCTGTCTTCAGATAACAGAAGAGGGCATCTGATCCCATTACAGATGGTTGTGAGCCATCATGTGGTTGCTGGGAATTGAACTCAGAACCTCTAGAAGAGTAGTCAGTGCTCTTAACTGCTGAGCCATCTCTCCAGCCCCATGTTCTACTTACTGGATTCCAGTTCACCTATCAAGGGTCATCCCCATTGGCAAAGGACACAGATTCCAGAACATGGAGAATGAGTCCTGGTCTGGTTCATTTTTATCCATCTGGCAGTGCCTGAGACAAAGCAGATTCTTAAACTGGAGCACAGCTCAGCAGGTAAAGGTGCTTGACAACGCCATGTATTTGACCTCGAGACCCACATGCTGGCAGTAGAGAATTGACTCATTCTCCTCTGTGCAAGCACATGTGTGTGCACACCCACACATATACAAATGTGATTTTAAAAAAAACAAAAAACTTTTTTTTAAGATCTGGGCGAGGTGGAGCACCACTTTAATCCCAGAACTTAGGCCAGCCTGGTCTACATATCGAGTTTCAGGACAGCCAGAGCTACATAATAGAGAGACCCTGTCTCAAAAAATAAAATAAATATAAAAGGATTAAGTGCTCCAAGAACTGGGTATGGGCCATGTTTGCTTGGGTTTTGTTGTTGTCATCGTTGTTATTGTTGTTGTTGTTGTTGTTGTTGTTGTTTTTATGTAGTACTGATGGTTGAACTCAGTACCTCACACACTAGCCCAGATCTGTATCACTAAGCCACAACATATCCCTCCAATATTTTTTTAACTTGGTTGTTTTTTTTGTTTGTTTGTTTGTTTGATTGATTACTTTCAGACATAGTCTCACTAAACTTGCCAAGCTGGCCTTGAACTCACACTGTGGTCCAGACTGACCCAGAGCTTGAGCCTACTTCCCCCTTCCATTCCCCAGATAGTTGTGGCTACCAGACCCAGCTTCTAAATGGGTCAACAAGAATAGCATCAGAAAATCAGACATACACCAACCACATATGATGGCGCACACCTCTCATTCCAGCACTCAAGAGTCTGAGACAGGAGAATCACTTGAATCCAGGGTTGTAGAACCCTGAATTACACATAGAGATTCCATCTCCGAAGAGAAAAGGAGAGGTGTCCCAAAGTCATTGCTATTAAAAATAAGACTTGTTATTCTGTCCACACCTCTCATGCTTTGCCCATTGTAAACAATGAAATACAAGAAACTGAAAAAAATGAGATGCATATTTTTAGGGGTTTTTTATGCATATGGATTTTTTTTACCTGTGTGAATGTCTGTGTACCATGTGTATGCCTGGGACCTGTAGAGGCCACACACAAGCTGTTCGATTGCCTGGCACTGGAGTTACAGACAGTCATGAGCTGCCATGTAGGTTCTGGGAACAGAACTTGAGTCCTCTGCAAGAACAGCAAGTGCTCTTAACAGCTGAGCCAACTTTCCAGGTATACATATTTTAATGTATTATATTATGCTTACACCAAATGTTACCCAAAAAAAGGTTACATTTTATAGAGAGATCGCAACTGGAGAGAAGGTTGGGTGGCTAAGAGCACTTGTTGCTCTTACAGAGAACCCATATTTGATTCCCAGTGTCCACACTAGGAATCACAACTCCAGTTCCAACGGATCAGATGCCCTCCCTCTTCTGACCTCCTCAGGCACAAGGCATACAGGTGGTACCAAGAAATACATGCAGACAAAACACTCATACACATACAAATAAATAGTCTTTTTTAAAAGTACAATATAAAATTATAAAAATATCAGCAAGCTGATCCCCTGAATTAAAAGAATGAAAAGTTATTTCTAAGCAATAGTCATAGCTTATTAAGCCAGAAATTATTCTCATCCTCATGTTCTAGCTTAGGGCAAGTCTAGAGATCAGAAGATTTGAAAATCAGACGAGTAGCAAGGAGTTGTTTTTGAAATTTTTCTAATTTTCTGGTATCATTTCAAGTACTTGATAGAATATGCACTCCCCTAGAAACCCACCTTCCCTTCTTCGCCTCCGATGGACTTCTCCTTTCTTGCCTCTTGGGTCAGTACTGGGCACATTGTATAAGTAACACTCTCTCTGACCTAAGAAGCCTCAGTCTGGGGGACACTTCCCAGATGTCACTGTCCTGAAGAGGGGGGCCCTGGGTGAGCCTCAGGTCACAGGTGGGAAGCCCCAGCCAGCCTGAATCCCCACCCATCCCCTACAAAGGTCACTGCGTGACCTTCATTCAACAACAGTCTACTCTTGACTCCCAAGCTCATCACTCCATGAGGTTTGCAAGTAATGGAATTTAAGACCCCCAAGTCCAACCTTTTATAAACTAAGCAATTTTATTTAATAGCAAGTCTTACAGTGATCTCATTCTTGGATTCCTTTCCTTCTGGTTTAAAAGATGAAGGAAGCTGCTGGACTCCATCTGAAGGTCAGGAAAGGAACGAAGTGCCCGGATAATACAGATCTTTACCAATCTCAGTAATGCTCACTCTAACCACCTCTTACTATTTCAGGTACCCAAAACAACACTTGAGTCCAGACGTGGTAACACACACCTTTGATCCTGACACTCAGGAGACAGTGACAGGTTAATCTCTATGAGTTTGAGGCTAGCATATAGCAAGGTCCAGGCCTGCCAACGTTATATAATAAAGTTTTTTTTTAATGCACTTGAATTCTGATTCTTTTAAAAGGGGCATTCACTGAGCAACCATTTAGCCAGCATTCGACCCACGAAGATTATGAGAGAAGGCCATTCTGCTTCAGGGTCATGCCAAGTCAGCCAGCTGAACATGATACATTCTTATCACAGACAAAATGGTGACAGCTCAGAGGTTCCTTCCAAGCTCTGTGGTAACTAAAGAAGGAAATGGATCAGGGAAGGCTTCGGGCAGAGTGTGCAGATGTTAAGGTGAGCAGGTGTGAGACCTTTGGTTAGTTTATTCAATGAGCATGAAATAAAACTCATGATTTATTTGGCTGTAACCTACGAATACTTGGGTGGATGTAGGAGAAACAGGTAGGAAAGTCTGTCAAGTTTAGAAACGTGGAAGGGTTTAAGGATCTTGTTTTATGTGAAAATAGTGAAGTTTTGTGAGGAGTATGTGAGTTAGAACTAAAAACAATATAAGTCATAAGCTTAGGAAATGAGAGACTGGAGACAGAAAGGCCCCCTCGGAAGGCATTTGAATCAGAGAGTGGAGGAATGACAGCTAGTCTAACTGTATAGAAGTTCACTGAGATGTATAGACTTCGGGTCTGGTTAATTTTGGTATGTGATATTTATTTTATTTGCAGGTCTTTTTTATGATAAAGTTATAAACAAAAATAAATAAACAAAACCAGTTCAGGAGTTCCACTGCACTGGAGTGCCCCAAAAAGGATCAGGAAACCTCTTGGAGCATGATAATGCGTCTTAGTACTGGGGTTCAGGAGCCATCACACAGACCACAAAAACACTGATCTCAGTTAAGCAGGAAGGGCTTATTGAATGCACCCTATACTGTTTGCACCAGGGACATAGCTCAGAATTATCTGAATTATGAGCAGGCTTTTTATGGGAAAAGACAGGTTCAAAAGTTTAAAAGTCAAGGAGGGAAGCAATATTACATTTTGGCTTACTAGACAAAGTATTATCAGCTAACCTTTGGGCTGACTGGTCCTGAGTGAGTTAAGAGGGGAGTTAATGGCAGGTGAACATTTCAGAACACTGAGATAACAGAGCATGAGTATTATAATCATAACTTTTTTGGCTTATTAATAACATTCTTCAGTCTCAGCCACAAAAACTACAGTGAGTTCATATGCAGATGCAGGAAGTGCAGCCTGGTGGTCAGCTCTGACTCAAGATATTTTAGACATAACAGTTCATACTGACCTTTGATTTGCTGGGTCCTACTCAAAGCTTTGTGGAACATCTTAAGATTAACAAACCTCAGAACATACTGGCCTTAACAGGGGATGTGGTCAGAATGATCCTTCTCTCAGTCAAGTATTTATTTTTCTGTGTCAATGATTGGCAGGCAGATCACAGCAACAATATGAAATAGCTGGCAGGCATGGAACAAAATGGCTACAGCTATGCTGGGGGGGGCGGGGGGAGTCAGACCATGACAGCATATAAACTTGATCTTGGGAGTCCTATAGTAAAGAGGGAACTTGGGGGTCTAGAGAGATGGCTCAGTGGTTAAGAGCACTTTCTGCTCTTTCAGAGGACCTGAGTTCAATTCCCAGCACCCATATCAGGACCTGAGTTCAGTTTCCAGCACTCATTTAGTTCACTGGGAGTTACAAGATGAACTCCGGGGGATCTGACACCCTCTCCAAAAGCACATATATATACATGTGGCATACCCACAAACACACACATACACCTAAATAAATAAATTTATTTTTAAATATATAACTTGGTTTGATCCAGTGTCCAACTTATTAGATCAAAGCACCATCACTATTATTATAGAACACCTATTAATAGTAGGCAGAACACGAAATGTAAAGCAGGGTATAATTTGTAAAATGAGGTTTGGGTACAAAGCAGTGAGGTTCTGAATTGGGACATAAGACTGAGCAATCAGTCCTAGGTGAGTATTTGAAACCTATGGCCGGGCAGTGGTGGCGCACGCCTTTAATCCCAGCACTTGGGAGGCAGAGGCAGGCGGATTTCTCAGTTCGAGACCAGCCTGGTCTACAGAGTGAGTTCCACGACAGTCAGAGCTACACAGAGAAACCCTGTCTCGGAAAAGAAAAAAGAAAGAAAGAAACCTATGATATTTCAAATACGATGTTTCTCTCAGTTCATTCCCTTTATATTCTCTATGTAGATGAAGCCAAAGCTGAGAATTTGAGGAACTGGAAACTCTTACCGTTGTACAGGTAAGAGTGAGCAGGGTGTTGGGGTACACACCTTGAGTCCCAAGCAGAGACAGGTAGATTCTTGAGTTCACTGTCAGACAGAGCTAAATAGTGAGACACTGCATCAAGCCCCCACCACGCCCCCCAAAATAATAATATTCCTAGAACAAGATGAGAATGTTATGAAAAATATAATAAATAAAAAGGAGCAAGATGTGATGTCTTATACCTGTAATCCCAGCAGAAGGAGGAGAGCCAAGGGTTCAAGGCCAGCCTGGACAACATCGACTTCTAAGCCAGTCAGGATACAAACTGAGACCTTGTCACAATAAAGAAAGAGAAAAAGCAAAGGAGAAAATGGGGGGGAAAAGAAAGAATTTCAAGTAATGAATAAACTTAAAGCTAATGTAAGTATACTGGAATATAAAATAGGGAATTCCCCCCAAAAACAAGCAAACAAAATAACAAGGAATAGGACAGGATCTTGTCCTTGGTGGGATAAACAGACTGCTTTCTCACATAGCCCAGGTGGCCTGGAATTCAACAGGGAGTGACTTGAACTCCCGGTCCTCCTGCCTCTACTCACCAGTGCTGGGATTACAGGCATGCATCACTTCACCTGGAAACAGATCTTTCATATGTATTAAATATATATTTAAAAAATATATTTTAATGGTCTCCTTATGTAGCCCAGGCCATCCTGGAACTCACAATGTAGTGTAGGTTGGCCTACAACTATCATTCCTCCTGTCTTAGTTCACTTCTAGAGCAGTGTGTTTCAACCTGTGGGTTGTGACCCCTTCCACAGGGGTCACCTAAGACCATTGGAAAACACAGATATTTACATTACAATCCACAATAGTAACAAAATTATAGTTATGAAGTAGCAACAGAAATAATTTCATGGTTGGAGATCTCCATAACATGAGGAACCAACTATATTAAAGGGTGGCAGCATTAAGACGGGTAAGATCCGCTGCTCTAGAGCATTGAGAATACTTCTCCTGTTTCCAACCTTGAGCTTTTCTTAAGGGAACCTGCAAGCCTGAGGATAAAGTTAGAAGGCTCTACTTCAATTAAATAGATCCAAAGAATGGAGACTAATGGGAAAGGAGTTCTAGGAAAATTAAATACTTCTGCAACTGAAAATCCAAAGAGAGCAAAGCACCTGAGGGACCCAAAACAACCACGGAGCTGGAAAAATGTCTTGATGGTTAAGAGCACGTACTATGCAATCAAGAGAACCTGAGTTCGGATCCCAGAACCCATCTAACAGTCTGGGTGGTGCCGTAAATGACTGCTACCCCTGCTTCAGGGAGGGAAGAGACAGGAAGATAGCTGACGCTCGCTGATCTTCAAAGAAAACACAGGCCCCAGATGTAAGGAGAGACTGTCTCAGAAAACACAACAGAGAGTGATGAAGGAGGAGACCCCATTCCTTCCCACTGCCTGCACACTCACAACTCACACAGCAGATAAGTAAATATTTTAACAGACCCCTCCTACAAAAATTAAACATATATCACTGTAAATTTTCTGAACAAGGAGAATAAACAAGTGTCCTGTCTTAGATGAGTGGTTTTCAGATACATTCATTGTGTCAGGGATTTGACAGTTTCTTTGGGGAGGTATGATGGTTTCTCTTATTGTTGATTCTTTTCTTCTGTGATAAAATACCTGATAAATGCAACTTAAGGGAACAGTGTTTATTTTGGCTCACAGTGTGAGCAAGGAAAGCCTGCCATGGGAACATTACATCCATAGTCAGAACAAAGAGAAAGGCTAGTGCTTAACTCACTCCTTTCTTCCATATCTGGAATGCCGGTCCATGGGAGGGTGGCAACTAAATTCAAAGTGGGTCTTCCTTCCTCAGTTAAACCTTTCTAGAAATACTTTCTTTCTCTCTTTCTTTCTTTCAAGCCTATAGCACTTCATATTCCCAGGTGGTCTCCCATCCAAGTACTAAGCTGGCCCAACCCTGCTTAGCTTATGAGATCAGACAAAATCAGGCACATACATCCAGGGTGGTATGGCCATAGGCTAGAAGCACTTTCATAGACATACCCAGAGATCTGTTTCCATGGTGATTCTAAGTCCAGTCATGTTTACAGTAAAGATCAACTGTTACAGTTCCATCCCTTGTCAACTTGACACTCCAGCACATCATGTTTTAACTGTATCTCATTTGGGCTGGGGAGCTGGCTCAGTGGGTAAAGGTGCTTGCTGTGAAAGCAAGAGGACCTGGGTTCAAAACTCCATCAACCACATCTATTTGCTTATTTATTTATACATTTATTCATTTTGTGTGTATGAGTGTTTTGCCTCACATGTATGTATGTACACCACAGGTATGCCTGATACCCTGCAGAGATCAGAAAATGGCACTGAATTCTCTGGAACTGGAGTTACATGTGGTTGTTGTATTACTCAAGGTTCTCTGGAGAAACAGAGAAATTCCGTATGTATATGTATATATATATATATATATATATATATATATATATATATATATATATACACACACACATAGAGACAGAGAGACAGAGACAGAGACAGAGAGACAGAGAGACAGAGAGAGAAACATAGACAGAGACAGAAACAGAGAGAGACATAGATATACATTTCCTGATGGAAAGTCCAAGCATCTAGTAGTTGTTCAGTCCACATGTCTCAGCTGGTCTTCAATATATGCTAGGATCCTGAAGAAGTAGACTCTAATGCCAGTGAGGGAATGAACTTACCAGCAAGAGTAAGGACAAGCAGGCAAAGAGCAAAAGCTTCCTCCTTCCATGTCCTTCATATAGGCACCACCAGAAGATGTGGCCCAGATTTAAGGTGGGTCTTTCCACCTCAGAAGATCTGGGTTTAGGGTAGGTCTTTGCACTTCAAATAATTCAGTCAAGAAAAATCCCTCACAGGTGTACCCAGCCACTTGGGTTTTAGTACATTCTAGATGTGGTCAAATTGACAACCAAGAATAGTCATCGCAGTTATGAACCACCATATGGGTATTAGGAACTGAACCCAGATCCTCTGCAAGAGCAACAAGTACTCTTAACCACTGAGCCATCTCTCCATCCTCCCCTTCCCCAAACCAGATTAAAACAAAACAAAACAAAACAAAACAAAACAAAACAAAACCTACTCACAAATGCCTATACCCTAGCATTGGCAGGTAGAGACGGGTGCATCCTAGGGGCTTACTAATCTTGTCTCAAAACATAAAGTAAACTAGACTGATGACTCATTTAACCCCAGCAGAGGCAAATGGGTTTCTGTGAGTCTGGGTCAACCTGGTCTACACAGTGTAAACTAAAATTCCTGAAAAAAAAAAAAAGCTGAGTCTGCAGAAATTGATTGGGTGATTCAAATTTCAGTACTGTGGAGAGACTAGGGTGTTGCAGTCCTGAGGTTAATTACCTTGTCTCAGTCCTCTGGAGCAGCAATTCCTTAGCTACTTCTGAGTCCAAACTGACATGTTGTGACTAACTGAAACCTTTTAGAATCTATTAACTTAGCAGACCAATACCGATCCAAAAGCTAAGAATATCAGCAGAGAGCATTTTGAGCCTATAGGAAAGCTTCTGCTGTTGGGGAGCAGGAACCATCACACAAACTGTACGAACACTGATCTCAATTAAGCAAGAATATTTTATTGAGCACACACCTCAAGACTGATTGATGAGGACCACAGAGAGGATTTGGGAGCCTAATTTTGTGGTACCCATCTGTCTGAAAGCAGGCTTTTTATGGGGGAAAAAACAGGTTCAAAAGTTTAAAAGGCAAGGAAGGGAGCAATACGCCATGTTGGCTGACTAAACAAAGTATTAGCAGCTAACTTTTAAGCTAATTGGTCCTAGGTGAAATAAGAGGGGTGGTGGGGGCTGGGGAGATGGCTCAGTGGTTAAAAGCACTAACTACTCCTCCAGAGGTCCTGAGTTCAATTCCCAGCAACCACATGGTGGCTCACAATCATCTGTATTGGGATCTGATGCCCTCTTCTGCTGTGTCTGAAAACAGCAACAGTGTACTCATATGCCCCGACCCACAGGACCTTCGACCACTGAGGAGGGAACTACCGGATAAAGGAAAGAGACAGGAGACAAGAGATACCTTGGGAGTAAGACGGCAATCCAATCAAACTCCAAAGAACTTTATTTCTGAGCCAGTATATAAGTAATTAAGGTGGGAAGTAGGGGGAATTCCAAGGTTGCTTTATCGTAGCCAAATGTCACACATTGCTGTAAATCAGGATAGCAAGATATCACAAGACTTCTTTGAAGCCACAGGCTACTTCAAACAGAATGTCTTTTTTTTTTTCTTTTTTTTTTTTTTATTATTTTTTGATACTTTATTTACATTTCCAATGTTTCCCCTTTTCTAGGTCTCCTCTTTGGAAACCCCCTATCCCCTCCCCCTCCCCGCCTCTATGGGGGAATTCCACCTCCCATCCACCCGCCCACCCATTCCCATATTCCCACCTTGACATTCCCCTTTACTGGGGCCTCTAACGCCCTCAGGCTCAATGGCCTCTCCTCTCTCCCTGATGGCCAACAAGGCCATCCTCTGCCACATATGTGGTCCGAACCATGGGTCCATAGATGTGTATTCTTTGGTTGGTGGTCCAAACTCCAAGATGACCTGAGTATGGCATGGTCACTCAAAATGGCTTCAGAATAAACTATCTTTTATTCCATTTAAGATGAGAGTTGTGGTTTTGGTGTTGACAGTAGTGAGTTACCGACCCGCTAAGACTACATAGTAAGATCCTTTCTCAAATAAAATAAGATAAAATAAAATAAAACAAAACAGTAATAAACATAGAGGAAGACTCCCATCATTCTCTTCTTGCCTCCACATGTGTGCACACAAATGCATACATAACACACACATATGTACATATCCCCACACACACACACACATCACAATAAATAAATAAATTTTTAAAATTAATTGCACCCAGTTCAAGTTTTCAGTACACGGGAAGAATTGTGGCTAGTTTCTCCACAGAGGTGCAACCCAGCCTTTAACCCAGTCTCAGATACAGTTCTTGTTCCTCCCTGAAACCACATGAGCTGGCCCTCCACTGTTCATATTTCTCTTAGCATTCTGGTTTTCCAAATTTCCACGAGAATGCTCCATTAGGCTCTGTCTACAACATTATAAGACTTCTCTAGCCTGCTGCTCCAAAGTCTTCTCCATCTCTCCTGCAAACTCCAAAGGCCTAAGAACCACAGAGTTAGGTTTATCAATTTTCTGCATTAGTTATTTTTCTTGTGGTAACAATGTATCTGATAAAAACCAACTTAAGGAAGGGTTTGCTCTGTCTCAGAGTCTGAGGACACAGCCTATGGTGTAGGGATGGTATGGTGGCAGATGTGTGAGATGGTTGGTCAGGTTGCATCTGCAATCAGACATCAGAGAGAGATGAATGTGGGGGCATTACTTGCTTTCTCCTTTTTATTCATTCCCAAACCCCAGCCTGTGAGATGGTGCCCCACAGTCAAGCTAGGTCCTCCCTCCTCACTTAAATCTTTCTGGAAGCACGCTCATAGACACACCCTAAGGTGTTTCCGTGGTAATTCTAAATCCAGCCATTAGACAATGAAGAGGAACAATTACAGTAGCTGACCATTCTCAGAGGAATAGTAATAGAGGATCAGCAAGAATGACGTGGGAGGAATGGAAGGAAGTGCTTACCTGGAAGAGGCCCGCCATGATCATGAAGATAAAGTTTTCACAAGGAAAAGTCTTGTCTGTCCCATGATGCTGTGCTGAGTGTCTAACCTGAGCTTCGAGTGTGTTCCGCATGCATTCCAACAATGCAGCTACATCCCAAATATCCCCTTGCCAATTTAACATTTGTTAATGAAGAGCAGGAGACAGCTCAGAGGGATAGAGCACTGCCTGCTCTTCCAGGGGACCACAGTCTGGTTTCTAGCACCCTCTTGGGGCATTGCTTGCTTTTTTACTCCAGCTCTAAAGGATCCAAAGCCACCTTCTGGACTCTTAGGACATATACACATACATGGGACATGTGTGCATGCATACACACACACACACACTAAAATTAAATCCTGCTTGTTATATGCATGGTGCTTTGCCTGCATGTATGTATATGAACCATACTCATGCCTGGTATCTGTGAAGATTCAGAAGAGGTCATGGAATCCCCTGGAACTGGAGTTATGGATGGTTGCGGCACAGCCCCAACAGTAAATCTTAAAGGAAAGTGAAGGAGTGAGGAGCTGGAGAGATGGCTAAGCAGACACTGCTTTTTCCAGGAGACCAGAGTTCACACAGTTCACAGCAGCTTGTAACTCCAGCTCCAGGGCCACTTAATCCCCTTGGCTTCCTCAGGTACCGGCACATATATGCACATATCCACACTCAGAGATAAACATGATTACAAATAATAAAATTAGACTGATCATGGTAGTACACATCTTTGATCCAAGCACTCGGGAAGCAGAGGCAGGTGAATCTCTGTGAGTTCAGAGCTAGCCTGGTGTACATAATTGCCCCAACCCGTGGGACTTTTTGACAAGGGTCCGAGGAGGGAACTGTCGGCAAAGGAAAGAGAAAGGAGACAAGAGATACCTTGGGAGTAAGACAGCAATCTGATCAAACTCCCAAGAACTTTATTTCTGAGCCAGTATATAAGTAATTAAGGTGGAAAGTAGGGGGAATTCCAAGGTTGCTTTATTGTAGCCAAATGTCATACATTGCTGTAAATCAGGATAGCAGGATATCACAAGACTTCTTTGAAGCTGCAGGCTACTTCAAACAGAATGTCTTAACACCTGCAAGAGGCAGTGAGAGTGGAGAAGGATCAAAGGAATGATTGCTGTGAAGCCCGGGGTGCTTAGGTCTACTAATTAAACCAAAGCCTTAGGCCCAATTAAGCCAAAGCCTTAGGCCTACTAATTAAACCAGGGTCTGTTGGTCTCTGACATCTCCTCCCTTTCTGTTTTAAGAAATAAGTCGAATAGCAAGGAACCTGTTTAGAAACGGGGGGCCTTAATCAGAGGGGGGGAGTAGGGACCCGATCCTCATCATCACACGGTGTCTTTTTCATGAGGAGAGGATTAAGGTTCACCTATTGGGTGATGCCTTCTCGACACCGACCTCTATGCAAATGGGTTTGCTCCTCGGGGGATTCAGAAGCAGAACATAGTTTCCTCCCCTTGCAGTGCTTAGCCTTGTACCCCTGCTGATGCCCAAGCCGCTCGCAAGCAGGCATGCATAAATCTGAGTTTTATGCAGCTCCTAAAGGAGAATCATCGGCTTAAGGCACCGTGATTCCACGATCAAGTAGATCGAGGCGGTGATAGTGAATTTGTAAAAATCGGGATGTCGCGGAGTCAATTTGCTGTTTGATGAACCCTATGATCTTATTAAAAATGAAAGGTCCCAGGCTAACCAGGATCAAGAAGCAAACCAGCGGTCCAACCAAGGGCATAAGAAGGGAGAACATAGATGATGACTGCCACCATGAATTAGCATCAGATGAAAATCTCTGTTTTTTAAGGTTAAAGCTGATTTCATGAAGTTTTTTAACCTGTTCCTCAACAATACCAGATTCATTAACATAACAACATTCTTCCCCCCAAAAAAGACAGGTCCCCCCTTTATCAGCTGTAAGTAAGTCTAATGCTTGGCAGTTTTTAGTTCTTTAACATGTTTAAAATTCAAGCGCCGATACTGTTGGTCAGCCCCGTGAGCAGCAGCATCCTCATCATCATCCTCCTCTCCACCATCCCCCTCCTCATCCTCCCCCTCATCTGACTAGAGCAATGGCACACTTTCAGCGGGGGCAGGGCCATGCTGTCCTCTTTTACTGGAAGAGGTGAGCGTGATATCAGGGGTCCCAGCAGGGTTCTTTTAAAGTTTGGTTTGAGAACAGAGAACTGGAAAAGCCGCTTTTACTTTCACTTTAGGGCAAGGTGCTATGTTAGGCTTCTCAGTGGGAGGCTTTTCTTGAATAGGGGAGAGAGCAGCTTGGACCTTAAGATCAAGGGATTGAAGCTCTTTAAGTAGATTTAAATGCTCTCGGTGCTGACTTAAGTAGCCTTTTAAAGCCTGATTTTTATGGGAGAGAGCAGTCTTAGCCAAATCAAGATTACTGGGGACAATATCAGCACAAGGGCTTGGTGTTGATTTTAAAGGAGGCTCAGAATCATGAGGGCCATTAAGAACTAGAGCGCATAGGGGATATGGGGGAGGCTCAAAAGGAGCAATTACAGGAGGCCAGTCAGGATTATGATATTTGGCCGCTTGTTCCTCCAAGGTATCAGCATCCCCAGGGGGCAACAAGTCAAGGGTTTTGATCTGTTTTCTAAGAGAGGCATATACATTAACTTTTGGACCTGCATCTGGGGAGGGACAGAAGTAGCAGGAGGAGGCAAGGAGGGCACACTGGGCTTTTGTTCCTCCTCCAGGGGAGGCATATCAATGGAAACAGAACCGCATGAGGAAGGGGGCCTAGATGAGGATTTAAGAACATGCTCTCCCTCAGCCACAACCTTTTGAATATCAGGTGAATGTTCATAAACCTTAAGAACTTCATTAATTAGATTCCAATATGACATTGCCTGTACAGGAACTTTCTGTGGACCAAGTGTTTTATAATAATCCTGTAGGCAATCTCCTACTCTGCGCCAGTGAGCAGTGCTTATGGTCCCTTCTCTGGGGAACCATGGGCAGGTTTCCTGAATGAAATAAAAAAAAAAAAATGCCTTAAATCTTTCTTTTTAACCTTAGAGACAGGGTTTCTCTGTGTAGCCCTAGCCATCCTGGAACTCACTCTGTGTAGACCAGGCTGGCCTCGAACTCAGAAATCCACCCACCTCTGCCTCCCAAGTGCTGGGATTAAATGCGTGCGCCACCACTGCCCGGCCCATCTATCTCTTTCATGCGTCACTCACCTCACTCCTAGGAGTCTGCTTCGTTGGTCGGGTCACTCTGTGAACGTCTCCTCTATACGATCCTCAATAGGACCACCTGGACCAGGCTTTTCCGTGATGTGACGTCTGGCAGTCATGCACGATCCCATTCCTCGAACCCCACGTCTGGGTGCCACCTGCCCCGACCCACGGGACTTTCAACAAGGGTCCAAGGAGGGAACTGTCGATGAAGGAAAGAGACAGGAGACAAGAGATACCTTGGGAGTAAGACAGCAATCCGATCAAACTCCCAAGAACTTTATTTCTGAGCCAGTATATAAGTAATTAAGGTGGGAAGTAGGGGGAATTCCAAGGTTGCTTTATCGTAGCCAAATGACATACATTGCTGTAAATCAGGATAGCAGGATATCACAAGACTTCTTTGAAGCTGCAGGCTACTTCAAACAAAATGTCTTAACATCTGCAAGAGGCAGTGAGAGTGGAGAAGGATCAAAGGAATGATTGCTGTGAAACCTGGGGCGCTTAGGCCTACTAATTAAACCAAGGCCTCAGGCCCAATAAAGCCAAGGCCTTAGGCCTACTAATTAAACCAGGGTCTGTTGGTCTCCGACACATAATGATTCCAGGACAGCCAGGGCTGTCTCAAAACACCAAACAAACAAATGAGCCAACTTCCTAGAGCTTCCTTGACCTTCCTTGACCCCAAACAGCCCAAATGGACCTGTTAGAGTGATACAACTCTCCTTCCGCTTGAGATAGTCCTCCGCCTTGTGTGGGCAGACATCTCCCTCCCCACACCCTCACTGTGGCGTCTCAATTGCCATGCTCAAGGCTTAATAATACAGAAAGCCCTAGGCTCTGCACTTCAAATACCATTCCTCACTCACCTGTTTCAGACACTTGGTTCCCTGTAGAGACTTTCATAGGAAGTATGTCTCTCAAACTCATCCACTACAAATGGTTATACAACTGTGCCATCTTTAAAGTCATGGAGCCATGAGATGTGTTTTTTCAGACCTCTTACGTATTAGGATAAAATAAACCCCATTAAGGGCTATTTATGACCAGTGAACTTTTAAAAGGGAAGAGGACATCTTTAAATGGTCATTCTACCTGGATTTCAGGTGAACTTTCAATATAGCACAAACTGAAGACTCCTCTCACAGTGACTGTTAGCATATCATAGTTGTATAATGGGAGTAACTTACACCCCTCCCCTTTTTAAAGACTTTATTTATAAGTACACTGCAGCTGTCTTCAGACACACCAGAAGAGGGCACCGGATCCCATTACAGATGGTTGTGAGCCACCATGTGGTTGCTGGGAATTGAACTCAGAACCTCTAGAAGAACAGTCAGTGCTCTTAACCACTGAGCCATCTCTCCAGCTCAACTTATTCCTTTTGGATAAGGTTTGCAAGTGCCATCACAACTTTCCATTCAGATAAGCTGCAAGATTGGTGTTGTGACTGACTAGAACCAGGTCTGTCCCAGCGATGGCTGCTTGATGGTGTTTACAGTTGTTATACTTTCCTACTCTGAGTCACAGTTGAACTCTGTGACCCATAGTTCTGGAGATGGGGGAGGGTTGGGAGAGGGAAGTGTCACATCAGCATCTTCTTACATCTGATGAAGGCCTTCTGCCTGCATCATAATGTAATGGCATCACATGGCAAGACAGGGCAAGTGCCATGATGTCGAAGGTTTTCCTTCTTATAGAATCATGGATGCTAGAAGCAAAGCAGAATAGTTTAAGCACTTAGAGGCAAAACTTGGGATAAGAGGGTGGAGAGGAATAGTCCAAGGTGAGTAACCAGCCCCGCCACTTCCAACTAAGGCCATGATGAAGTTCCTGCCTGTGCTGTCACTAAGGGCTATGTGTGGGTCCATGGTCATGCAGCAGCAAGGGTCTGTGTCAATGTCTGTGGCTCATACCACAACCAAAGGCCATTCACATGTCTCTGGTCTGGGCTGCCATCTGGGACCATATTGATGTCCAAGGGTTGTGCAGAGCTGGCCCAGCCCCTCACCAGCTACAGCACTCAGAAGTGTGGGTCCCACACCTCACCTGGGCAGCACAGTAGAGCTAGTCCTGGTGGCTGGGTATGAGTAAGATGGTCCCCAGGGCATGCATGCAGAAGAGCTGGCCCTGTCATTGTCTGCCGTGAGGTGGCATGGACAAGGGAAAGATGCCCTCCCCTCCCCTTGCCTCTTGCAGCAGGTGGGAGAGCTAGCTCCAGGGCCATGAGAGAGAGACCTGGCCCTGCCTCTTGCCAGCTGAAGCATTGGATGAGCTAGCTAGGGCAGTGCTGAAGAGCTTGCCCTGATAGTATAGGTTTGAGAGAGCTAGTGGGCTGACCAACTTGGCTACTACCCAGGCCTAGATCCAGGGCTTTGAGTTGGTCCACCCCAACATCTACCCCATTTATGAACTGCTGGATTTCATCCTGCAGATCCAAAGCTGTAGGATCTCCATGACACAGTGCAACAATAGGACTTCTGAAAGGAATCCCCATGAGGACCCAATATTGATGGTGTAAGCAGAAACCAGAGGTCTCTAACCAGACCATTGCAATGAACATTTGCAAGTAAAGATGTAAAGACAAAAGAATATACTATGTGACACACTACAACTCCCATGACAAGATGTTTTGTTTTGCTTTTTGGGGTGGGAGGTTGCAAGGGTGGAGGACAGACAAAGAGATGGGGAAATGAATGGAATTGGGTGCATGATATGAAATTCACAAAGAATTAATTAAAAGTTTAGAAAGATAAAAAATAGCAAATCAATGAGTCAGTGATAATCAAATATCAAGAATGAGAAGCCACTCAAATATCATTTACAAAAAAAAAAAAGCATTCTAGTTGGGATGTAGGTGCAAGCCACCGTTTTTGTTTTGTTTTGTTTTGTTTTTTAAACTGTGTATAGCTTCCCTAATTACAGCGCCTTTTACCTAATTCTTTCTACTCCAACTCATTGTAAGGATTCAGAAAGCCCAAGGCAATGACCCCTCCCAGGAGATGTTTAGGAGTTCAGATTAGGAACTGAGAAGGAAAAAAAAAGCATACTCAACATCTGCCATAGAGAAACATATAGCATAGAAGTGTGTGGGTATGTATGTGTGTATTCCTTTGAAACATAAATATAATACTTAACGAGTGATTTTAGTATTTTGTATATTTCTACAACTGGAAGTAGCCTCTGGGAGCTGACAGCACTTCCTGGCTAATCAATTAGCACAAAAAAAATTTTTTTTTCAAAGGAAACTTCAATCCCTCTGGGGGGGGGGGGCACTTCAGTCCTATGGTTATAAAGATGCACATTCTGCCAATAACCTGAAACTTGGAACAGATACTTGCCTAGCCACGTGAGAATATTACCTTATCAGAGACAAAGGCTTTGGCCTTGACATATTCTGCTACCTATTTTGCTAGCCATAGTGTCTCAGATTTCCACAGCGGGCATTCCTTCCTGCCAGAGACCAGACTGTCTTAATTAGATAGTCAGGCTGGGCTTAATTAGCAAATCAAGGTGTTCCGGCTCCAGCAGGCCTCCCTTTGTTTCCTCCCCATTGTCACTGCCTCCAGCTAGGGATTAGACTTCCTGTTCTGAACCGCCTACAGTCCCGGGACAACTATGGCATATAATTATGTATATGATGTCTGGTTGCATTGTGAATTTCCCCTCCCTCTGCCATTTCCCGCCCAAAAGTGTTTTAAAATATGTAACATTAAAGATTAAACGGAGCTTGATCGGGTCTCGTCTTGCTCCTACGCATCTCTCTGTCTCCTGCTTCTTTCCCCGCCAACGGTTTCTCTACAGCACGGAGCACCCGCTGGCGGGAACTTCGAACCTCGTCAATAGCCTGTACTGGAAGAGCTCTCCAGGACATGGCGGGTAGCGAGCTCTTTGCATTACCTAATGTACACTGTAAAGGCTTTAACGTTCCTTACAGCCTTTGTAAGCTAATCTTGAGTAAATATACTGCTTAACTTTGGCCAGGCTCCTAATTAAAAAAGAAAATTATAAGACAGTGGATGTGTGCTACTCTATGTCTGTGTCATGCTGCACAGCAATTAGGACATGACACAATAAGCCAAGAGGATGAAGGAATGATTAGCTTCACTGAGATCAGCAACTAGAACTCCAGATCCAAATCTGTTTAAGCCGCTTTAAACAAATATTTTATGCTCCATTTAAAAGGAAATTAAAGCTAGAGATGCTGGTAAACACCTAAAATGGCAGCAACAGGGAGAAGGAGCAGGATGAGCAGGAGCTCAAGGTCATCCTCAGTCACATGGTGGGTCTGAGGACAACTTGGGCTACAAGAGGCCCTGTGGGAGATGGGGAAGAGTTGAGGCAAAGGAAAGCCATAAGTGATCCTTCCAAGGTTTACGGGCAGCTGCTTAACATAAAGAGAGCAAGAGGCGCAACGATAAAGACGAGGAGGCCGAGCTGACAAACACTGTAATCTTGGAAACAACACTTACAGGTCAGTTACAGAAATTATCCCAATGAAGGAAGAGAAAGATACTCGAAGCTATGCAGGGAAATAGGATGGGATCACGGTAGCATGGTTCTTAGTGTCTAGCCCAAACGGCCTTAGGCAATGTCTGGTATCTCAAGATCTTTTTCTAAATACAAGGACATGAGCAACAGTTGTTAATAGTGCTTTATTTAATGTTGGTTTTAGGAAGCATACAAACAGGTCTCATTCATTACGGCATTTCATATGCACATCACTGAACTTTGCTCCTATGCACTGTCTGTCTGCTCACCCCCAAACTGTCAGTCAGCACTTCCCCACTTTTCAGGTCCTGTGTGTATTTCAACAGACTCAAGGAAAACAATGTGCACACGAGAAAGCATGCCAAAGTCTGTCTTTTCCCCCTCCACACATACCTCCCCCTGAAGATCTTTTCCCCATGTGGTAGTTTTAGGCTTAAATATATTGTCTAGTCTTAGATTATTTTCAATTTATTTTATTTTGTGTATGTCTGTGTGATGATATCAGATCATCACACAGACATAGAATTATAGACAGTTGTGAGCTGTCATGTGGCCAATAGAAATTGAATCTAGATCTTCTGGGAAAGAAGTCAGTGCTCTTAACTGCTGAGCCATCTCTCTAACTCTTCATTTTCCATTTTTTTCCTGGTACTATTGCCATGAATATCCCTGGGATTTGCAAATATCATCTTAAACAAAGTAGCTCCAAATTAGTGTCAACTCAGTGTAAATAGTACATGGGATTCTCCTCTCTATGGCTCTGGTCTCTCCCTTGTTACCATCAGATTACATCTTTATACACTGGGATTCCATGCTTGGTACAGCATCATCTTCTCAGAGGGACCCAAGGGCAAGCTTTTTAGCATTTTCTCCAGGTGATTTTATAAGACACTGAGAAATCTGAGAAGTAGGCCTTGCAATAACAATACCAGAGGAGATCCTACAATACTCAGACCAGAGTGCCGCTCTGTAACATACTACCATATGCTAATTTGAAACTAAAAATGTTAAGTACATACTGCATCCATATTAATACCAACATATTATAAAAATTATCAAACATGCTGGCCACCAACACACTGAAACTAGCCTCTGCCCCAGTCCTTCTCTTCTTGACTTTCCCAAGTGCTGGAATCACAGGCCACCATGCCCTAAGCACTGGAAATTTCTTAGAAACTCACTTGTGTGCCTGTGTGCGTGGTGCTGGCGATCCAGCCCAGGAACCTGCCAAGCGTGAGGTGTGTGTGTGTGTGTGTGTGTATGTGTGTGTGTGTGTGTGTACCTAAGTTTAGGAAATAGGAAAACTTTGAAGGGTTGATTCTCTTCTTGCACTGCAGATTCCAGGGATTGAACTCAGGTTATCGGGCTTGCATGCCAAATGCAGAGCTATCTTGCCAACCACTAAAACTCATTTATTTATAAAACACCCAACCTGTCGTATTTTATTATAGCAATAGAAAATGGACCAAACACTAGGAAACAAATACTTATTCCAAAACTGTTTGATTCTAGGCAGCCAATTTAATAAATAAGAAGCCCCAAAGTAGCTGGGCAGTGGTTGGCGTACGCCTTTAATCCCAGCACTTGGGAGGAAGAGGCAGGTGGATTTCTGAGTTCGAGGCCAGCCTGGTCTACAGAGTGAGTTCCAGGACAGCCAGGGCTACACAGAGAAACCCTGTCTCGAAAAAAAAAAAAAAAAAAAAAAAAAAGAAGCCCCAAAGTCAGGCTGGAGAGATGGAGAGTGGTTAAGAGCACTGACAGCTCTTCCAGAGGTCCTGAGTTCAATTCCCAGAAACCACATGGTGGCTCACAACCATCTGTAATGAGATCTGATGCCCTCTTCTGGTGTGTCTAAAGACAGCCAGAATAAATTTAAAATAAATTAAAAAAAAAAAAAAAAAAAAAAAAAAAGAAGCCCCAAAGTCTCCAAATATGCACCAGAAATGGAATGAATAATCAGTCCTATCATTCCTCATGGGAAAATTAAAAAGAAAAAAGGGAGAAGAGAAAGAGGTTGATAACCACTCCTTTTCATAAAGATGAAATACTGTTTTAATAACAATGTCACTGAATGATACGAATAGGAAAGAGGAAAATAAGAGTCTATATTTACTTTATACACAGAGATAGGCAGCTACCTCTCACATAGTTCAAGAATGGCTTGCTAAAACATTGAAAAAATGAAAGACTTCATCCTTGTCGTAGACTGCCACTTCAGTTGAACACTCTGTGCACATAACAGGGTGGTAGATTTCTTCCACTTCTCTCTCTGCAGGATCTTCAGGGTTAGACCTCATCTTCTTAGCGCTCCGCCTTTTCTTCCTGCTTTCTGGATTCTTGTATCTTAGCACCTCCTCTCTGTTGACAGAACAATTCATCACAAACATCGCCCTGTACTGAGTCTTGTAGGATTCATGCCTATAAGGAGAATAAAATGAAGAGTTTGGATTTAATAGTGGTCAATTTTAGGTCAAATTTGAGAATACCAAAACCTACATGAATATCCACCAAAATAAAGATAAGAGAATGAAATGTGAATTTAAGGAAATTTGAAAGGGTTGTAGAATACAGAGCATCTTTTATCTCTTTACTTATTTTTTGAGACAGAGCTGCCAAAGCTAACCTGGAACTCAGAATCCTCCTGTCTCAACCTCTCAAGTAATGAGATTGCAGGCATGGACCACCACTTCATGGAAAAACATATTCCTTAAACAGAATGCAAGGTGGGCCATAGTGACGCACACCTTTGATCCCAGCACTTGGAAGGCAGAGGCAGGAGGATCTCTGTGAGTTCATGGTCAGTTTGATCTACATATTGACTTCTAGGACACCCAGGGCTACATAGAGATACTCTGTCTCAAAAAACTATAAACAAACAAACAAACAAACAAACAAACGGAAATGTATTACTGGGCTGGGATAAATGGTAAAGCATGAACAAAGTCTTGAGATTTAATCTCTAGCACTGAAAAAAATATATTTTTTTTAGCCAGGTTCTCACTATGTAGCCCTGACCAGCTTGGAACTCCATATGTAAACCAGGCTAGCCTCATACTCACAGAGATTCACCTGCTTCTGCCTCCTGACTACCAGGCTTAAAGGCATGTGCCACCTACCATGCCTAGCTCCAGCGGTGAAAGGTTTTTTTTGTTTTGTTTTATGTGGCATTAGGCAATTAACACCATTCAAATCACCCAGGCAGCAACATGAGTTCCTCAATACCTGCCCCAATGTTCTGAGTTCCTGATTGAAAGGCATATGTGTGTGTGTGTGTGTGTGTGCGCACACACACACACACACACACACAAGCAGCCTTCTATTTAATATGCCTTAAACAGCTCAATGGCTGGGCCACATTACTAACACTTCCCCTCTGATACTCCTGAGTTATTACTAACATCTATATTGCATCTTTGCTACCCTAGACCCAATGGGGGCCGCTCTTCCCTGGCTCTTCTGTGATTGGTGTGCTCTCTCCTGCAGCTTTCAAGCCGGGATCTTATTCATTTCCCTGCATAGCAGTTCTTCTTGATCCCGTTGCCCACAAATCCTAAAGTCTCCCCTCTGTCTCCCTGACCAGCCATTGGCCCCCCCCGAAACTTTATTTACCAATCAGAACCAACTGAGAGCAGGGACCCTCAGCATCTTCCATATGGATTCTCTTGTGCAATTTTGGGAAGCCAAATAATGTAATGCAAGGGTTAGACCAAATCCACAACAGTTTCGTATTGGTTTTTCAAGACAGGGTTTCTCCGTATAGCCCTGGCTATCCTAGACTCGCTCTGTAGACCAGACTGGCCTTGACCTCACAGAGATCCACTTGCCTCTGCCTCCTAAGTGCTGGGACTAAAGGCATGTGCCACATGCCCAGCTGAAAGTCTTTTAAATATATCTTTTTCCTTTTTTGAGACAGACTATGTGTCACTATGTGTCCCTGGGTGGCCTGAAACTCTCAGAGGCCCACCTGCCTCTGCCACCTGAGTCTAAAACTGGATTCTTTTTCTATTGCTTTAAAAACAACTTTTAGGGAAAGAGATGATTCAGCAGTTAAGAGCACTGACTGCTCTTCCAGAGGTCCCGAGTTCAATCCCCAGCACCGCATGGTGACTTGTAACAATTTATAATGAGACCTGATGCCCTCTTCTGGCACACAAGTGTACATACAGATAGAGCACTCATATGCTTAAAATAAATAAATCTTTAAAAAAAAAACAAAAAAAAAACCTTTTAGGGGCTAGAGAAATGGCACTGGCTGCTCCTCCACAGAACCTGGATTCAATTACTACTATCCACATAACAGCTTATTACCATCTGTAACTCCAGTCCCAGAGGATCTGGCACCCTCTTCTGGCCTCTGTGGGCACTGCACACATATGATGCACAGACATACATGTAAGCAAAACATCCATATTAGTACAATAAAGAGAAAAGCTGGCAGTGGTGGTGCACACCTACACAGATAAACCATCTTGGAAAAAAGAAGAAAAAGAAAATGAAAGAAAGGGGGCAAAAAAGTTTTATCCCAGAAAATAATTGTACTGGCTAGTTTTGTGTCAACTTGACACAAGCTGGAGTTATCACAGAGAAAGGAGTTTCAGCTGAGAAAATGACTCCATGAGATCCAGCGGTAAGGCATTTTCTCAATTAGTGATCAAGGGGGGAGGGCCCCTTGTGGGTGGTACCATCTGTGGGCTGGTAGTCTTGGGCTCTATAAGAAAGCAGGCTGAGCAAGCCAGAAGCAAGCAAGCCAGTAAGTTACATCCCTCCATGGCCCCTACATCAGCTCCTGCTTCCTGACCTGCTTGAGTTCCAGTCCTGACTTCCTTTCGTGATGAACAGCAGCATGGAAGTGTAAGCTCAATAAACCCTTTCCTCTCCAACTTGTATCTTGGTCATGGTGTTTGTGCAGGAATAGAAACCCTGACTAAGACAAATTGGTACCAGCGTAGTGGGGTATTCCTGTGACAACCTCACCATGTTTTGGGGAGGACTGAGGAAGGACTTTGGAACTTTGAGCTAGAAGATCCATTCGGTGTTAAAAGCTCTGTGGAATGTTCTGTAGGAGCTTGGAAGATAATGTTGAGAACAGTGCAGAAGAGGGAGGCCTGGCTTGTGAAATTTCACAGGGAAGATTAAAGACTCTGATCAGGGTGGTTTTGGTTAGCTGGGGCTGAAGGATCAGCTATGATTAACAAGATACCAGAACTACTAAAGTAAAACCATTGCATTTCTGGGACTATTGAAGCTGGACAGCTGGAGCTGGGAAATTGGCAATGATTAAGAAGAGACCAGCATCATTGAGGTGAAATCTTCTGAGAAGTGTTTTCTGAGAGTACAGAGGCTACATTCCAGAAATAGCCAGGGTTGTGCTGCGGTTGGACTTGGTAATGTGTAAGAGTCACCCAGGTGATACTGGTTTTGAAGGCATGAAGGAGTCGTGAAGAGCAGCTGAGGCCTGGGCACTGTAAGAGGCCGTGGAAGGCCATTGGTGAAGGTGCAGCCTCAGTTGCAATTGATGGCCCAGGACTGAAGGGGTCATGCAAAGGAAGTGAGGCTTGGCACCATGAAGAAAGCCTATGAGAGGCTGTTGGTAAAGCCTAGTTGCAGCAGAAGACAGCAGTGTTTTGGAGATGCCAGTACCATGAGATGACCACCAAGTACAGCAGCAGCAGTGGAGTACAGGCATCTGGAGCCTAGAAGTCAAGGTGTGTGCTACAAAGGGCAGAGCTGGAGAAGTGACTCAAGCCCTTGGAGGAATCCAAAAGATCGAGAGTGGATCCCAGACATTGGACAGTTGGAGTTTGACTTTGCTTTTGATTGTGACTGTGGCCTGATATATTTTTCCTCCTGAAGGAAGAAGGTATTTTAGTGGAGCCCACAGTTAAGAGACTTTTGATGGTAAAAATACTTTGAATTCTAAGAGATTGGATATCTTTAAAGGGATTGAGATTTTAATATGTAAGAATTTGCAAAGACTATGGGACTTTTAAAGTTATTTAGATCTTGGGGATGAATAAGAAAGTAAGGGTTGAGGCTTAATAGTGGTTATTTGTGTGCCAAGTTGACAAGGGGTAAATTGTACTGGCTAGTTTTGTGTCAACTTGACACAAGCTGGA
>CM052705.1:61823872-61848396 GCA_028551405.1 Uromys caudimaculatus | reverse complement strand
CCCGTGTTCTCAGGCCCTGGATCCCGGCAGATCCGGGTGGGTCTGGGTGAGAGGTGTTGTTCCCCTTAACCCCACTCACGGCCTTTCCAGGCTCCTGGGAGGGCACCCCTCTCTGGTGCTCGTTGGCTACTGACTCCTGGCAGCCCAGGCAGAAGTTTCTGCCCGCCCTGAGCTTACTTCTTACCATCTTGTATATGAAAGATGAGTCCAGACTTGGTGTGGTTGGTGCATACCTGTAATCGTAGCACTCAGGAGTCCGAGAAAGGTGGATTACTGTGAGTTCGAGGCTAGCCTAGGCTACATAGTGAGACTCTGTATACTGGTTAGGTTGTTGTTTTGTTTTGTTTTTAATTTCCACAAAAACTAGAATCACTTGGGAAGAGGGAACTTCAGCTGAGGAAATGTAAGATCAGATTGGTCTGTGGCAGAAGTGTCCTTCCTACTATGGACAGTGTCATTCCTAGGCAAGTGGGTCTGGGCTGATTAAGAAAGCAAGCAGAGCAAGCACAGAGAGAATGCTACTAAGCAGGATTCCTCTATGGTTTTTGCTTCAGTCTCCTGCCTTGAGTTACCACCGCCTTGGCTTCCCTCAGTGCTGTTCTGTAACCTATAAAATGAAATAAAACTCCTACCAAACTTGTTTTTTTGACATAGTTCCCCCCCCCCCACAGTAGTAGAAAAACAAACTAGAACGTACAATCTCCAAAAACAAAAACCAACTAAAGGTCTGAGAATGGGTAACAGCTTTGGTTTCCTCACTGGACTGGTGGGATCCTTGGCCCTGGAACCAAACACCAGACTTTCATGTAGTGATGCTACTTCTTTTGTGCTTGGAATATCTGCCACCCTCTTCTCTCTAATCCATCCATGTTTCTGTTAGCACTTCTCCTCAGCAGTTAGCTTAAGTGCTGTTTCCCAGAAACCTTTACCCTCCCAATCCGGTGCTCACACAGAACACAGGTAACCGCTTCCACACTTCACTGTAGTCTACTTGCCTGTCTTCTCTAGTAGACTAGGCACTTGATGAAAGCAGATCTCAAGTCTATTGTTGTTTGTAAAGTCTGCTCTTAAGGAGCTTAAGGAATTTAAGTTATTATCTGTCAACTTTGAATGTTTTAAAGCTTAAAGTAGTAGGCTCGAAACTTTTAGATAGGTAAGTTGCAGGCCATTTAATTATGTGACTTCACAAGCCGACAGCGCATGGGCTTTAAGAGGAGTGGAATACAGGTGGTACAGTTGCAGGTGGAAAAGTCACTGGAGTGCATCTTTAGGAGACAGATTACATGCTGACCTCAAGCTGTCTTTAGAAGCCACTAGATTAAGTGCACTTCTTTTGATCCTGGCCTGCATGGTTGTTTCCTAAGTGCAGCCATCGAAATGCAACTGTCTATGGCCAATTCTTTTGTATTTAGGTTAAGAAATACTGGTGTGTGTGTGTGTGTGTGTGTGTGTGTGTGTGTGGCCTAGATAGTGCGTTTTCGTGTGTGTGCTTGGAGGAAGGGAAGAGCTGATGAACACATCAGTTCTACAGTTTTCAGCATCTCCTTGGCTGGGTGTCATTTAGCATCCGAATTCTCTTTGACCCCCTCATTCCCTCTTGCACAAGACACTGTTTATTTGCATACCTGACTCTGGTTGCATTCTCACCCAGCCCTAAAATCTCCTGGCTCAGAGGGATTCCTGAGGTAGGAAAGATATTATACACACTGGTTTCTAGAGGAACCCTTCTGGGCTGGTCTGAAGGATCCGGCCTCTTCTGGGCACGTCCTCGCATGGACACCAGTGGGGACTGAAGCTGGTCTTGCAACCGCCATGCATGCGCGTGGGGATGCAGAGCCAGCACTTAAATCCCGACCGTTTCCCAGGGCTGGGAAGCGCGCTCTGAGTGAGGCGCGGGGCGGGACGGGAGCACACGAAGTGACTGCCTGGCCAATAAGCGCAAGCCAGGCGGAGCCGGCGGTAGGCGCTCGGGTGCGCGCGGGGCTGGGCGTACACGGTGACGCGCAGGCTCTGCAGGACCAATGGGCGCAGGGTGGTGGCGGGCGGGCCCCAAGGCCTGGGGCTTTAGGAGGTGAGCGGGCCACAGGCCCGCCTGACGCTGCTGCATCGCGTGAGGCACATGGCGGGCATGGCGCTGGCGCAAGCATGGAAGCAGATGTCCTGGTTCTACTACCAGTACCTGCTGGTCACTGCGCTCTACATGCTGGAGCCCTGGGAGCGAACTGTGTTCAGTATCCTGTGTGTCCTGGCCTGGCCGGGGCGTGGAGGGGTGCGCGCGCCAGGTTGGGGTGGGGGTGTCTTGGGGCCAAGGGAGGTGGAACCGCGGAGATCAGGGTCTTGGACGCAATTCCCCTGCCCAAGGTGGAGGCATCCTGATTTCTGCAAGCAGTCGGGAGGGCGACGTCTCCTCTGGTGCTTCCTTGCCCCGCTTCGGCCGCGCCTGCCTATCCTTCTGTCTTGTATAAGGAAGGGTTTCTGCTGGTGGAGCAAATCGCTCCGGGCTTGGGTGTCTTTAACGCTTAGCTATTCCTGATTTGGAGCGATAGAACTCTAACCAGTTCACCAGGTTGTGAGTACGTGATCGTGACACTCCCACACAGTTTTGGAAAACAGTTTGTAAGTTACTGAAAGGCCTTTTGGTTTTTAAGATGGCAGTTTAAAAGTGTGTTTTATTTATGACTTCTTTGCATCATAGGTACAAGCTGTGCCCAGAAAGGACTTTGTGGATGGAGTTTCAAACTGTGCTTTGCTGTATAGTTTATAAACGGTTAAGAATTGTTGAGTGATGACTGCTGAGCACTTTGTGTGTATCGTACCTCACCTAATTTTAACAGTCCCCCGCGAATAGCTCAAGGTTGTGAAGTCTGATGCTTGGTTTCACCCAGTGTCTTTGCCACTATCCTCTGATTTCTGTGTAGACTAAATAGTAACAATTCATTCTTTTTCCTCTCCTCTTATTCTCTCCTTAATATAAAGAGAATATTTCAAATCACGTGTTTATTTCATTCAGGCTCAGCTCCCCGTTGTGGTTTAGCTTTGTTAGGAATAACTTCACAAACGTGTTCTTAGGACTGAGGTTGAGCTGCTTTGCAACAAGGGTGCTGGTGTGGAAATTGCATGAGGTTGTTTGCAGTTGACTCTTGAAAAATTTTAGCGTCTTGCAAGACTATTCAATACTATGGGCATTTCTTTCCTAACCTAGAGTTTAATAACCAGAATACATATTTGGGGCTTCGGAATAGAAAGCCTGTTGATTTCCCGCATCGTTTATTTGTAGCTTCAGTTTGATCTTTGGATTTTGTAGGTCAGGTAAAAATGTATATTTAAATTCATGCCTAATTGGAACTTCTCAATAGTAGCAGGTAATCTTTTAATTAATTAATTAATTTTTAGTTTTTCGAAACAAGGTTTCTCTGTGTATCCCTGGCTGTCCTGGAACTCACTCTGTAGACCAGGCTGAGTAGCAGTTAATCCTTACTGTAATTGTCTTACTACAATTAATGTTTACAAAGCCCCATAAAATAATAATAATGAAAGCCAGGTGTGATGGTTCATAACTGATTACCATGCTCAGAAAGCTGATTCAAGAGGATTGCTGGGAGTTCAAGGCAGCCTGGGCTACATAATACATAGCTAGTACCAGGCAAGCCAGGATTACATAGCAAAACTGAAAGGAGAAGGAAGGCAGGCAGATAGGCAGGCGGGCAAAGAAACAGTGTTCGGGTGAAGTGAAACTCTTTAAGTTAGGGTAGTGGTAGAGCTTAGTGTAGACCTGTAAGCTTTGAAACATTTGTTGGCACATGGATAAATGCTACAGTGGCAACAGTGTTAGGATTTTTCTGGCTATATTGTAATAGAAATTGTGACCTGGGGCCAGATGGTAGTGGCCTACATCTCTAAACCCAGCACTCTGGAGGCAGAAGCAGGCGGATCTCAGAGTTGGAGGACAGCTTGGTCTACAGAGTGCGTTCTAGAACAGCCAGGGCTACACAGAGAAACCCTGTCTCGAAAGGGGGAAAAATCACCTTTAATTTCTATCAGAAAAAAAAGTGCCTTTTTGTTTTCTGTTCAAATAATTGTGTGCATGGCTAGGTGTGGTGGCACATGCTCGCTTGTAGTACTAGTACTTGGGGGGTTGAGTTTGAGAGCAGCCTTGGCTTCATGAAACCCTGTCCCTCAGAAAACCCAGAACCAAACCAACAACAACAACAAAATGTGTTGACAGGGCTTGATGCTGTGCCAGATGTCTGTTATCTGAATGAAAACATCACCCAGGTTAGTAGTTATCCCTTTGTTTGCTGTGTTAGAGGTTCTTTGTGTCCCCAGGAAGTGTACAGTTATGAGATTGAGGAAGTTGAGAGAGTGTGAGGCAGGGAATGGCTAGACCTGGTGGCCCTGGGAAAGATCTCTGATTGTCTTAATTGTCTAAACTTCCTGGGAGATAGTCTCCTCACCTCCCAGTTCCTAAGCTTTGGTTTGTTTTGCACTGCCTTTGTATTGAGAATGTTAGAATACCTACTAACTATACTCCTATGTAAGATAATAAAGACTATGGTTAAGGTCTGGGAAAGTCCTAGGCGGAACTGATCTCTGGTCTGTGTCCCACAGTGCTTCTGCTTGGGATACCAGCCATTTGTTAGTTGCAGTGGCTGAGGGCCTTGTTAAGCCTCGAGTGTGGTGATGTTTATGGCTCATCTGAGAGAAACTAAGATTCATTCTTCTTCTTTTTCCCTTATTTTTTTGGAGACAGGGTCTCACCATATAGCGCTGGCTAGCCTGGGACTCATTACATAGCTTCAGAGTCAGATATCCACTTACCTCTGCTTCTTGAGTGCTAGGATTAGACGAAGACATGTCACCACACCTGGGCCATTTTTTTTCCTGGTTTTTCAATATGGGGTTTCTCTGTATAGCTCTGGCTATCCTAGAACTTCCTCTGTAGACTAGGCTAGCCTTGAACTCCGAAGATTTGACTGCCTCTGCCTTCTGAGTGCTGGAATTAAAGGCGTGCACCACCACATCCTGGCATTTTTTTTTTTTTAGAATAGAGGTGTTCATATTTAATAATTAAAAGCTGAGTTTCAGAGCTACCAGACAGTATTTGTTGGAATGATGTGTTTGAAAGAAAATTTATGATTAATAGTTATACATAGAAGTTTCACTCATAAATTCTAGCCACCATGCCTTATGTGTGTTCCGAACAATCCCCAACTAATAGGGTTTCATGGGAAAACAGTATTTTGACGGATCACTGTAAACCTGTACAAACTTATTAAGCAAGCCCTAACAGAAACGACCATTGTCATCTTGGGGGACACCTTGATAAGCACAGGTAGGCAGCTCAGCGTGGCTGGAGCCTGCCTTGGCCTCATTAGCGATGCATGGATGGCCATCAGTGGGAATACTGGCTGTAGCAGGGATCTAAGGCTGCCACAGATCCTTCCTGGGATGCAGTGCTGTCAGCATCAGCTGAGAGCTAGACTAGCCTGGAGCGCGTCTCTGGGAGCTGTTCTGCTGTAGATGCTAATTTCTAATTTTCTGAAAATAGAATTCAAGGGACTTCTGCCTTTGCAGCAGCTGAGCTGAGAGATGTTTCCTGATGAAGGTTGTTGATCTTTGCCTTCTAGTCTAGCTTCCCTAACAGATGCGTGGGGGGGGAGGGGAGCTGGAGAGATGGTGGGGCAGTTCAGAGCACCTGCTACTCCCACCAGGACAAAGGTTCGGGTTTTTTTTTTTTTTTTTTTTTTTTGTTTTTTTTTGTTTTTCGAGACAGGGTTTCTCTGTGTAGCCCTGGCTGTCCTGGAACTCACTCTATAGACCAGGCTGGCCTCGAACTCAGAAATCCACCTGCCTCTGCCTCCCAAGTGCTGGGATTAAAGGTGTGCGCCACCACTGCCCGACCAAAGGTTCAGTTTTTAGCACCCACAAGGTGGCTGACTCCTGTTCCAGGGGATCTGAACTGCTTCTCCCAAAAGGAGAAAGAGAAGGAGAGAGAGAAAGAAAGGAAGGAAGGAAGAAAGAAAGGTAGATCTCAGGTGAAATGACAAACTACAGACAACAAAATACGTCCGCTGCTGGGTAGGTGGGTGAAGGTGCTTGCTGCTAAGCACTCAGTGTATAAAGGAGCGTTCTGCTAAGCCTGAGGCCCTGAATCAGATTCCTGAAACCAGCATGGTAAAGGGAGATATCCATTCCCCATAGAAGTTGCCCTCTGCATGTGCACACACACAAACTTGGTCTGCAGAGGAAGTTCCAGGACAGCCAGGGATTGGATTGGTTTAAAAAGCTTGCTGATGTGGGCAGTGTGATCAGAGACTTGAAGCACTGAGTGTGCTGTGCAGTAGTGAAACTTTCCCCCTGGAATAGAGACCCCCAACTTCCCTGGAGAGAAACTGTTTTCCAAGTCTTGTGAATGGCGAGGGTGGTGTTAGTTGTTGGTATAGCTTCTGATGAATGGTGCTTGTCTTTAAAGCATTTCCTGCCTTTGTTTTAGGATTTTTTTTTTTTTTTTAAGTTGCTGGAATAAGTGCTGGGGTTAGCTTGTTTATTTCTTCTCTAGATGAACACTTATCAGCTCATGATTAGTTGGGGATCTCTCTCTCTCTCCCTCTCTTGGATTTTTGGGGACAGGGTTTCTCTGTGTATCCCTGGTTGTCCTGGAACTCACTCTGTAGACCAGGCTGGCCTCGAACTCAGAAATCTGCCTGTCTCTGCCTCCCAAGTGCTGGGATTAAAGGCGTGCGCCACCACTGCCCGTGTAAGAACCTGAATTTCATTCAGCCTTTGTATAAACATTTATCTTCAGGGTCTACATACTTCCTGGCACATGGATGCTGGTATTGGAGTGATTTATGGGGCAGCTCCAGCATATGGTTTCCTACAGCCTGGAGCAGAGGCTCGGCAAGGCCTGGTCCTGCTCATAACACTTAAAACTCAGTGGCAGAGATCAGCTTTCCATTTTTAGGTTTTTAGGTTTTTGGGGTTGTATCCTAGTCAGAGGAAGCTGCTCTATAAATCTGACTTCTGGATAGCTACATAAGCAACTATAAAGGTGTAAGTAGAAAGATTATTTGTGTATTACCCGTCCTGTTTGTGTGTGTCAGATATAATCAGAAAGATTTACATTTTTTTTTCTTCATGTATGTCTCCAATAGATGACTTGAAGGATGATTGAGGTGTGGTAACTAAACATCCTTTCCAAATAAATGGGATCCTAAAATGTTAATGAAGAAAGAGGAATCTCATTTATTTATTTTTTGGTAGAACCCCAGGCCAGAAGGTCAGTGGCACCCCTTAACACTTAGGTAGCAGGGTTGCTGTGGGAAGTGCCAGACAGGTCTGAGTTGGGGTGGCAAACGTCCAACCCTTGAAGAGCAGGTTGTAAGGCAGATTGGACCCTCATCTCATATCAGCTCTCAGATAGGTGATGTGTCTGCATTTTGTAGTAGGGTTTTTGACACAGGTAAGGGTGGCAGGACTATGCTTCGGGGACATGCTGTTTCTGGGACTTACTATTTGTACTTTACAGTGTCAAGGATGCTTTATGGTCATTTTTAAACTATGTGTGTGTTCATGTATGCATGATGCCCACATGCCATGGCACACTTGTGGAGGCCAGAGGACACCTCGTATGTTAGCCCTTGCCTTGACACGGGCTCTTTTGTTTGCCTCCATGTAAGATAGGCTAACTGGCCTGCAAGCTTCCTGGGATTCTCCTATCTGTGCCTCCCATCTTGATGGAGGAACTCGGTGATTACAGACCTGTGCCACTGTGCCTAGCTTTAGGTGAGTTCTAGGGATCTGAAGTTGGGTCTTCATGATTGGTGGGTATTGATTTACCTGCTGTACTATTTCCCTAACCTATACAGCATTTGCACTTAGAGAGATTTGGGACAGACTGAGAGATCCATTTAAGCACCAGATAGGAAATTATAGCCAACTTGCTCTAAATGGTACATATTTACCTTTGTTTGTAAGGACCCTTTAAGGAGATGAAGTCATGTGTTTCCAGGCCCTGCAACTGTCTCAGTAAAACCAGTGTCTGGCAGTGTTGGTACAAGCTAACACTGTCAGTCAGGTGTGCTGATATATTCATAGTGCTAGCACTTGGGAGGCTGAGGCAGAGGGATGGAGAGTTTGAGGTCACTGACTCAAAACAGACAAACAAACCAAAAACCAGGCCAAACTGAGACCAAACTAAGCCAAACCAACCATCCAAAGTAGCATAAAAGGAAGGATCTGCCAGTTTAAATGGTGCCAAGCGAGCATGTTCCCCCTCTCAGGGAATATTTTACTCAGTTCAGCACACCGGAGCTGTTGGAACTTTGGCTAAGGTTACATAGATCTGTAAAGTCACCTATCCAAAGTAGTTGGGGGTGGTAGTTCTTGCTTTATAATCCCAGCATTTGGGAAATAGAGACAAGAGGACTAGGAGTTCAAGGTCATCCTAGCCTAGTGATTCAAGGCTAGCCTGGGCTAAATGAGACCATGGCCAGTCTGGGCTAAATAAAACCCTATCTCTAGTGTTTTTAAAAAAAAGTGTGTGTGTGTGTGTGTGTGTGTGTGTGTGTGTGTGTGTGTGTGTGTGTGTGTGTGTTTTGAGATCAGAGGATAGATGGGTTTTGGGAGTCAGTTCTTTCTTTTTACCCCCTGGGGATAAACTTTACGTGGTCAGGCTTAGTGGCAAGTATCCCTATCTATTGATTCATCTTGCTGGTTCCCAAGAAACTACAGATCAAAAGTGCCAATTTTTTTGCTGGGCATTGTGAAGCACGCCTTTAATCCCAGCACAAAAGCAAACAAGAAGTGATTCTTCAGTCTAGCAGAAGCTCTATACTGTTATAGTTATACTTGGTGTGTCAATATATAATTAAGTCTATTTTAAGTATTTTGTTATTATTTAAGACTTGAGGGTGTTTTTGGAGTAATTTTGAAATTTAATTTAGGAACATCTTTTTGTAATGCTATTATTCTGGAGATTAGAAGAAATGAGATCAGGAGACAGAAACATTTTTGTGAAATATAAAGATTAAATTTTATGGAGGTTTAATTTTGTTTAAAATTTCAAAGCAGTTTATGACTATGTAGTTAAATTCAGATGACTTGGGCCAGCAAGATAGCTCAGGGGGTAAAAAAGCACTTTCCATGCTGGCCTGGCAGCACAGAAGAGTTCCATCCCTGGAACCCAGAGTAGAAGAAGAAAGCTGATTCCCCAAAGTTGTACTCAGAGTTCTACATGCATGTGCCTGATTGACATGCTCAATCGCTCTTTCTCCACCACCTCTCACCACCATCTGTCTGTTTGACGCGCACACACACACACACACACACACACACACACACACACACACACACACGCGCACACACACACACATAACATAAACATTTAAAAACAGGGGCTAAAGAGAAGGCTCAGTGGTTAAGAGCACATGCTGCTTATGTAAAGGTCCTGGTTTGATTCTCAGCACCCACATTGGGTAGCTCACAACTGGTGCCAAGAGATCCATTGTCCTCTTTTGACCACATATAAAAACTGATTGTTTGTTTATTTATTTTGAGACACAGTCTCACTGTACAGTCTTGGCTGCCCTAGAGTTCTCTATATAGACTAGGCTGGCCTTGAACTCACAGAGTTTTGCCAGCCTCTGCCTCTAGCTACAAAACAAATCTTGGTTGTTGTTTTTCAAGTCAGGGTTTTTCTGTGTAGCCCTGGTTGTCCTGGAACTCACTTTGTGGACCAGAGTGACCTTGAGCTCAGAGATCCATCTTCTGCCTCCCGAGTGCTGGGATTATAGGCATTTGCTACCATTCTCAACATTGGTTTTTGGAGACAGGGTCTCTCTGTGAGGTTCAGGTGTCCTAGAACTATGTAGGCCAGGCTGGCCTCAAACTCACAGAGATCTGCCTGCCTCTGCCTTCTGAATGTTGGAATTAAAGGCATGGGTCATCATGCCCAGCAGATGACAAAGCAGTCTTAAACAAAAAAAAGAAAGAATGTATTCTATAAAGGGTAAATTCAGATGACTTTCAATAATTCTGCTTACCTTTGCCAGAACTGATGGTTGTTTATTCTATTTCTGAGAGCTTTGACCTGTAGTAGGTCCAAATATTCAAGACAAATAAGGATTAAAATTGCCTCCATCATTTATCTTTGACGAAGAAAGGAGAGATGAGATATGGGACATATGTGGAAGAAGAGCAGAATCTACTCTTAGTCATCCTACACACCAGTGATGGACAGAGGGAAACACAGGAGATAGTGATGGAGATGAGAACCCCAAAGAGACACCTCAGCTCAAACAGGAGGGTTAGTGTAGCAAGGACCAAGTCAGTGCCCCAGTTGGCCACTGGGTTTGCTGGGAGGCCACTGGGAGGATCTTGGGGATGTCTGTAGTTAGTGTGGATGGGTGCAAGTGAGCTGCTAATGACGGAGTCAGTAAGTGGGCATTTTGTTTGTTTGCTCATTTTAAAGAAATGAGGTAATAAAGAGAAAGATAGACGTTCAAAGATGAATAAGATCAGATGCCACGCTGGTAGTGGACTGGGAGACAGAGGCTGGCAGATCTCTGTGAGTTTAAGGCCAGCCTGGTCTACATGAGTTCCAGGACAGCTAGGGGTACACAGAGAGACCCCCCCACCCCAAACAACAACCACAACAACAGAACAAGATCAAGGAGAGAGTACAATTAAGGTTAGAGGATGGTGAGAGAGTTTTCAGTTACATTTGCTCCATGACCTGAATGAATAGGTTTGACCTCTGGGTTCTAATGACAGCTTTCAGTTTGGCTCTGGGTAAGTCATTATTTTCTCAGCCTCATGAGTAATAACTGCAGTAAACATCCCATAGAAAAGCTCTTGATTAAAAGATTTGCCAGCTGAACTGTTAAACAAATATTAGTTTGTAGTGAGCACATTGTTTATTTAAACCCTGTCTTCTCATAAAAACAAAACAAAACTAAAAAACCCCAAACTATAAGGAAATGACTCAGTGGCTAAGTATTTGCTATACAACCTGATGGCCTGAGTTTGGATCCCTCGTATCTGTGTGAAAAGCCAGGCGTGTTGGTTCATGACGATCTACAATCCAGGACTACAATCCAGGCAGAGTCTAACCTTGAAGTCAGTGCCTTCTGTTGTGTGGTAGTTTAAACTTAAAAAACTTAGATCATACATTCTTTCTCGCTGCTATTTAAATTGGTAGATCTTATGAAGTATAATTATATTCTGTGTACTTTTTTCCCCCTTCAGTTTTTGTTTTTTCCTTTTATGTGTATGGGCATTTTGCATTCACGTATGTCTGAGAAGAGGGCATTGGATCCCCTGGGACTAAAACTATAGAGTGTTGTGAGCTTCCATGTGGGTGCTGAGAATTGAACCCAGGTGCTCTGGAAAAGTAACCAGTGCTCTTAACAGCTGAGCCATTTTCCAGCTCCAATGTACTCTTGTTTCTTAGGTTGAACACTATATATACTTAATTTTAAGCCATCTGATGTTTTCACCTCTATCTACAGTGAGAATAAAAGTGCTGACTTCGCATGGTAGAGGTAAAATGGGCTAAATGAGTAAGTAGGTAGAGGGTGAATGAGCTAAAGACCACGTAGGGTGTGGTAATGTAAGTATCCTGTTTCTGCACTATTAGATTTTTATATGTACTTGATAAATACAAAAACATGCTATGCAAATGAGTACTTGACCAGAGATGGATGGTTCTTGAAAAAAACTGGAATTTAGTTTTTGAATAGACTAGGAAAAATGCGTTTCCTTAACCATCATGAAGATTCGATGCTGATTTCTGTTGTGGGGATGGCCCTGTACACCGGCTACGTCTTCATGCCCCAGCACATCATGGCAATATTGCATTACTTTGAAATTGTACAGTGACGAAGATGTGACCAGGATCCAGAGGTTGCTGGAGAAGATCCACCTTGTGAAGCTGGAACGAGACCTCATCCGATGTAAGATGCTCTACGGATGTCAACGTAACCAACCTTATAAATACAAAGACTACAAACTTCATGAGTAGAACAGGAAAAATCATCCTGACTCATGTGTCGAGTCCTTTCTTTTTGATTTTAAAAGAGGCTCTTACATAGTAGCTTTTATCTATTTTAACATTGTAGTCATTTGTACTTTGATATCAGTATTTTCTTAACCTTTGTGACTGTTTCAATATTATCCAGTGAAAGCTTTTCTTAATGTAACTTTGAGTACATCTTAATTGCCTTCTATTTTTAAAACCTAAGGTCATTAGTTGGGCTTTACTGTTCTTGCTATCATATGGCATACATCTGCCTGGATATATTTCTACTCTTGACCAAAGTTTTGTAAGAAACAATACAGAATTTGGGGATGGGAGGGAAGATTCTTTGAGAACTACCTAAAAAAGATTTATCTGCAAGCTGGACCTCAGGAGTACGGTTTTAGCTCCCTAGACGCTTAACAGCTTTTGCTCTAAAATATTAAAGTGTTTCTTAGTAATGAAAAAGTAAAGAGCTTGCTAACATTAATACAAGGAACATTTCACCTTTTAGATATTAAATTCTTATGCGTACTTATTTCCAACCAACTTGGCTGATTCCTGTGAGGATGGGTGATTGGTGTCGGTCTTGTTTTGACGCTGAGGTATACTATGGAGCTTTTCCTAGAAGGCATATCAGATCCCTCTGAGGCAATATTGACACTGTATATGCTTAAGAGTTAATTTTATGATTGTAACAGGTGCTGTGAAACGCATTTGCACACCGTGATAAGACACAATGAGATGAATTGTTCAGAACCATAGCTAAAAGAAGTGTAAACTTGCTTAAAAACCCTTTCACTCTTTGTATTTTTTTTAAAACAGTTTTTATTCCTTAGATGTAAAATGACGACTTAATTTCTTTTTGATGTAAACTCATTAAATTCAAAGAAAAATGTAGCAGTCTCTCTTTTATGGTTAGATATTGATCAAGTAGTATTTTGTGGTTGATTACTGGGGACTGGGTATGCAGTAACCATGTTAGCATGTCTCTGAACATAAAAGTTCTAGTAATTAGAAAAGGCACTATAGATTTTAAGATGTCTTCTAGCATAGGTTTTGCTAATTTTTTTTTTTTTTTTCTGTTTTTTGAGACAGGGTTTCTCTGTATAATAGCCCTGACTGTCCTGGAACTCTCTTTGTAGACTAGGCTGGCCTCGAACTCATGGAGATCCACCCGCCTCTCAGATTAGATTAAGGGCATGTGCCATACTATGCTTGGCAAGTTTTGCTAATTTAAAGAAAAAAAAAAGATTATTTATTTAATGTGCATTGATGTTTTGCCTGAATGTGTGTGTGTGAAGGTGTCAGATCTTGGAGTTACAGACAGTTGTGAGTGACCATGTGGGTGCTGGGAATTGAACCTGGGTCCTCTGGAAGAGCAGTCAGTGCTCTTAACCTCTGAACTCTCCAGCCAGCCCCAAGTTTTGCTAATTTTTAAAAGTATTTTTTTGGTCCTGAATGTTGCCAATATTCTTTTAGGTGTTTTTCAATCTCAAAGTTTCAGGTAATATGTAGACTTTTAGTATTTCTCAAAAGTAGATTAATCTCATCACAGTTAGCTTGGATGGTAAGGATAATATATAACTACTTTGGTTTAAAATAGTTAAAAGTTGGGTGTGTTCAGACTAAAAAATGAGTATGAACATTTAGCTTAGGATTTGTTCAGTTAATGCTCATTTTTGCCCATTAAGAACTGCTGACAAGAGGGTGTCTCACATCCCCCTAGCAAGTTAAAGATAGAAGGTGAGAATTATTCCTTTTTAGACAGGTACCAGGTTGCCTACCTGACCATCCAATCAGAAATCTTTAATTATCCTCATTTTTTGCTATTAAATTGCCATTGTGTAGCTGATGATTGGCAGAAACACTGGCCTCACACAAGATACAGTTACCCTCATAGGAAACTGAGATGGGTTATAAATTATAAGGAGAAGGAGTGCAGGCACTGAGAATGGTCAGGGAGATACATTGTCACCAACTAGTGCAAGTGTCTGTCAGTAAATAACAAATGGTGAGGTCACTCCCACTTTCTTTACTTCAAGATTCATTAGACTGTTCTCCATGCCTGCTTGTCTTTCTGTATATCTCACAGGGAGAGGTATTGATTGCCTTCAGACTGCAACATTTTTAGAGATAAATAGGGAAGATGGAGAAGCAGCCAATGTTTCCCATCAGAGCAAAGGGCATGTTTGCTCAGAGCTTAGGAGGATAAAAGGTAATCTCCTTTAGAGCAAAGGCCTTCATGAAAAACAGGAGAGAAGCCCTGAGCTGCATGCAACTCACTGTAAAGATATTATCTGGTTATTTATATGGCCTTGTGGGAACCAGAACAAGAACATCTTAATAGTTTGGTAACTGCTATAACAAAGTCCTTTGTCTGCAGTACCGGGAGCTCATGTTTTCGGCCATCGTCAGACTAATGTCTTAGCTTGCAAATAGGATAAAATCTCAGCTGCTTCTCAGCCCTCCTCATAAGGATGAGATGTTGACAGATGGTCACCTTGAGGAGGAAGGTAATGGTGCCACAAGGCCGATTTGGAGATGAGACAACTTTCTAAGATCTAGAAGTAAATGCTGTTCAAGTATCAGGGTTAGGGAAATACAGATCCCCCACTATCCTGTGGGTTGATTAATGATTAGGGGCTGTGTATGTTAGTGAAAAGTGGAAGGAAACAAGATGCCTAAATGGTACGTTGATTGTTGCTTATGAAACAGGGCACATGAAAAACAGATTGTAGGACAGTGTGATAGACTTCCCAAACCTGGAGTCAGGGTAGTGTGGCTGCCCAGCTGAAGAATCCTCAAGGCAGCAATAGTGTTGGTGACAAGGAGTGGTGTTCAGTGCAGACCTTTGGGAGTTCTGCCGACCCTGGAAGCTCACTCAGGTGGCCACAAATAGGTGGTTATTTGAAGCCAAAAGAAGGCAAAGCCTGAATATCCTCAAAGAGCTGTTCTTTCTCTCCAAGCTTTGCCCTCCCTTCCCATTTGCATTGATCTGAGCTTTATTGAGAAAGATGATTAAGAATGAGACCTAAGGTCAGTGTTTTGCAGAAGGGGATTTAAATAATAATAATAATAATAATAATAATAATAATAATAATAACAATAATTGTATTATTATAGTCACTCAAGACACTAACTTTCCCTTTGGGAGGTAAGCACCTGAATTCATCTGATGACATTCAAGTGACATTTACTGTGAAGAAGAGAAACCAATATGTCATTGTTGCATGGGGATCTTTGGCCTGTTTTCGTGGAGGATTGTAGTTTCCATGTGCATACTTAGGGTTTTATTGCTGTGAAGAGACACCATGATGGAGGCAACTCTAATCAAAGAAAACATTTAACTGGGACTGGCTAAGAGTTTCAGAGGTTAAGTTCATTATCATCAAGTCAGGAAGTATAGTGGCATGTAGGCAGCCATGGTGCTGGAGAAGGAGCTGAGAGTTCTACATCGTGATCCAAAGGCAGCTAGGAGGAGATGAATTCCACACTGGGCAGAGCTTGAGCATAGGAGACTTAATGCCCACCCCCACAGTGACACACCTCCAAGGCCACACCACTCCAACAAGGCCACACCTCCCAACAGTGCCACACCTGGTGGGCCAAGCGTTCAAACACAGTCTATGGGGGCCAAACCTATTCAAATTACCACACCAGATGTATGTGTGTTTGGTATTGATGTGTCTAGACTTTGAATGTAAGTGTAGAGGTGATTCTACTAATGACTGGAAGGGATAGATGTAGAAGAAGTGTTAGTTAGTGCCTTTGGGTCCCAACAACCTAATGACTCTTTTGAGTTCTATCTTAATTAGGGTTTTTATTGCTTCAACAAAACACCATGACCAAAAGTAACTTGGGGAGGAAAGGGTTTATTTGGTTTATACTGCCAGACAATAGACTATCATTGGAAGAAGTCAGGACAGGAACTCAAGCAGAGCTGGAACCTAGAAGCAGGAGCTAATGCAAATGCCATGGAGGGGTACTGCTTACTGGTTTGCTTCTCATGGCTTGTTCAGCCTCCTTTGTTAGAACCCAGGACCACTAGCCCAGGGATGGCACCTCCCACAATGGGCTGGGCCCCTCCTCATTGTTCACTAATTGAGAAATGCCTTACTGCTGGATCTCTCTTCCTCACCTGAGGCTCCTTCCTCTCTGATGACTAACTTGAGTCAAGTTGACACACAAAACCAGCCAGTACAGTCTTTAATGATTTCAGCCCACTGGTCTGGCAAAAAGAGGCATCCACTACCTGGAGTTTCAGAGACTCCTTGTCCCTTCTGAGAAACCATTCTGGACTGATTCATGGAGGCCTTGTGACTGATATAATATCCTTACTGTTGGATGTGTCACCTGGATTTAAAGACAAGGTAGGAAGCAACAAACACATCATTGTCAAGTGGAAATGTAATGTTCAAGAATACAACTGACTTGGTTCCATCAGCAGGACCACTTTACAAGAAGCAATGGTAGTTCCTCATTACTTCACCTGCAGCAGGGTAGTGAGGAAAGGACTCCCATTCAGAGATTAGGTCCATGCCTGGGCCAGGTTGGAGGCTTAACCCTGATGATATCCCTTGATCTGTGGCTATTGCTCAACCTCGGTGTCAGCTCTACAGAACCAAATGTAGAGATAGTTGCTTTGAACTAGCTTCGAAGAACTCAGGGCGGTTGCTATAGCACTGACCGATGGCCCCTTCGCTAAAGCCTTTTAGGTTTTTACTCATCTCTGGGTTAGATCCAATGGTCTAAAAGTTTAGTTTTTTATTTGAGAAAAACTACAGACTGATAGGTTAATGACACTTCTTGGGACTACAAAGTGCAATAACATGGCCTTTTGAACTAGCTGGGTCACTCATGTAGGGTATGCCTTCTGTTGTCACATTGCCAATCAAGATGCCACTCAAGACTGCCATCAGCATTGCTCAGGTGCATCATTCTGCTGGGCCTGGCAATAGCCACCATATAGATGTGTCAGGAAGCACCATGCTTGTGATGCAGCGGTGACTGCAAGGCAGGCCTGTGAAGATGCCAGCGCAGAGGTTACGTATGATGAGCTGTCACTCCTGCCCTGCCCATTGTTCTCTTGGCAGAGTGACCACACCAGACCATGCCCTCCCCTCATAGCTCTTCCCAGGGCCTCACCGGTGTTGAAACTTTTTCAGGTTACAGCATTACTGCTCCAGACTGACTAGTAGATTCCAACCACACTCTTGGAGCCCTTACAGTGAGTCTGTGTCATGGTTTTGGCTTTCTGGGTCATTTGCAGCTTGATAATTATATAGTTTTTGTTTTTACCACAAAGGGCCCTCAACAAAGTGCTCAATCTCAGTACTCAGTGGGAAGCTCACACTCCCATCCCAGTCAGAAGTCTGATATTAGTGAACTTTGGAATGGCTTCTTTAAAACTCAGTTCAAGTTGGGGTTGTGACAGATGCCCGTTATCCCAGCACTTGGAAGATAAAGGCAGAAGGATCAGACCTCAAGGCCATCCTCAGCCACGTAATTGGAGGCTATTTGAGATATGGACCTGTTTCAAAAACAAAAGAATGGCTGGAGAGATGGCTTGGTGGGCAAAGGTGCTTGCCAGCAAGCTTTGCAACCTGAGTTCAATTCCTGGGACCCACATGGTGTAAGGGGAGAATCTACTCCCACAAGTTGTCCTTTGACCTGCACATAGGCACGATGACATCTTCTCCCCTCCCTCAAAAAAGGTGTAAAAGAAACGAAAAAAAAAAAAAAAAATCCAGAGCAAAACCATTAGAAGCAAAACGTCAGTTAAATGGATTTCTGACTTAGATTCCTCACCTCTTCCTGGTTCCCATCAGGCAGTTTGGACGTTAACTCCGAGAGAGATTATTTCAGCTACTTCCTGCTACTGATCGAGATAGCTGATTACTATTCTAAAACTGGGATTCCCTTTGATATTTCCTGGGCACTTCTCTGTATACTAATAGTAGCCTGGACTGGTTGGTCATAGAAATTTCACACTAATTCGGGCTCTCTTACCTGCATCCTTGCTGAATTTGTGCCACCCCGAAGTCATTGACCACTTAGTCGAGTACAATGCCGTGAGAGTTAACCATGCAGGTCAAAGTGGGCAGCATAAAAGTCTCTGTAAGTTAAAAAAAAAAAAGTCTTAAGCCAGTCTCAGAAAGACAGAACACGTTTTCTCTTACTTGTGTTTTTCAAGCTTACTTAGTTATTTGAGAGGACACAGCAGAAGTAAAATTGCCCAGGGAGACAAAGGGGACTTGTTCATGGGAGGAGGATATGAGGGGGAGTCTGCTCAATATGATATACGCATGTTTGAAATGTAAAAAAAAAAAAAAAAAGTTTTCAGGCGGGCAGTGGTGGCGCACGCCTTTAATCCCAGCACTCGGGAGGCAGAGGCAGGTGGATTTCTGAGTTCGAGGCCAGCCTGGTCTACAGAGTGAGTTCCAGGACAGCCAGGGCTACACAGAGAAACCCTGTCTTGAAAAAAATAAAATAAAAAAACAAAACAAACAAACAAACAAACAAAAAAAACCAAAACTTATCCTTCCTGAATCTGATTTTTTTTTTTTGTATTTAGAAAATTAATTTTATTACTGCATTTTTAAGGCTGGATCAGGAGATTTAATTATCTTTAGCCACAGGCTTCTTTCTTAACCTCACCATTTCTTTCCTGCTTTTTCTTATTTTTTTTATTGTTTAAAACAATTTTAAGTTTAAATATATTTTAATCTTATTCTTCCCCACCTCCAAGTCCTTACAAATCCTATCTGCATCCCTCCCACCCAACTTTTAAGTTTTTCAAAAAACAAACAAACAAAAACCCAATACAACAAAACTCCCCAAACCAAGAAAACAAAATAAAACACCTAAACAGAAAATAAAACAAACCCCACCAAACTGTAACCAAATGAAAGCACACATACAAAATGGAGTTCGTCATATGCTGGCCAACACTCCTGAGCAGGAGGCCTGTTGTGGAGTGGTTGATATATCTAGTGTCATTTCAACAGAGAAAAATGATTTTGCCTCATCCCAAAAAAGATATTCAGTTGTTAACATCTACCCTATGGCTAGGTTTTCATTCATTCATTCTTTCATTCATTCAGAAAATATATAACTAAAATATAACCAGATAAAAATCATCACATTCAAATTGGACAGAACAAACAAATAGAGGGAAAAGCCCGAGAGAGAAGGCACAAGAATCAGAGACCTAGCTGGGCAGTGGTGGCGCATGCCTTTAATCCCAGCACTCGGGAGGCAGAGACAGGTGGATTTCTGAGTTTGAGGCCAGCCTGGTCTACAGAGTGAGTTCCAGGACAGCCAGGGCTACACAGAGAAACCCTGTCTCGAAAAACCAAAAAAAAAAAAAAAAAATCAGAGACCTTGTTCTTGTTCACACACTCAGTAGTCCCTTAAAAACACTAAATTGGAAGTCATAATATATGCAGAGGACCTGGTGCAGACCTGTGCAGGCCCTGTGCACGCTGCTTCAGCCTCTGACTTCACATGAGCTTGGATCATGTTGATTTAGAGGGCCACTTTCTTGGTGTCCTCCATCCCCTCTGGCTTCTATACTCTTTCTGACTTCTCTTCAGTGGGATTCCCTGAGCTCTGAGGGAAGGGATTTGATGGAACCATCCCATTTAGAGCTGAGTGTTCCAAGGCCTCTTACTCTCTGCATGTCTGGCTGTGGGTCTCTATGTTTGTTTCTATCTGCTGTAGAAGGAAGCTTCTTTGATGATGGCGGAATAAGGCACAATCTATGTGTCATTAGGAGTCATTTTCACTACATTTCATTTATTAATTATTTTTGTTTCTTCTTCTTCTTCTTCTTCTTCTTCTTCTTCTTCTTCTTCTTCTTCTTCTTCTTCTTCTTCTTCTTCTTCTTCTTCTTCTTCTTCTTCTTCTTCTCCTTCTCCTTCTCCTCCTCCTCCTCCTCCTCCTCCTCCTCCTCCTCCTCCTCCTCCTCCTCCTCCTCCTCCTCCTCCTCCTTCTAGATCAGTACTATTTGGTTTTACCTTAGGTTCTTGGGATATCTACTGCCTGCTTCTTGGTCACCCAAGCAGTATCAGGTGGGTTCTGTCTCATGGAGTAGGCCTTAAATCAGTTATTGGTTAATTACTTCCACAAGCTTATACCACCATTGCCCTAGCATATCTTGCAGGCAGGACACCATTGTAGATCAAAGCGTTTGTGGCTGGGTTGGTGTTTACATTTCTCTTTTGGTAGTCTGCACCTGATTCTTGATTGAGAACTCTGCTTCTGAGCTGAGACGAGAAAGGGTAACTTGAACTGCTGTGATGGAGGAAACTGATTTTGTGGTGATGAAGGGAACAGTTTCAACATCTAGAAGAACATTTGAGGTGCTGAGTTCGTAAGGCACTGTAATAACCTTGTGTCATTTAGAGCACACCTGGAAGGCCCAGGTGCATCTCTTCTTGAAGGTCACAAAGCCATCAGTGGTAAAGCTGCTGAGTATGCCTTCTTTCCATATGGCTGTGTCCATGATTTTGGTATTCATTTCCTTTACCTTAGCAGGATTCTACTGGATAAAGCAGATGATAGCCCAGCTTCTGCACCCGGTACAGAAAGCACTTGTTTTAACACTGCTTACTGGATTCTACGCACATACACCCTCTTTGTTGCCTTTGCAAAGTCATTCCCTGGGGTGAATGAGTTTGTCTAATGGCAAAGACACAGCAGTTTGGGACAATCTTCTCAAAAATAGGGATTAGACTCCATATCTAAACCAGACTGGTGGTTCTGAGGCTTATCAGTTTGCCATTTGTCCCTGTTGGAGGAACTGTCAACCTCTGCCCTAATCTTTTATTTCCTGAGTAGAGGTCAACAGTTAGCTTGCCTCTCCTGACAACACAACAATTAGAAAAGGCCTTCAGATGGTTAAGGAAATAACACTGATAGATCCTGGGGTGCTCTGACGACCATAGAGATTTCTACAAAATGAAGCAATTCTTAGCTGCTACACAATCTCCCTAGGAAGAAAATGGATCCATTATTTATACACCCTTTGCCAGTAATTATCTGTATAAAAGGAGCCATCTAACTAGAAAGGTCAGTGAAAGTTTAGCTGATGTTAGACACAACCAGACCTTGACTCTGGAAGGAATTCAGGTCACCTCAGCTCACTGGGGGTGTTAATAGGTGAAAGATTGCCTTCAACTTCCTCCTCAGTGACATCTGTGACTCCTGTGCCTGGATTAATGTCTCTGGCCAAGTGGAGAGGTCAGAAACTTAAAAAACAAGTCACCTGGATGTATGGGATAAAGTTGGATAGTTTCAGAACCTTAGGGTCATGGCTGTGGCCATCAGCCCCTGTCAACTGCTCTTGTTCTCCCCATACAATCTGATTGATGTTAGGTCTCAGACCTGGGACATATTAAAGCAGATGTTGGCCACCAGGTTCTCCCAGCACCCCTCAGTCCCTACTGTTGCAGGGTCCTCCTGGCTAGCGTACGTTGCCTCTACCCTAAACTTCTCCAGCCCAGGGTTGGGCTGCTCCTTTCCTAGATACCCTTCCCTGTGTAATCCAGCCATTTATTCTTCACCCTCCTAGCCTTTTGGTTTGGCTCTCCCCTCTTCTCTCCCCCCTCTCCTCAGATGGCCCAGTGCAGTCTGGTCATGTTCCCTCTGGACTAGCTCAGTTGTCCCTGCCTCTGCCTATGCTCCCCCTTTTATCTACAATAACCGTTCTCTTTTGCCATACCTGAAGACAGGAGGGTCACGTCTTGGGCTGGAGAAGTGGCTCAGTGGTTAAGAAAACTAGCTGCTCTTTCAAAGGACTGGCAAAATTTCAAGCTCTCAAAAACAGCTCAGAACTGTTTGTAACTCCAATTCCTGGGGATCTGACGCCCTCTTAGGACCTCCATTGGTACCAGTCATGCACATGGCACACAGACATACAGACAGACAGGCAAAGCACCTGTTTACAAATTAAAAACAGTTCTTTAAAAAAAAAAAAAAAAGGTTCAAAGCTCGTGAGCCACAAAGTAAGTTTGAGGCTAGCCTGGGCTACATGAAATACAGTCTTTAAGAAGCAAGTAAAACTAAAACAAAACCAAAATTATGCACTGTAAGTATGTGTAGAGAGAATCTCTTATAAGCATTACCTGTCAATTAAAAAGCCAATGGCCAAGAGCTGAGGGAGGAAATAGAAGGTGGGACACTGACAGGAAGAAAGAGAATTCTGGGAAATAGGGTATAAAAGAGAGACTGGGGAGCCTTGAGACAGGATGAGAGACTGACAAGGAGAGATGCAAAACCAGCATGCAGATGAACTTGGAGAGACAAGCAGGGAGATGCTGAGGAGGCTTGAAGGAAGAAGGGACTGAAGGAGAGATAACTAACCACATGGTAGACATAAAATGTACTAAATAAGTTATGAGCTAGTCAGGGAATGGGCCAACGCTTGTGGCCTAGGCGTTTATTAATGACTAGTCTCAGAGTCATCATTCCAGGAGCCAGGGCCTGAAAGGAAAACTTGGTCGATACTACATTTACAAGTATGTGCATATAAATATAGTACATCTCAGAAAATATGCACTATAAAAATGTGTTTAGGGCCAATCCTGGTGACACATGCCTGTAATCCTAGCAATTTGGGAAGCTGAGGCAGAATAGCATGTAGTTCTGGGCCAGCGTGGTGAGTTTCAGGCTACCCTATGTAATTGTGGCACTTTTGCAATTGAGGCCCTGCCTCTATTTTTTAAAAAAGTGGTTAGTTTCATTAGTAGTGAAAGAATGCTATAAAAGCAAACTATGCTTTGTTACCTTTCAGGTTAGTAGAGGTTGGTAACTTAGGATGGGAAGGGGGGAGCTAAGCACCCTCATGTAGTGGTGCTAACTCTGAGGTGGCTGGTGACCTCCTCAACCTGGTGGAATCATGTCTGTTAGAGTCCCCACTTCCATTAGTGGACAAGACTTGTGCTTTATTTCTGGACAACAGGATGGCATTCCTGTGATTACATTATATTGCTTGTGATTCCAAAGGGAGGTAGAGGAAAGAGGGAATGAAGGAGAGAGACAAAGGGAGAGAGAGGAGGGAAGGAAGGGGGAGGGGGAGAGAGAGGGAGACAGGGATGGACAGATGGATGGACAGAGACAGAGAAGTGATGGACAGATGGTCAGAGACAGACAGATGGACGGACAGGCAGAAACACAGAGACACAAATATAGAGAGAAGTCAAGTGAACTGCAAGCTGCCTCTAGAGCTTAAGGGTTGGTTTCCAGCTGACACTCACTCGGCCCAAAGGCAATAATTTCTGCAAAAAACCTGAATAAGCCAGGAGGAGCTTTCTCACTGGAGGCCACATGCCTAGTGGGAACGGATCATAATGGACACATCGAATGCGCTTTTGTGAAACCTCGGGTGAAGGGCTCAGCTAAGCCTTGCTTCTGACTCACAGGAACTGCTTTTTATTCTTTTCTTTAAAACATTTTTTTGAGGGCTGGAGAGATGGCTCAGAGGTTAAGAGTACTGATTGCTCTTCCAGAGGACCTGAGCTCAATTCCCAGCAACCACATGGTGGCTCACAACCACCTGTAATGGGACCTGACTCCCTCTTCTGGTGTGTCTGAAGACAGCTATAATTGTACTCATACACAAAATAAATAAATAAATCTTTTAAAAAAACTTTTTTTGAGATTTATTTTTATTTTATATGTGTGTTGCCTGCATTTTTGTCTGTTCACCATATGTATCCAATGCTCTCAGAGGCCATCAGATCCCCTGGAACTGGAGTTACAGATGGTTGTAAACTGCCATGTGGTACTTAAAGCCAGGTCTTCTGGAAGAGGAGTCAGTGCTCTTAACCACTAAGCCATGCCTCTAGCTTAACATTCTTTTTTTTTTTTTTTTTAATAAAGACGAATTAATTTTAAGTTATCATATAAAATACGGAGCTTCACTATGACCTTTTCACATACAGATCACTCACTGTACTTGGGTCGGTTTGACTCCCTCCTCCACGCCTTCTGTCTCCTTTCCAGTTCTCTTCATATTCCTAAATACCTTCTACTTTCCTGCCATGACTAGCTATACACACACACGCACACACACATTCTCTCTCTCTTAAATTTAGATTTTGTGTATGAATAAAAACAAGCAATAGTTTTCTTAGTCTAACAATTTGCTTTGTATGACAATATGAAGTTCTCTAGTTCTGTTTCCCTGCTGTGACATAATTTCCTTCTTCACAGGTGAATGAAACTCCATGTGTATATGTAGCACATTTTCTTTGTCCGTTTGTCTGTGGATGGGTGTTAGGCTGGTTTTTATCGGGACTATTATTTTTTTTTTTTTTTTTTTTTTTTTTTAAAGATTTATTTATTTATTATATGTAAGTACACTGTAGCTGTCTTCAGACACCCCAGCAGAGGGCATCAGATCTCATTATAGATGGTTGTGAGCCACCATGTGGTTGCTGGGATTTGAACTCAGGACCTTCGGAAGAGCAGTCAGTGCTCTTACCCGCTGAGCCATCTCTCC
>CM052705.1:61790266-61823772 GCA_028551405.1 Uromys caudimaculatus | reverse complement strand
ATCGGGACTATTATGAGCAAGCAAACGTACAGGCTCTCTGTGGTGTACTGACTCAGTGCTTTGGTTATATGCTGAGGAGTGGTCTAGCTGGACCACATGGACATTCCACATTTAGAGTTTTTTTTTTTTGTTTGTTTGTTTGTTTGTTTTGTTTTTTTCGAGACAGGGTTTCTCTGTGTAGCCCTGGCTGTCCTGGAACTCACTCTGTAGACCAGGCTGGCCTTGAACTCAGAAATCCACCTGCCTCTGCCTCCCAAGTGCCGGGATTAAAGGCGTGCGCCACCACTGCCTGGCTTGAGTTTTGCTTTTTTGGCTTACATTGTATTGTTCTGAAGGTTATCATCTCCCCCCCCCCCCCAGCCCCTTTCGCTCTCTTTCCTTTGATAGAGTCTTGCTGCACTGCCTAGGGTGGCCTGGTGTTTCTAAGGTTCAGTGATCCCCTGCCTCATTCTCTCCTGATTGATGTTTTGATGACTCCTCCCCCCCATTAGATTTTTAAAACCACCAACTATGTATTAATAACATATCATGTTTTACTTTGACTAGTTTTAGAGTTTATACAAAAAGGATTTTTTTGTCCTGGTTTGTTTTTTTGAGATTAGGGTCTCACTGGTTTTGATGGGTCTGAAACAAGCTTTGTAGACTGGACTGGCCATGAGCTCACAGAGATCTGTCCATCTCTGGGATAAAAATCCCAAGTGACAGGATCAAAGGTGTGTGCCATCTCAACAGGCAAATAGGAAATGTTTTGTGACCACTTTTACAGTTTTGGGTTTTTTCTTTTTTTTTGCCTGTTTGTATACTGAATCCTACTATTGCCTGTGGATTTAATTCATTCTGTTTCACTCCTGTGTAGCATATTCCATTTTATGAATCTATATAACAATTCTCATATCTTCTACTATGTTAATTTGTATCTCATAAGCAATACATGAGTTATTGCTTGCTTTTAAATGTGAAAACCAGATGTTCATGGTGATGCAGACCTTTAATCCCACACCCAGAGGCAGATGGATCTCTATGAGTTCAAGGCCAACCTGGTCTACTTAATAATCTCTAGGCCAGACAAGGTTACATAGTGAGACCTTTTTTCAAAAGAGAGGGTGGGGCCGGGTAGTCTAGCAATGGTCATTTGGAAACTGGGAAGACTGGGAACCAGGAGCTGCTCATCAGTACAGTCTGGGTTGAAGACCTGGAAGATGCTGAAGACCATCTGTCTGTTAGGTTATAGAGAGGGAGAGGAGAAAGGAGAGTAGACTCCAAAGAAAGGCCCTTAGGTCAGTGGCCTTCAGGTGACACAGCAAGTCGTATGCTGAGATCCAAAGCAAGAGAGGATTCTGTCCTGCTAGACAGAGCAAGGTGTCTAAAAGTTTCTGATGGGAGGCCCTTGAACCACGAGGAAGCAGGCTTAGTTCATATGTGCCCTGTGCTATGGGACAGAACCAGGGGGAAGCAAGGCATACGTGGCTTATGTAATGGGTCACAGAGCAGCTAGACACTAGAAGGGTTTTTGGTTGACGTGTGAGTGCAGTACAGTTGCCTTAAACCTTGGGTAGCAGGAGGACTGGGCTTGTTTCCCATCCTGCTGCAGTCTTTGCTTAGGATACAAAGGACATGGGTGCTTTAACACTGCCGGTATTTGAACCACAGACTCTGAATTAATGGTAGTGAAGATTCCTGGAAGTTTCAAAACCGATTGCAGAGTCCGATCGGCTGCTTGGACCTGCTGGGATAGGAGGAGGTTGGAGTGTTGCAGACCCAGACTATAGTTATGCCTCATTTTGTCCCACCAATAGCCATTTCTTGCCCTCCTTAGTGCCCAACCTAACATCCTGTGATCAACAGATAGAAATCTTTTGTAATTTACTAACTTAGCAGACTAGTAAGTAGCTTCCAGGAGTGGAAGAGTTTAAAATGTCATCAGAAAGCATCTGAGGCCTATAGGAGAGATTCCCCCATTTTGCTGTAGTTGCTTCTGTGATGTTTCAAGCAATGTACTTCATTTTAAAAATGTATTTACTTTTAAAAATTTATTCTTAATTTAACTTAATGTGTGTGTGTGTGTGTGTGTGTGTGTGTGTGTGTGCATGTGCATGTGTGCAAGTTATGTACACATGAATGCAGGTGCCGCCGGGCAGTGGTGGCGCATGCCTTTAATCCCAGCACTCGGGAGGCAGAGGCAGGTGGATTTCTGAGTTCGAGGCCAGCCTGGTCTACAGAGTGAGTTCCAGGACAGCCAGGGCTACACAGAGAAACCCTGTCCCGAAAAACCAAAAAAAAAAAAAAAAAAAAAAAATGCAGGTGCCAGTGGAGGCCAGAGGTATCAGGTCCCCTAGTGCTGGAATTACACTCAGTTGTGAGCCACCTAGTGTGGGTGCTGGGAACTGAACTTGGGTCTTCTGGAAGTGCAGCAAGTGCCCTGATCTGTTGATTGCCGTGACTCCTGACTCTCTTTGTTTTGTTACTGCAAAGCTTGGTGAAACTGTTTCCTCGTTGGAACATGGAACACATGGTGCATGTGTGCTACTGTCCCCAGAGGCTAGAGTGTCAGATCCTGGAGCCAGGGTTTCAGGTGGATGTGAACTGCCTGATGGTGAATGCTGGGAACTAAACCTGGGTCCTCTGCAAGAACGGAATGTACGTTTAGCTGCTGAGCCATTTCTTCAGCCCCTTCACACACACCCATGTTTTTGGAGGAAGGATCTCTTATTAAACTGGTACTCACTAATTCTGCTAGACCAGCTGGCCATACAGCCCAGGGATTTGCCTCTCAGCACTTGAATGATAGTACATGATGCCAGCTTGGTTTTCACATGGTCCTGGGAACCAAATTCAGACCCTCAAGCACTTTACTGACTGAGCCATCTACCCGTTTCTAAATTTTTGAGAAACAGCCACATTAAGTCCCAGTGGCTGTAACATTTTATATTCTATCAACAGTGCACAAGAATACTAATTTAATCATATCCTCGATCTCATTTGAAAGTAGCTATCTTAATGAGAGTGAGGATATATCTCATATTAATCTTTATTTGCATCCCTTAATGATTAGTGGTGTTGAATGTCTTTTTAGTTATTGCCTTTAGACCTTTTTTGTTGTTGTTGTTTTTATAAGACTTTTTTTTTTTTTTTTTTGGCTGTCCTGGAACTTTCTCAACAGACCAGACTGGCCTTGAACTCAGATCTGCCTGCCTCTCAAGTGCTGGGAATAAAGGTGTTTGCCACCATGCCTTGCCCTGCCACCCTCTAAAACTTTTTATTAATCCTTTGTGAATTTCACATCATGCGGGCACCTCAATCCCACTCATCTCCCCATACCTTCCACTCTGCCCTCAACTTTTGCACCCCCCCCCAGGAAAAAAAGAACCTAATCAACCAACCAACCAACCAAGTTGGTTGGTTCACAGTGGAAGCTGCAGTGAGTCGAGGTGAGTCATGCAGTGTACCCTTCAGCCCCAACAGTTTTACTTGTAAAGGTTCATTGCGATGAGTCGTTGGTCTGGTTTGAGGCCTTTGGCTTCTGTGACTCCATCCCTGGGATCCTTCAGAACCAAAGCTGCAAGATCTCCAGAACACAGGGCAACAACGAGACATCCGAGAGGAGAGCCAAGGACAGGGCTGTGGCACCATACCCAGTTTATCTATAATATTTTTTTATGGTTTCCACCTCAGAATTTAGTTACAAAGATGAAACAAAGTATCCTGCATTAAAACAAAACAAAACAAACCCCTCTCCAACAGAAACAACCATTCATAGGCTGTTCCCCACAGAAGTTGTCAACCTCACAGTATCTGGGCCTTTGGACTCATTTTCCATTGGTTTAGAGCATGGATTTTCTTGGGGTGTAGCAAGAAGAGGGGGAGAAATGAGAGAACTTTTCTTCTACAAGGTGTTTTTCCGCTTTTTTGGACAAGTACTTGCTGCTGTAAAGACTTAACAGCCACACCCATGCACATATGGGTGGCTCTAGCTGGATTTGTTGGGTCATCCAAAAAAAAAAAAAAAGACATGAAGTTGGGTTGGGGGTGTGTTGGGATTCTGGGAATAGGGGTAGACATGCTCATATTTCTCTATCTACGTACATGAAATTATCAAGAATAAAGAAAATTGAAATCTCTAAGAAAAATTTAACCACATGCATCAGGCTAGGGTGAACTCATTTCTTTTAGACAAGTAGAAGAAGCTTAGTGCTGTAGGTTATTGTGTCGGACTGCGTTATCCATCAGAAAGTTCACTGTGGCTTGGGATTCTGATGTATTTCCTGCCAGCTGTCTTTGGGCTGGTGCTTTATGGCACCCTTGTTCAGATAGGAAGCATCAGTGTTGGAGGATTTATGACGCCTAACCCAATTTTCCATCACCGTACCTTGACTTTGGCCTTAGAAGTTGTAGCCCATATAAAGCAATTGATGGCTACCCTCTGGAGGCAAATGACCCTCTTTAACTCCAGGGCAATAGCTAATAAGGTCTTGATAATTGTGACTCCCCCCACTGTCAGCTGTGACTTCCTGCACCTCTCTGAAGTCGCCTGGGATTGATGGATTCCACTTGTAAGAGGAAGTCACTCCTAGTGACTTTCCCCTTTTATCCTTAGCCTCGATAGGGCCCCTAGAATGGGAGTAATGAAGTCATTTTTCTTCCAGTGTGGTCTTCTATAATGAAATATGGTGTAAATTCATCTTCTCTTGAACATACCATTTTTCCCTTGTCAGATCTGCAGTCTTTCCTTGACTGAACCAATTTGTTATCTACAAAAGCCTTGGCCCTGTATTTCCCTTTGATTCTAGAAACTCTGGTTTGGGCCAAAAGGAGCTTTCAACTGTAAATTTAGTAGAGAGTCAGATCTTTCCTCAACCAAGACATTGGGTCTCCCCTTTAATGAATTTGAGAGAAAAATAAATGTATCTTATTGGTAACCCTCTGCAATGCTTCAAAGCGTCAGTTTTCAAGCACAGTGGACGAAACCCCTCTGGCTATGCTAGTTTTTCTATACATCCTACAAGTGAGAGATGCCTTAGTCATGATCAGAAACAAAGATGGGATAGTCTGGTTTTCCCCATTTAACTGAATCATTGCTCATGAATTTGTGGAGTCCCAGGTCAAACCCCTCATGCTCCGGCTTGTCTGAAGCAAGTGCTTATTTTATTTTACTTTTCCAGTTCTTTATAGATTCTGTACATTAATCCTTGGTCAGATGTAGGTTATTTCTTCTCTCTGCTGCTTTTCTTTTTTTCAGTGTCCCCCCCCCCCTTTTTTCTTTTTAACTGCAGGATTGCATGTAGCTGGGACTGGCTTCTAACATAATATGAGTGCAGCCAAGGCTGACCTTGAACTTCTGATATTTCTGCTTCTACCTCCTAAGTCCACCATGCCTTCCTGTCTGCCTGTCTTCTTTTCTTCCTTCTTTTTTTCAGTGGCGCTGGGGATTGAACCCAAGGCCCTGTACATGCTAGACAAGTGCACTATCAATTAAACCATGTCTCCAGCCCTTAAAGTCCACCGTTCTAACCACTAAGACCAAATGTTTGGCATTGGTCTGTTGTTGACATTAGCGCTATCTTTCCATAGCTGAAATTCTTTAGATGGGTTAAGTAACGGTGCCTGCTTCCCCCCTTTCAGACGTTTTTCTTGTAGGTAGATCCTCAATCTCCTGGCAAATAAGTTTCAATTCGGTTCTTCTACAAATTCATCGCTTTAATATTCAAATTAAAGTGGATTTAGCAAGAAACACAGCATACATTCCAGGGGGTTGAGGTCATGTAAACAACCACTTATCTTAGAATATTCTTGACTTGTCTCAGGTCTAGCAGGTTTCTTTTACTTCTTTGGCTGTCTCCGCCATGCCACATCTGAACGTTATGTGGAAATGCTCCAGCTTAGACATTATAAGCTCTGAGTCTTTATTATTATTATTTTAATGATTTATCTATTTTACTTGCTGTCTTAGTTAGGGTTTCTATTCCTGCACAAACATCATGACCAAGAAACAAGTTGGGGAGGAAAGGGTTTATTGAGCTTACTCTTCCACACTGCTGTTCATCACTAAAGGAAGTCAGGACTGGAACTCAAGCAGGTCAGGAAGCAGGAGCTGATGCAGAGGCCATGGAGGGATGTTACTTACTGGCTTGCTTCCCCTGGTTTGCTCAGCTGGCTTTCTTATAGAACCCAAGACTCCCAGCCCAGGGGTGGTACCACCCACAAGGGGCCCTACCCCCTTGATCACTAATTGAGAAAATGCCTTACACCTGGATCTCATGGAGGTATTTCCTCAACTGAAGCTCCTTTCTCTGTGATAACTCCAGCTTGTGTCAAGTTGACACAAAACCAGCCAGTACACCTGCATTGGCATTTTGCCTGCATCTGTGTCTGTGTGAAGGTGCGGATCCCCTGGAATTGGAGTTCCAGACAGTTGTGAACTGCCATGTGGATGCCAAGTGGAACTGACTGTGGGTCCTCTAGAAGAGCAGTCAGTGCTCTTAACTACTGAGCCATCTCTCCAGTCCTATTAATTAATTTATTTTAAAAGACAGCATCTCATGTAACCCAGGCTGGCCTAAAATTCACCATATGGCTGAAGGTGACCTTATCTTCTGTTCCTTCTGTCTCTACCTCCTGAGTTCTGCCATTACAGGCATGAGCCACAATGTCGGGCTGACTTACTCTTTCTATTCCTTCAAGCTCTCTTTGGTCCTCTTACCTTCGAATGTCTGTTGTAATACAGTTTGCAGGTTCCCAACAATATCCACTCCCCTTCCCCTTCCCTTTTTTTTATTTGGTGCTGGGAATGGAACTGAGAACTTTTCACATAATATGCAAATGGCCACCACCGAGTGACAGACACCCTTAACCTCTTCCTTTTTTGATATGGTGAGATTTCTGGTTTGAGCTGAGGTGCATGGCTGCCCTTTCAGATAGCTGGGACTACGTGACTACATTATGGCCAATGGGATATGAAGGAAGGTAACACAAGCAATTTCCAGAGTATGACTTTAGAAGGAGAGGGCAGATCTCCCTTGTGCCCCGAATCCCCCCACCCCCATTTTGCTGACTAGAGTTTGAACACAATGGCCAGTCATCTAAGACTTTTGTAGAAGATGGTGGCCATCATGAGAGTAGTGAAATTAAGCAACCCTGGCCAGGAAGACAAGGGCTGAGTTCAAGTCCTTGCCTCCACAGGCTATGATGGGAAGCTGCAGTGACCTACGTCAGCCCCTGCCTGAAGTGATTCAGGAGCCGCCCCACCAGAGCGCATGGTGTGGGACATCACTGCCTTCAATTTTGTTGGATGGAACAGGTGAAAATTCCTGATATTGTGTCTGTGCTCTTTCCTAAGTTGGATGACTCTTTTTCCTTTGTATTTACTTGTTTTTAGATAAGTATATTTATATAGATAGAAATCTTTTCATGTGAAGGTCAGAACTCAGCTCAAACTAGATTAAGTCTAAAATGGGAATTTATTGACTTAATACTACTTCTGGATTTCATCAGTGATGAATTCAGGAGTAGATCTGGACCCAAGTTTGTAAATCTCACTTTCCTTCCTTTTCCTCTCCCCTTCTTTATTCTGCTTCCTATATCAGTCATACTGTCTCTGATTTTGAGGTGTGTTCCTGTGTGTATTGAGTAATGAGTGGTATGGCTGCTGAGCCTGAAGCCCAGATTGTTTCTGGCCCAGCTACCCTACAGGAACCAGATAGTCTCTCTCTCAACATCTGTAGAAAATGTAGATGCATGCTGGGTGGTGGTGGCATATGTGTTTAATCTAAGCACTCGGGAGGCAGAGGCAGGAAGATCTCTATAAGTCTGAGGCCAGCCTGGTGTACAGAGTGAGTTCCAAGGCAGCCAGGCTACACAGAGAAACCCTGTGGACACTCATGTGTTCACCTTGCCACTTCCTCTGCTCATCCCTAGGACCAAGAGGAAGAAACACAACGATGACTAAGATGTAGGCACTTTGATTGGCATTTCCTCCAGAGCCACAAGAACCAAGGAGTTAGTTCCTCAAAGAAAGGACACAGTGAACAGGCAGGAGAGAAGAGGGGGAGCAGAAGAAAGAGGAAGAGGAAAGTATCCAAAGAGCCTGTATAAGTACCCTGGTGCTTACCGCCACTGTCCCTTCTACCACGGTCCTCCCTGGCTGGCAATGGATCTAGGCTCTGAGCAGTTCCTGTAGGTTTGTAGCCTCTTTCAGAAAACTACCTATGACAGTCATCATATAGTCTAGATCTGAAATGTACCCTTCTCCCAAAATGTAATCAATGTAGTAATGTTACCCAAGGAACCCCCTGGGGAGATGGTGACAACTTTAAGAAGTGGGGCTCAGTGGGAGTTGTAGGTCATGAGGACGTGGCCTTAGAAGGGGCAGCGAGACCTCACCCTTTCTTCTTTCTCTTTTGTGACCCTGCAGTGAGGTTAATTAATTTCCTCTAACATGTGCTCTTGTCAGAATAGTTTGCTTAATTGAGAACCAAAAACAAAGAAACAAATCAACTAGTGGCCCAACCTCCCAAGCTATGAGCTCACGCTTCTTGTAAAAATAATAGAAAGCGGACTAATATGGTACCATGCTATGGACTAAGAAACAGGCTTAGAAGACAAATACACTGGCTTGAAGTCACAGAGCTAGTCTGTCTGACTTCAGGCCCACAGATTTTCTATTACACACCTACTTTGTACCATGCCAACCTTTGCCTTACTGAGGAGTCTTCTGCCTTTCTGTCATTCACAAACAACCCCAGTGAGGAGGATCCAGAAGAGTATATGGCTTTTAAAATCAACCTTAGTCATGTTGGCCAACTGCAACTTGTTATATAGACCAGGCTGGCCTCAAACTTGACAACCATCCTCCTGCCTCTGTCTCCTGAGTTCTGGGATTAAAGGTGTGTGCCACCATTCCCAGAAATCTTTTAATCCCAGAAATGTTTTAAATATAGTGTTGCAAATATGTATTTAAAAAAACTTGCTAGGCATGAAGAGAATGCGTGTGTGATCCACCGGGCGGGGCGGGGTAAGGCCTGGAGGTAAAGTCCAGTGCCAGAACCCTGTGTGACCCACTGGGCGGGGCAGGGCAGGGCCTGGAGGTAAAGTTCAGTGCCGGAACCCTTGCTTGTATGCACAAGGCCCCAGGCTTACTTCCCAGCATGGAAACAACTTTTAAAGTAATCTTGCCTTTTTTCTCTAGCTTTATACTGTTCAAGTAATTTGTTATTTGCCATTAGTTGTTAAAGATTATGAATATATTGCTAGGCGGTGGTGGCGCACGCCTTTAATCCCAGCACTTGGGAGGCAGAGGCAGGCGGATTTCTGAGTTCGAGGCCAGCCTGGTCTACAGAGTGAGTTCCAGGACAGCCAGGGCTACATAGAGAAACCCTGTCTCGAAAAAACCAAAAAACAAACAAACAAACAAAAAACAAACAAAAAACAAACAAAAAAACACCCCCAAAAACAAAAACAAAAACAAAAACAAAACTTGTGAAAAAGAAAAAAAAAAGATTATGAATATATGAGTAAATACCATTTTTAGAGCATTAAAGTATAATTTTAGTGTTGACGTGCAAGCTGTGAGTAGCGGGCCAAGGGAGAAGGCCAGTGGGTCTGTTATTTCTAGTTTAAATGTGTTTCATCTATTCAGTGGAGAAATGGAGAGAAAGGAATTAATATGTATTTAAGGCTAGGGTGATGCTCAAGGCACTTGGAACACATGTTAAGTCTCCCTGTTAGCGAAGTGCAGGATGTCGTAGAATTTAGGGGCACGGGGCATTAGTTACTGGGCTGGCGTTCTTTTTCTTCCTGTGGGCTACTACCACAAGAGGGCTAGTCGACCACAGTGTATATAGGGTGGTCAACCATGGTGCAGACATACATAAACTGGGTTTATGTATGGAAAGATCTTTTATTTTTATTTTTATCTTCCTGGTCAGGCCTAGTATCCAGTTCAAAGTCAGTCAATGTCTTATTAGATGGCTCTATACCAAGAATATTACTAAATCACTATGATGGTGACTGTATCAGAACAAGCAATTTCTTTGTTTAAAGAGAATCAAACTGCATAGAAATTGGGTGACTTTTTTTTTTTTTTGGCCAGTGAGGGATTTGTACCTGAAAAGCCATAAAGAATCTGAAGCTGACACATTCCCTCAAAGCTCAAGCAAGCTGAAGTCAAAAGGAGCTTTCAAGTTTCATAGCTGAGCTATATTGGCCAATGTTTGACACATGTTTCTTAATTGGGCCATATAAGGATCCCCTCCCACGCGCTTTTGCACATTAACAGATCCTGAAGGAAGACCTTATCTGATGTTAACTCCTTGCTTCCAGGAGCTTCCTTAGACAATGGGGAGCCTAACCTGCTAACACATTTTACAACACCGTTTGTTCCACGGAACAAACAGCAAAGCAGCAACAGGCCCTTTCTCATGGGAGGCTGGAAACTTCTTTGCTTCTCCGTGATGAGAATATGCTGTCATCATACTTCTGCATGCCAAGCTGCCATGGTGGTTTCTTCTTCATCTCCAGTGCTGTTCTTATCTCCACGTCTGCTAATTAAAATGCATTGAGTGAGTGGTTTTCCTCCTGTAACTGAGTCTGACTGATATAACAGGATGCTAGACCCGGCTTCCCGGTTTTTCCTCAGAACCCTGACAGATGACAAATGTCGCCACTTCCTCGTTAAATGTTGGAACAAATATGTGACACTTGCTAAGAGATTAGGGAACTGGCATTGCCAGTCGTGGCTCTTGATTTGTTTCAGGTGAAGGTGAAGAGGGACTGGGTAAAGGATTCAACCCTCAGTGAAATGAGGGTTGTTTCTATGCTTTTCTGGGAAGACCATTTGCTCAAGCGTTCAGGGAGGGAGCCTTCAGAGTTCCACAACTGTGAGGACTGGGCCTGAGGAGAGGTGACAACTCAGGAAAGAAGAGAGACTTAGGTTATCTTGGAAGGATCTGAAGGGTAAGCAAGGCAGATCCAGTATGGCAGGGCTGAGGGAATAGCAACAGTAGCAGTTGGAGGAGACCCCACCTATGCTGGCATCTATTACAGTCCTCATGGAGAGAGCAGAAAAATTCAACAACTGTGTATCTGCTGCTCACTTGACCAATAAAACAAGAATACATGTTTCATATCCTATCCCTCTCCCTTCTCTCTCAACCCAGAGAGGTGTAAGAGAGATAAGGGGAAGAGGCATAGAACGCATTGATCATATCTAATTCCTTGTCCCTAGCCAGTTTCCCAATTGGAGAGAGTTCCCAGTTTGGGGTATGGGGACATTTTCATTGGGTAAGGGTTTGGAGGTAGATTGTTGAACAACACCAGGATTTATACCTAAACATTTTCTGTGGCTGGAGAATGGATGAGCCAAGAGCCAGGATGGACATGGTCCACACGGTGCTTTTACAGGAACTGTCATGCTTTGAGTTTATTGAATTCTGTACCTGACACAGTGGGACTAGGATAAGGCCACAGAGTCATTTTGAATAGTGTGTTAATGTTTACAGTGCTTTCTGAGTAATTTACACATGAAGTAATTCTAACCTAAACAATCACAGACATAAAATATTCATACTATTAATATACCATTTAATCAGCATCTTAGTTAGGGTTTCTATTGTTGTGAAGAGATACCATGACCAAGGCAACTCTTATAAAGGAAAACATTTAATTGAGGCTGGCTTACAGTTTCAGAAGTTCAGTCTATTACTATTATTATTATGGTGGGACATAGCACTGTGCAAGCAGACATGGTGCTGGACAAGCTGAGAGTTCTACCTCTTGGTCCATAGGCAGCAGAAGAAGACTGCTACATTGAGCATATCTTGAACGTATATAACTTGGAAACCCACCTCTACAGTGATACACTTCCTCCAACAAGGCCACACCCACTACAACAAGGCCACACTTCCTAATAGTGCCACTCCCTCCCTAAGGGCCAAACATTTAAACAGCCGAGTCTATGGGGCCATACCTATTCAAACCACCACAATCAATGACCATTTATTAAAACCGAGTGGGTTCTGGGCTATGAGGACAGCTAAAAGCTGTTCCTTCAAGAACATGCTGGCTAACTGGTTGGTTGTTGGAAAGCTGAGGCAGGAGAGTTACAAATTTGCAGATTTCAAGGCTAGCCTGTTTCATAACACAAACACAGGAGCAAACACAAAACAAGTTTCCCCCTTTCTTTTTACTTTAGGGTCTTGTACATACTAAAGGTCAGTTATTTATTTCTGAGCTACATTCTCAGTCCTACCCTGGGGCAGCATCAGGGCCACAGCAACTTTGAGGCCAGCCTGGTCGATCTAGTGAGTTCCAAGCCAGCAGAGGCTACCATTTCAAAAGACCTAACACTAAAACAGAGTTCTCCAAATCATACCCCACCACCAATTCAGTACTGTACATGAAAGCTCAGCTCTTGCTGTACTGGGTCATATTCTGTTGATGACTCCAGTTTGCCAAAATACAGGTCGTATTGCTCTTGTGGGTAAAATAAAGTTGTATCCAACGAATCCGTTGGATCTATTCTTACCAGTCAAGAAAAGCATGTTTAGGGTTGTTGATTTAAAATAAGGGGTACAAGCAGTGGTGGCGCATGCCTTTAATCCCAGCACTTAGGAGGCAGAGGCAGGAGGATTTCTGAGTTCGAGGCCAGCCTGGTCTACAGAGTGAGTTCCAGGACAGCCAGGGCTACACAGAGAAACCCTGTCTTGAAAAAACCAAAAAAACAAAAACAAAACCAAACCAAAACAAAACAAAAAACAAATAAAATAAGGGTTAAAGGAAATTTATTTTAGGATTTCCTGAGGAGGCCTGTCTTTTAAAGAGAAGCAGTCATCTTGCAGAGCCCTGCCAAGTGTTCTCCCACAAGCAAGCTCGGTTCAGGGTGGAAGCAGCAGGGATTTATCTATTTAATGATTCAGGAGATCCCGAGGAAGCCCCGTACTCCATAAGGAAATCTTTTATAAATCTTCATAAAAATGGATGTAGGGGTAACCCGATGTAGTCACTCATGCCTGCAATCTGAGAACTGGGAGGCTAAAGTAGAGGGATCAGGAGTTTAAGGACTGCCTGTTGTATGTGGTGAGACCATGTTTCAAAATGGGTGGGGGACAAAAGGCAGCCAGCAAGCAAAAAAAGTACTGGAAAAAAGGCGCAAGAGTTTTTAATCTGTGTTCAATATGTAGTATAAGTAAGACAAGCAAAAGCTTTATAAGATCTTGGACTTGGTTTAAATATGACATTACATGATATGTTAAATATTACATGATTTTAAAACCACAAGTAATTAAATTAAAAACCAGAGGCTAGGAGATGGCTCTGTTGGTAAAAGACAAGAATGAGGACCTGAGTTTGATCCCCAGCACCCATTTAAAAATCCAGGTGTACTGGCTGGTTTTGTGTGTCAACTTGACACAAGCTGGAGTTATCACAGAGAAAGGAGTTTCAGTTGAGGAAATGCCTCCATGAGATCCAGCTGTAAGGCATTTTCTCAATTAGTGATCAAGGAGGGTGGGCCCCTTGTGAGTGGTACCATCTGTGGGCTGGTAGTCTTGGGTTCTATAGGAGAGCAAGCTGAGCAAGCCAGGGGAAGCAAACCAGTAAGTAACATCCCTCCGTGGCCTCTGCATCAGCTCCTGCTTCCTGACCTGCTTGAGTTCCAGTCCTGACTTCCTTTGGTGATGAGCAGCAGCATGGAAGTGTAAGCTGAATAAACCCTTTCCTCCCTAACTTGCTCTTGTTCCTGATGTTTGTGCAGGAACAGAAACCCTGACTAAGACACCTGGCATGTTGACATGTGTTTATAACCTAAGTTCTGGGAAGGCAGAGCCAAAAGGATCCCTGTAGGTCACTGGCTAGTTGGTATAGCCAACTGGTTCCAGATGGAAAGAGTCTAAAAAAAAAAAAAAGGATGAGTTTAGTCCATTATCAACATGGCAGGAATGGCAGAGTGCAGGCAGACTTGGTGCTGGAGAAGGAGCTGAGAGTTCTACATCTGGATTAGCAGGCAGCAAGAAGTGAACTGGTTTGAGCTTCTGAGACTTCAAAACCCACCCCTAAGTGACACACCTCCTCCAACAAGGCCACGGCTCCTAATAGTGCCACCACCTATGGCCAAACATGTGGAGACATGAGTCTATGGGGGCCGTTTCCTATTCAAACCACTACAGTATAGATGGTGAGATGGTTTAGCAGGTTTGAATGAAACCATTTCCCATAGGCTCAGGTATTTGAAGACCTGGTCCCCAGTTGGTGGCACTGTTTAGAGAGGCTATGGCATCTTCATCAGGGGAAACTCTGCTGGGGTAAGTGTGACACTGGAGGTAGGTTTCAGAGTTTAAAGTCTCACCCTATTTCCAGTTGCCTCTCTCTGGTGTGTGTGTGTGTGTGTGTGTGTGTTTTGATATGCTCTTGTTGCCCTCTGCCATACTTCTCCATCATCTTGGACCCTCCCTTTGGAACCTTAAGCTGAAGTCGACACTCTCTTCCATTTGTCACATTTGGTCATGGTATCTAATCATAGCAACAGGGAAGTAACTAATATAGAAAGTAAAGGTATTTAGCCCAGAAGCCTTAGGACCTGAATATATGTGTGCTTCGTATACACTCAATAATAAACAAACAATAAATAGTAGATAGATAGATAAATAAATAAATAAATAAATAAGGTGGAGAGTAACTGTGGAAAACACATAATATTGATCTCAGGCCTACACACACACACACACACACACACACACACACACACACACACACACACTTACCACACATGCAGACACGAACATGTAATGCATACACATACACACGTGCACATAATTTAAGATGAGAACAATTGGAAAACTGGTGAGTCATATTCTTAGAAAGGAGAATAGGTTTTAGTGGTAAAATGAGTGAGAAGTATGCTTAGTTAGGGTTTTTATAGCTGTGATAAAACACCATGACCAAAAGCAACTTGGAGAGGAAAGGGTTTATTTCAGTGTACAGCTACACGACATTGTCATCACTGAGGGAAGCCAGGACAAGAACCTGAGGCAGAACGAACACACAGACCGTGGGGGAGTGCTGCTTACCGGCTGGCTCCTTGTGACTTGTTTTACACGCTCACACACACCACCGGCTCAGGGGTAGCCCTGTCTACAGTGAGTGGGGCTCTTCTGCAGCAACTGTCAGTCAAGAAAATGCACCACAGGCTTGCCCACAGACTGACCAATCTGGTAGGGGCATGTTCGCAGTTGAGTTTCTTTCTTCCAAAATGATGCTAGCTTATGTCAAGATGGTATTAAGAACTAGCCAGCATGGCAACAGACCATAGTCTTAATACAGTAATTTATATTTTTTTGGTTATTAATTTACTAAAGACTATCAGGCCATGAATATAGAAGAAAATCTATGGAAAACTGACATGTGTATTCAAATTGGAGTACTATATGACCACAGCCAAAATAAGGGGTGACAACATAGTTTTGAATATTGAACACGATGCTGTGCCGCGTAAGTTCGTGTGGGGCGTTATCATAATGCAGCTGATTAATGAGGCCGACATAGGCAAAGGGTGGGTGTTGGCTCTTCAGACAGTGAGGTGCAGATCTCTCCCAGAAAAGTCATTTTCCTCAAAGCCCTGTTCCTCAAGGAGCATGGAAATGTCAATTGTTTCTGCAATTTCCACTTCAAGAAGCTTTTATTCATAATCCCAGGAATTCGCCCCTAGCAGACTACAATAAAACGTAAAATGAATGGTGATGACATTTTGGATCTAAATTACTGCCTTTATGCTTTAAATAATTGCCCACTGTTCCCATGCAAGGGACTTATGGATTTTTTACTTCATTTCTTTCCTTTTCCCATTTCATTTCCTATCTGTCATCTCCACAGCATGACTAGCTCCTTGTCCCTTACAACAGGATACTGGGTGACTACCCGACTCTGTTCTCCTTGCCCTCCCCCCCCTCACGGGACTCTGAGATCTGCCTCTGATTAAGCCCTTCCTCAAAGCCTACTGAGCCCCCAGCATGCCAGGCAAGTGCTACCCACTCAGCTATACTTCCTAGCAGGCGCTTGCTCTGAATAACAACAGACTGAAGGGAAAGGAAACCTCTGGATAAGAAGACCTTGAAAACCTTCACACAGGGTGGTCTGGTTTCCTGACCTGTTGTCTCCTGGACTCTTGTCCTACATAGCTGTGAGGGAATACACAGGGAGAGACAGCTCAGGTTGCAGGAAGTGCCCTCTGACCTTACCAGTTAAGTGAAGGTACCAAGAACAGAGGACGTATCCTTTTAGTGTTCAGCTGGCAGATTTCCTTCAGGGAATTTCTCAGTGCTGCATAGAATCAAGTCCTCAGTGTTGCCACAGCAAGCCCGTCCTTTGAGGCCAGTTAAACAGTAGTCATGGTATTTGCTCAATAATGTGTTTTAGAGAAACTGGCTTTTACGGCTGGGCTTCATGGTGTGTGTCTTTAATCATACACAGCCCTTGGGAGGCAAAGGTAGGAGCAGCCAGAACTTCATTGAAAGAACACCCCCCTCCCCCCAAAAAGGAGAAAGAAATGGCTAATAGATACCGTGGTACACAAGTCTGAAATCTCAGCACCCTGGAAGCTGAGGCAGGAGTTTCCTGAGTTCCAGGTCAGCCAGGATCACATAGCCTGTCTCAGTAGCAGCTATGAGCCCTAGCTTTATACTGTACCAAGACTGTATATACAATGAGAGTCAGCAAAGGGCTTTTACTCAACTAATATTTTTAAGAAACCAATCCTGTTAATATCTTTAAACTTTTTAAAAATTGGTTTTGTGAGTTTTACATCACACACCCCAGTCCCACTCATCTCTTTCTCCTCTCATATCTGCCTTTTGCCCTTGCAACCTCCCCCCCCCCAAATAACACACACACACACACACACACACACACACACACACACACACACACACACACACACACACACACGGGACCGTGAAAGGCAGCCTGGTTCCTGGTCGAGCACAGGCTTAAACCATGGTGACCCAGTAGCGGGTAAAAACCCTACAAGGGACGGAAGGCGTTTGGCCATGCTCCTAGAAACCAGGCTCCCGACACAAGACCACAGCTCACCTTAGGTCTGTGAGTACTGGTCATGTAGCCTCAAGACATCCCCATGTTCATGAGGCACCTAGAGGCTTAGCCACTCCCCTTCCCAGCCACTATTTCAACCTCGCTTCTCCTTGAGGTCTCTATGGATTCACTCATGCCACTCTCTGCCATGACAATAAATGCCCTGAAACCCTGGGGATCCGCTGGAGGGAACAATGGAACAGGCCTTTGTCTAAAGAGCCGCGTCTAGTCTTCTGCAGAAAGTCTCCCAGTGCTCCCAACCACTGCCACCACCAAACCAAACCAAACTAAGTGAACTAGCCGGCACCAAGCCGTGAATCGCAGTCCCGTGGGATCCACGCTCCTCCCAGCTTTTCCCCTATGGCTGGGGCTAGATCCAAGCTTCAGCCCTCACTTCGTTCTCAGCTCTTCTGTGGCATCCAGTGGCTCCTGGGATGCCCAAGAATGTGGGAACCCGATGGAGCCAGCTTCTGGCGGTCCCTGGGACCCCAGGCCGTGTCTTTATGGTGGCTTCTCATAGCTTCTGCCTGCGTCCCACCTCTCTGAGGGGCCCCAGCCCAGGGTGGACGCACGGGACTTCACTCCACCCGCTGTTTAATCCAACACACACACACACACACACACACACACACACACACACACACACACACACACACACACACACACACACACACACACACACGGCAACAACGACAAAAACAAACCATAGAAGATATCTCATCTTGTAGGCTGTAGTATGTCTCACAGTACATTTTCCCACACATCTTCACTTGCACCTGTTCATTGCAATGAGTCACTGGTCTGGTCTGAGGCCTCTGGCTTCTGTGACACCATCAATATTGGATCCTCATCGGGACCCCTCCCGGTTATCCTGTTGTTGCCCTGTCTTATGGAGATCCTGCTGCTTTGGGACAGCAGGACTGGCCCTGTCATGTGTCCCAACCATTTGCAGATGCTATAGATATTGGGGTGGGCCAATTCGGAGCCCTGGATCTGGGCCTGGGTGCTAGCTAAGTGGTCAGTCTGCTGGCTTTCCCTTATCTTCACCACCAGGGCAAGCTCTCCTGATCCAGCTAGGCCACCCAGTGCCACCACTGGTGGGAAGCAGAGTCAGCTCTCCTGCTCTCATGACCTGGGTACTAGCTCATTTGCACCCATGCCTCCAGAATCAGTTCCACTGTGTTACCCAGTCAAGATTTGAGGCCCACTCTCCCAAGTTCTATTGCCTGTGAGGGGCTGGGCCAGCTCCCCTGTTCTTATACCTTCAGGGCTGGCTCACCAGTGCCTTCACCATCAGGGCCAGCTCTACTGTGTTGCCCAGGTGAGGTGCAGGGTCCAGTCTCCTGAGTGCTACAGTCATTGGGGGCAGAGCTAGTGCTCTGGCTCTCATGCCCCCAGGGCCAGCTCTCCTGGCTACTGCAGGTGGTGAGTTGGGGAGAGGGAGGGCATCATCCCTGCATCCACACTACCTTGCACCCCTCAGGAGTTGGCTCATCCATGCCTCTGCCACCAAGGTCAGCTCTGCTGTGCTGTTCAGGCTAGGTGCAGAGCCCACTCTCCTGAGTACTGCAGCTGGTGAGGGATAGGGCTAGCTCTCCTGTGCTCATGACCCTGTGGGCAGTTTTCCTGACTGCCAGAGGTGTTGAGGAAGTGAGGGGACACCCCTGTACCCATGCCACCCCATGGCAGACAAGTGGCAAGGTGAGCTCTTCCATACTCACACCCTCAACCAGCTCACTCATACCACTAACACCAGGGCCAGTTCCACTATGCTGGCTGGGTGAGGTGCAGGATCTGCTCTCCCTAGTGCTGCCACTGGTAAGAGATGGGGCTAGCTCTCTAGCACCACATCCAGTGAGTAGAGGGGCCAGTTTTGCACAACCCCTGGACATCCATATGGTCCCCAGCTGCTGCCCCAATCAGGCACATCCTCGTGTTCTCTAGTGGTAATATGAACCACGGACATCGACACTGACCTCTGCCTCTTTGTAGCCAAAGACTCAGGCATGGCCCTCAGCAGCTTCTCAGGCTGGGACCTCTTCATGGCTCTAGGTGGCAGGGCTGGCTCACAACTGGTTACTCCTCTCCACCTCGAGTCTCCAGTTCCATCTCTCTTCATAATGCTCAAGCTGCTCCTCTTCTCTTCCTCTCCCATCTGACTCTTGCTGCAGGCTGGCCACATGGCTTGCGGGCCCCTGGGTAACATCCTCCATCTTTGCTGCATGGTGTGGTGGCAAGTGGGTGTCTATGGCTGGCCTGTGCCATGTGCTGGAGGGCAGGTCTGTGGGTGGCATGGTGGTCCACAGGTCTGTATGTCTTCCTCCTCCTATGCTGTACTGCCTGGATTGATTTGATTTGATTTTTATGAATACTAGGCCTAAGATAGCTTTGGCTACCATGCCAGGCATCAAGCTAGGATGAACAAAGAACTGCCATTTGCTCCGCCCCGGACTGATATAAGAGCACCACCACCAACAAGGTATGTCTTTGCCCATTTCCAGGGGGGTTGTTATATTTTCTACTTCATTTTAAAGTACTTTCTGAGACTACAGGTATGGAAGGTTTGTCTTGGCAATGACAGTCACAGCCCTTGGATGGCATGGCTCTGAATGCAGGCTCGTCATTGGGTGGTGATTCTGCACAGAGTCCTCAGCCTTGTGAACCCTAAGTGCTTGCTAGGTTCTCTTGACTTGGGCTTTCTCAAACTGTTCCCTCTAAAAAAATGTTTTAAAAATGAGATTTATTATTTTTAATTACGTGTCTGTGTCTGTCTGATCGCTAGTGTGTGTGTGCAAGCATTCAAGAGCCTGCGGAAGTCAGAAGAGGGTGCCATATCCTCTAGATCTGGAGGGATGTGAGCCTTTCCAACCACGTGGGTGCTGGGAACTGAACTCCATCCTCTGTAAGAGCAGCAAGTGTTCTTTACTAATGAGCCATCTCCCTAGCCCAATGTTCCATGTTCTGAATGATTTTTTGGGGGGGGGGCAGTGGGGAGAAGAAAAGAAAAGTAATCATTTTCTTTTTATTGGGCAAAATGTTTAATCTGTTTTCAGACATTTCATTTTCTAAAATTTGTGTAATGTGAGTTTCTTCATATCCTATAAAAATAGAAGTCATTTTTGGGTGGGTGAGATGGCTCCATAGAACAAGGTGTTTGTGGCTAAACCTGATGACTCTGGGCCCAGGGTGGAATGATAGAACTGGCTCTCACAAGTTGTCCTCTGACCTCTACACATACAACATAAATAAATAAGTTACACACACACACACACACACACACACACACACACACACACACACACACACACTCACTCAAAATAGAGGACATTTCAGATCTATGCTTCAGGCAGGTGGGCAGAGCCACACCTGGTCTACATTCCGACACTGTGGCCTTGCCACTCCTGTGGTCATATCTCCTAATCTCAGTTAATTGCCTCAGAAAGAGGGTGAAAGAGACAGCCTTGCGGAGGGAGCCAATGTCAGTTTAGTTTTAACATTGCTGTACAGAAAGCAGAAGAAAATGTTTCATTCAAGGTGACACCAAGGACCAGGATTTTATTTTATTTTATTTTTGTTAAATTTAGTGTCCACCCCAAATACCACTTGATAAAATGAGACCCAAAATTGTATTTGTTTATTTTGGCCCTTCACTGTTGATTTATTGAAAAGAGTTAAAGGTTCATTGTGTGAAGTGTCTACCAAGAAAGGGCTCATGACTTCAGAGTACAGTATTGACTTTAGAGTAGAGTCCCAGTTACTTGGTTGGACTATTTTTGACATTAACTTAGAGAAATCTGGCATATTTTGTTTTTCTTTGCATTTCCAGGGGGTCAGCAAGATGGCTCAGCGTTAAGAGGAAAACCAACTAACCAGCCAACAAACAAACAAACACCCCAAAGCAAACCAAACCCCCAAACAAAACAACAAAAAATGGTGGTTCAGTGGGCAAAAGCAGTTACCGTTGCAAATGTGGTGACTTGAACTCAGGAATCCAAGTAAAGGTGTAAAGAAATTGTCCTCTGATCGTCACACACATGCTGTGGCTCATGCCAACACACACACACTAATAAATAAATACATTTAAAATGCATCCAAGCAGTCCATGTAAGCCTGTGTGTGATAAAGGTACACTTAGGGCCAGCTACCATGTGAGGATGCCACCTGAGGAGAGCACCGTGGACCAGGAGGCCTTGCATAGGCACATATGAGTCTTCTTCTGTTTTACTGCTCAAATCTAAATGTATGGCTTTGCTAGTAAATAACTGCTTTTCCACTAGGAGGTAATTTGTACTTTGGAAATGCCCTTTGAAAACACTTATTTTACTTAGCAAGTTTGTATCCATTTCAACCAGTGATTCTTAACCCGTGGGTCACAACCCTTTGGGGGTCAAATGACCCTTAAAATTCATAACAGTAGCGAACTACAGTTATGAAGTAAAAACAAAAATAATTTTATGGTTGGGGTCACCACAACATAAGGAACTGTGTTTAAAAAAGTCACAACATTAGGAAGGTTGAGAACCACTGATTTAGATTAGCCCTTTCCAATAAAGCCGTGTCTTAATCTGCTTCTAAGGCTATGATAGACACTATGACCAAAAGTAACTTGGGGAGGAAAAGGTTTATTACATCTTACACTTCTAGTAATAGTCTATCACTAAAAGAAGTCAAGGCAGGAACTCAAGGCAGCATCTAGAGGCAGAATCGAAGCAGAGACAATGGAGGAATGCTGCTAATTGGCTTACTCCTCGAGGCTTGCTCAGCTTGACTTCTCATTCTGTTCAGGACTACTTGCCCAGGAGTCAGCTTCCCCCAGTGGGCTGGGACCTTCCATATCAAATATTAAATCAAGAAAACGCCCTATAGACAATCTGATGGCGGCATTCTAATTGAGATTACTCCTTCCAGATGATTCTAGCAGGTGTCAAGCTGGCAGAAAAATTAAGCAGCACAAGCACCATTGTTTAGATGCTTTTTTAAAAAGAAAGACAGATTTCAGCTCAGGCATAGTGAATATTGTTGCTATCAGCTCTGATTTCCCCAAAATAAGGGCATTTTCCAAGACAACCAAGATGTCATTTTGTACCAAAGAAAATGTACATTTCTCCAAAAATATTATTAAATATCTTGTCTGTATTCAAATTCCTCCAAATTGTTCTTTACAATTTTTTTTTTTTAAATTGGGTTCTAATCAAAGTTCATGTGTTACAATGGAGTCCCACTTGGACCTGGGTCCTTAGAGTCCCTGCCACTGTTTTCCAGTCTCCACTCTGGACTGTGGTTAGATTTAGGTCAGTTACTTCCAGCTTGTAACTAGTAAGCAATGTCTGAACAGTCCCCTGGGTCACACCAGAGTGATTCTCTTTTATGGTCCAGCCCCCCCCCCCCCATCTTTTTTTTTTTTGTCTCAAGGGTTTCATTTAGCACGGTTTGACCTTGAACTCCATATATAGCCAGGATTGACCTTGAGTTCTTCATCCTCCTACCCCCACCTCCTGAGTACTAGGGTTACAGATGTTCACCAATGTGCCTTGCTGGGGCCCTTTTTATAGTTAGAATTTTCATTCATATATTATAAGCTATCTATATGTTCTGGTCTAAAAAAAATCACATATAAGTTATATATCATATATATGTTCTAAAAATTGACACATTCTGGATCATTCAATCATAGAGTATGGTTTTATATAAATAGATTTTGTGTTATTTATTTACATGCTTTTCTTTCTTGGTTTTATGTTTCTATGGAAACCTGTATTGTAAATAGCTCGTTCTGCATGAGGTTCAGTTAAATCCAAAGACTTAATCATTCTGACTGACATAATTATGTTTTCCTCACCAACTATTACCCCACACAATTCTGATAGATGGAGTATTGTTTCAGAGGCAGACAGAGGAAGAGCTTGTCACTTAGAAATTTGAGAGAAGAGGGGGATGGGGTGTTTATATAAGCAGAAATCTTTTGGTAGTGTAAGACCCAAGGTTAACCTGTAAGCCCCACCTGCCCAAGGACCAGATAACTTCCTTGAATTCTGGGTGTTGTAGTTCTTGGAAAATAAAGCTGTAAAGCATGTGGGACCACTATCAGACAGATACAAGAACTGGTGAAGTGGAGTGTGCTCAATCCCAGGGAATCTCAGAGATCTGAGGTGGTAGGAGTGGAGCTCTCCCCTCCTAGCCTCCAAGGTCTCCTGCTGAGAACACCAACTGAGAGACCACAGGTACTCAGCTGAGAAGGCTAAGTACCTTTTCCCTAAAGGTAAGCTGAATTCAGGGCTGTGTTCTGCTTTGGGGCTTCCTGTGTCAGAGCCTCCTGGGAAGAGTGAATCAGTAGACATGATTCAACCAAGTACTTACATGGGTGGATATTTATTGGGGTTAATTAACTTACAGGAGTGACCTTTGCTTCTTAAAAGATCTTGAGCCACAAATAGGGGAAGGGAAGCCTCCGGGGCATGGACTGTAGATGAGGAACTTGAGGAACTTCCTTCTTGAGGAAGCCAGCAGTGGGGAGCAGCAGGAGGGTGGCTCCTGTTGCTGCAGTGAGCTAATATCTGTCCCCAGGGTTGGGCACTGCCCCAGCCTGCTGATTGGAGGACAAGGTTCCCGTTCTTGCCCTTCCATTCTTTAGTTGAAATCAACCTACCTTAGTGTAACCTGAGAAATGCAGAGGGCGGGGCACTCTGCTGGTTATTAATTTAGAAAGTTTATCAATAGAACTCTGGGGTTTTCCAACTTGTCTCCCCATGATTCCATCTTTGGCATCCTATAGAAGAACAATGTCTTCTCTATAACTATTTGCCCGACGTTGTTCCCTAAGGACCTGCTTGTTCCAAATGTGACTTCATCCATACTGACTCCATTTTATCAAAGTATGCAGATGACAAATGTTAAAAAGCTCACAGTGTGTGGCTTGTGGTGGTTCATGCCTTAATCCTAGCATTTGGTCAGGCAGATCTCTTGAGTTCAAGGCCAGCTTGGTCTACCAAGAGATTTGCAGGACAGCCAGTACTACACAGAGAAACCCTGTCTTGAAACAAAACAAAACAAAACAAAACAAACCAACCCCCCCCAACCAAAGACCAAAACAACAACAACAACAACAAAACCCAAACAAAACAAAAGCTTACAATGTACAATGAAAAACATAACACCAACAACCCGCATAAGCACACAGAAGATGCCAGGATCTTTTTAGAGGACTAGATTGTTTTCCCAGAGAATAAAAGTGGACCCTAGGTAGTTGCAGATGAAAGCTCCTGTGGGGTTTCAAGTAGCTCTGGCTAAGGCACAGATGGGTTTCTTTTTAATCAAATTGTTAAGGAGGGCTCTGCAAATGCATACAGGCCGCTCTTCTACACAGGCGTTGGACACCGTCTGATCCTGCCCATCCAAAAACCATCTTTTGAGGTCAAACATACCACAGGTGACTTGGCTTAGTAAAAAGAGTCTCAAACCAGTGAGTGTGCTAGCCTAGCGCCAGTTTGCTGGCACTGCAGTGTGGCACAGCGGAGAGTTTTGGCAGAATAATAGAGTCTAGTACTGGTGGGACCCTTTACCCTCTATTGATTTGGCATAGTACAGACAGCCTGACAGAAACACAGACGGAGGTGAAGAAACAGGATTCATTGAATTTGAGGAGACCCAAGGGAAGAATTATTTTCCATATTTGACACGATACTGCTTTTAAACCTGAAAAATGAGGAAAGTTTTGAGCTAAATACCTGTAGTTACTACCGAATCTTGTAATGAAGATCTGTTAAGGAGCTCGTACTGCTGGAGGCAAAATACTGTGTATGCATTTTTCACGAAGGGAGTTTTGTTCAGGTTCTCTAACACTGAAGATACTTTTCTTGGAAAAGTGGGTTTGGCACCTTTAAAGGAGGTGCTTGGGTCCTTCTGTCTTGCTCTGTCAAATGTTCCTCTGCACCAGAAAGCTTATTTGTGGTACATGAAATAAATACATTTATATAACTGATGCTACTGAAATACTTTCTATTGGCTCCTCTTAGTTGACTTAGTAGGTAACCTGAGTATGCAGAATTAAAATGTGAGATTCTTTCTGATGGCTAATATTGTTTTAAAAGAGCTTTGTGAATGTAAACTAGTGAGAATTTCAGTTTGGGTAGCATAGTTAAATAACTTCCAGTATGTGGTGTTTATTAAACTACTGCAGGCAATCCCAAACGAGAGAAAAGGAAAGAAAAGATATAATCAGTATTTTTAGTTTAGTTTTGTTTTTTTGAAACAGGGTTTCTCCATGTAGCCCTGGAATTCCCTCTGTAGATCAGGCTGGCCTCGAACTCAGAGATTCACCTGCCTCTGCTTGGGTTTAAAGGCGTGCGCCACCACTGCCTGACTCCAGTGTACTGATTTTTGTTATGCAGATATTGTTACTGTTTATTACTTTAGACCTGCAGGTTTTGACACTGATAGCACTTTGCTTGAGTCTCACTTTAGAGAGATTTCATTCAATTGTTTGAAGGTGGGCTTTGCATGCAGTTTTTTTTTTTTTTTTTTTTTTTTTTAAAGCACCGATTCTTCTCTTTTGTTCCTGGACTGTGCAGAGATGAGAAGCACTAGACTAATAGTTTTTATTGTTTACAGAAGATTGCTAGTTTGAACTGAAGCAATGCCTGTTAATTAGCCTTATCCTCATTTATATAAGTTATTGTGTTACAATTACAATTTTATTGTTGAGAAATAAAGTATGGGCTGGAGAGATGGCTCAGCGGTTAAGAGCACTGACTGCTCTTCCAGAGGTCCTAAGTTCAAATCCCAGCAACCATATGGTGACTCACAACCATCCGTAATGAGGTCTGATGTCCTCTTCTGGGGTGTCTGAAGACAGCTACAACAAGCAGGGCCAGAGCGAGAGGGGCTGGAGCGAGCGAGAAGAAAAAGTGTCTGAAGATAGCTACTGTGTATTTACATCTAATAAATAAATAAATTTTTAACAAAATAAGAAATAAAGTATGCAGTTTGTATTTGAGGTTTCATTGACTAATCTAATTTTTGTATTGCATCCAGAATGTTGGCTTTGTTACTGAATAATTTGTCCATATTTGCATATTTTTGACATTAAACCTGAAATTCAGAAAAGATATCAATGAGAAGTAAAATGAGAAATAATAAATAGTATCTTCCTAAGAAAAAGTTTCTCTTGCTGATGTAGATCCTGAATCCACACCCATGCTCTCCAGATTTTTTGAACCTGTGTGGGTAGAATGGATCTGCTTTTGCTGAAGTTCTGCTTCTGTGTGTACAACGTAGGGGCTTCCTAAGAATGCTGGCACCAGACTCTTGGGGCAAGCCACTTTGGTTCTCTGATTCTAAAGGAGCTCATTGGTGATAATTATATACTCCTTCTAGTGTCTTGGAAGCAAGGAGACATGTCTGTTCGCATCTGTAGGCAGGGGCCGGAGGGGCATCCTGGGACATCTATAGGCAGGGCTTGGAGAGGCACCCTGGAACAGCTGTAGACAGGGTTGGAGGGGCACCCTGGGACAGCTGTAGACAGGGCTGGGAGAGGCACACTGGGACAGCTGTAGGCAGGGCCTGGAGGATACTCTGAGGCAGCTGGGTACCCTAGAACAGCTGTAGCAGGGCCTGGAGGAGCATCCTGGAACAAAATCTTTTAGAAAGTGAGAGCGCTCTTGAGTCTCCCTTACGACTCTGGGTTCATGGTTATTCCACCATCAGATCATATGGGTGGTTCTGTCCCAGGTGTCCAATGGAAAGACACCTGAGTCTTTTCAGCAACTCATGATTTAAAGCAGATGTCTTTGGAGCACTTGAATGAGAGTTTGCACGTGAGCATCAAATGAAAAAACCTGTGCCTGAATTTAGTTATAACTGCACTCTTTGGTTTTGGTGAGCAGGAAATTGCACTGAGTACACTGTAACTACAGTCCTGCAACTCTGAGTAATAGCAGAAAGGAGAGCCATAAAACACCGGGAGGACATTTTATGGCAGTGTTTTTCTGAGTGCCTGCCCTCGAACACCAAACACACTAGATACTCTGAGATAAAATGACCCCTGGTTGAGAAGGGGTGGGGACAGCAGGGCTATGTCAGTGCCTGCCCCAACTCTAGTGAGCATTCCAGCAGTAAGAGAACTCAGAACTCTGTATTTCCAACACTTATTTGAACAGGAGATGCCTGTTAAAACTCAGGGAGCAAAGGCTGAGAAATGCAGCCTGTAACATTTGGGTGTGTTGTTAGGGTCAGAAGGGTTCAAGCTGTGAGTAGATTTTCTTGGAAATTTCTGAAGAGAGAAGTCAAGCAGAGGGAAGATATTTGGCTGTGTGAGTGGTTTCTAATCTGTTTAAAAATTTCCTCAATTCTCAGCTTTTTTTTTTTCTTTTTTGAGATAAATCTTTCTGTGTAGCCCAGGCTGTAATTCCAACCCTGACTGTTTGGATCATGGACATATGCCACTATGCCCTGCTTGTAGACTTATGTTTTTTGAAAATATGTCAAATATATTGAAAAGTTGAAAGATTCTCACAAAGAACTATTATATACCGCTCCCTGGCTTTGACAGTTGTTAATATTTTGCTTTCTCAATGCCTTTGCTCAGTTGTGTCTCAATGCCTAGCTTTGTTTCAGTGCTGTTGAGTCCATTGAAGGAAGTGAGGTACGCGTTATATGGTACAGTACTTCTCAGTGTTCGGTGCCAAGCACTAAAGAACACAGGCATTTGTCCGTAGAACACAATGTACGATTCAGTACCTTAGGATGGTAACTAAGTGTTAGTGACTTCTCTGGCTGCTGTGACCAAATACCTGATAAGAAGTTCCTATAAGGAAGAAAGATTTATTTGGCCCCTGTGTCAGGGATATAGGTCGTATGGCAGCAGGCCTGATGTTGCTCACATCTGGACAGCTCAGGAAGCAGAATGGCTGAGTTCAGCTGCTTTTTTGTATTCAGTGCTGGACCCCAGCCCATGGGAATGGTGCCGCTCACATTCAGGATGGGACTCGCCTCCTAAATTATTTCTGTCTGTAAAAACACTCACACCTTTGGGTGTGTTTCCTCGCTGCCTTAGGCGTTTCTTAATTCAGGTGACAGTGGAGACCCACACTCACACTATCTGCAATTAGGTTAATATTTAAATCTCCCTGGTTGTCCTACAGCAAGACTCTAGCTGCCTTTATATCCTAGCGTACCCAGTGCATTGCTTATTTTATCAGGATGGCTCTTACCTCTTCTGTTCCCGTGGTGACTCTGACTTTGTTTCCCCTCATATGTTTTTCCTTCTTTCCTTACGAACCCTTTTGTGGACTTTTATGGGGGTAGGGAGGCATCATCAGCAGGTCTAAATTGTGATGGGCATGTTCAGTCCATTCTGGTTTCAGATGGATTCCTGACCACCTGGTTGTGAATGGCATTGCCCATGCAGTAGTGCAGCTTGGCATAGAGCTTAGGAAGCACCTAAGTGTTGAAGACGCTTGCCTAAGAAACTGTCCCTGATGGCAGAGTCTCTGCAGCGTTCTGAACAATGACCTCTCCAGCTTTTTTTTTTGGCTGTCCTGAAACTTGCTCTGTAGACCAGACTGGCCTTGAACTCAGAGATCTGCCTGTTTCTGCCTCCCTAGTGCTGGAATTAAACACATGTACCATTACTGCCCGGCAATAATGAATTTCTTAATAGCCTTCTGTATAGCAAATTGGCTACACATGGCTGAGGCCTTTTTGGCATGCCATTTCTTCTTTTTTGATCATATGAGAGCCAAAAGAGTGACACTGACTTCTTGGAGAACTCATGGTAACCTTTCCAAGTTCTAGAAGTTTCTGTCTTCATATGATGTTAGTTTCTTTTCTAGGTCATAAATTTTTTTTTTTAAAATATTTATTCGCCGGGCAGTGGTGGCACAGGCCTTTAATCCCAGCACTTGGGAGGCAGAGGCAGGTGGATTTCTGAGTTCGAGGCCAGCCTGGTCTACAGAGTGAGTTTCAGGACAGCCAGGGCTGCACAGAGAAACCCTGTCTCGAAAAACCAATATATATATATATTTATTGTATGTGAGTACACTGTTGCTGTCTTCAGACACACCAGAAGAGGGCATCAGATCTCATTACAGATGGTTGTGAGCCACCATGTGGTTGCTGGGAGTTGAACTCAGGACCTCTGGAAAAGCAGTCAGTGCTCTTAACCACTGAGCCATCTCTCCAGCCCTTAGGTCATAAATTCTTAACCCCAGAGCATATTAGATTATCTGGTCTCATTGGATCGGCCTTACAAGGGAAGGATAGTAACTGGAGTATTCTATTACTGCTTGAAGTTACTTAAATACAACTTAAAAAATAGAAAGGAAGATGTGAATGGTGGAGTTTTACTCTAATCCATTTAAGTCAGAATCACTTGGATGAAGGTCATGCAGCCATAGTTTCAAAATTTTCAAAGTGATTGACATGAAATCAGCATTAAGAATCACTGCCCTGGGCCAGGCATGGTGGTACAAGCCTTTAATTCCAGCATTCAGAAGGCATGGGGCTGGAGAGATAGCTCAGCGGTTAAGAGCACTGACTGCTCTTCCGAAGGTCCTGAGTTCAATCTCAGCAACCACATAGTGGCTCAGAACCATCTGTAATGGGATCTGATGCTCTCTTCTGGGGTGTCTGAAGACAGCTACAGTGAGCAGGGTTGGAGCGAACGCGGCCAGAGAGAGAACAATATAAATAAATAAATCTTTAAAAAATAAAAAAGAAGTCAGAGGCAGGTGGATCTCTGTGAGTTCCAGGCCAGCCTGGTCTACACTATACAGTCAGTTCCAGGACAATCAAAGGCTACATAGTGAGACAGACACTGCCTAAAAATAAACAAACAAAATAAAACAAAACACAACAACCACCCCACTGCTCTATATCTCCTGTATCTCCTTGAGATTTGAAGTTAGATCTAGTTCACATATCATTTATAATTATCGTCAACATAAAGGACAGCTATCACTCCAAAGGGGACAAGAGCTTCCCTCAAGTGCCATGTTCTACTGTGGAGGTGGTTACAAGGCTCAGAACCACAGTTCACAAGGACTCAGGTAGGTGCATTACTGCAGAGTGGGAACACTGTATGTTTCAGGCAAAGTATGGTGGCAGTCTTGGCTTTCGGGTTGGTGGACTCTTGGTCTCCTGAGAATACATTCTGAGAGTTTTTCCTTTAAGTCAACAGGCTATTAGGTCAGTCACCTAGGTGATACATACATGGCTACTAAGAGTGCTGAAGATAGCACAAGGCAGTTGCAGTCCTTGGTGTGCACCATTGCAACTCTAGAATTGATCGGTCTGCAGAGTCTTCAGTGCTTTTGCAGAGAACTTGAGTTTACAATATCTCTCCTCCCCCTTTTCTTTTTCTTCTTGAGATAGCCTTGCTATATAGCCCAGGCTAGTTGTAAATTTGCCATCCTTTTGCCTCAGCCTTAGCACTGGCATTACACTCATGGGCACTATCCATAGCTTGTTGTCTATAATATCTGTGTGTGTGCGTGTGTATGTGCGTGTGTGTGTGTGTGTGTGTGTGTGTGTGTGTGTGTGTATGTGTACACATGGGGGTGCATACATGTGTTTACACATATGTGTGACGGCCAGAGATTGACAGTATCTCCCTCAATGGCATCTGACTTATTTTTTGAGACAAAGTCTCTCACTGAACTGGAGGCTCAGCCATTTGGCTAGACTGGCTGGCCAGCAGGCCCAGAGAGCCTCCTGTCTGTGCTTCCCACTGCTGGAATTACAGGTGTGTCCCCATCCTGGCTTTTTTCATATGAGTTCTGGGGGTTGAACTCAAGTCCTCATGCTTGCATGGCAGGCAGCTTTACCATCAATCAGGTAGCTGAGCCATCTACTGTGCCCCTACACTGTCTTAATTATACACTTCAATTAGCTAAGAGTCTGGGAAAATACTGATGCTTGGGCCTCACCTCATAGTTGACAGTGAGACTCAGCTCTCGGGGATTCAGCATCATCAGGCAGACTTTGCCTTAGGTTCTGGTGCTTGCACAGTAGGAATCCTTTGAAGAAACACAGTGATGCTTTGTTCCATTACGTTTTTTTTTTTCCATCTGTGGTGTACACGTGTGTGGGTGAGTGCACATGCGTACACACAGAGCATGCAGGGGTCGGAGGAGAACCCTGGATATCTTCTATCACTTTATTCTCTTGAGACAGAGACTCTAACTGAACCTAAAGATTGCTGTTTTGGTTAGGCTGGCTGGCCAGCTAGCTCCCAGAATTTACTCATCTCCCCTATCCCTCCAAGCTGGCATTACAGGCATGAGTGACTAGCTTTTACACGGATGCTGGAGGTTTGAACTCAGGACCTCATGCTTGTATAGCAGCTAGTTTTACCCACTGAGCGAGTGTCCATGTTCTTCTATGCTAGGTCAGATTGCCTGCAACTAGTGTTACGGATGGTGGTGAGCCGCCATGTGGGTGCTGGAGTTGAATTCAGGTCCTCTGCAAGGTCAGTATGTGCTCTTAACTGCTGAGCCATAGCTTCAGCTTCAGTTGTTTCTATTTCCACTTTCTAGATTTATTTTTGAGAGCTTATTTTTATTTCATGTGCACGAGTGTCTTGCTTGAATATCTCTGTGCATCCCATTGTATAGTGCCCGTGGAGACCAGAAGAGGGTATTGGATCCTCTGGAACTGGAGATACAGAGAGTTGTTAGCCATCCTGTGGATGCTGCGAACCAAACCCAGGTCCTCTGGAAGAGCAGCCAGTGGTGAGCCATCTCTCTAGCCCTCCTCTATTTCTGTTTCTAACAGATGAGTATGTCATATCTAAGACAAAATGTATGGGTCTGTGCTGTGTGCCAAGCAATGACATCAGGGTAAGGAACAGAGGGAAGTCACCCAGGAAGTGGATGGGGAGGACAAGAGGGAATGAGAAAGGACTCTGGTGATGGGTGGGTAGAGGGAACGGCATGTAAGAACCACTTTCTGGGGCTGGAGAAGTGACTTAGGGCACAAGGCTCACATGTAATTATATACATACATTGAGGCAAAACACTCATATACATAAAATAAAAATAAATAAATCTTTTCAAAAAAGGGGACATGTTTCCCCTCTCAGTCAGAACTTGGCTAGCATGGTAATTGCCTGTAGCAGGTATGGGCCTAGTTTGAGGAGGAGCCTGACTTTTCTCCTAGACCAGAAAGAGTTCTGGGGCCCTTGACTTATTGTCCCAGCTATGGGCCCAGTAGGACAGGCTGTGAACACACGCTGGCTGATGTGGCCCATATTTGGGAAGAGCATCCCCAAGGAGAAGGCAGGCCAGTGAATGGCTTTCAATGTTTAGTGTGTAAGGGCCAAGTTACCTTTACGCACCGTGGTTATGAGACAGTTGGCCATTGTTATGAGTTGTTATGAATTTCGCCAGTGTTTCCTCCTTAATCCCTCTTTCATCTTGAGGAGGAGACTTTAGTAAAATAGAGGCAAACACAGAATATTAATGAACATTGAACGAAGAAGCTACAAGCCAGCAGTATAAACAACAGAAATGTTGGTTTCTGGACACACTTTATTCTGGAATCAACACCCCTAATGGTGCTCAGTAGGGTTCTGCCATTGCCTTTTTAGAATGGAGCTGGAAACTTGGGGGAGGACAGGAAAGGTGTGTGAAGACCAGTGGGATGGGTAGGGGAGCAAAGAGGAGAGGTCAGAGAGGGTGAGATCCCAGGCACCCCAGTGAATTGGATGGGAAGACATCTTCTTTTCTGTTTTTGCTTTTGTTTTTGTTTTTGTTTTTTGTTTTGGTGTTTCTTCTTTATTATTTAGGAAAAAATAATAGCTTTTAGAAATACTTTTTAAAGCCATGCATGGTGGCACACGCCTGTAATCCCAGCCCTTGGAGACAGGAACAAGAGGATTATTGCACATTTGAGGATATTCTGGTAAATACAGTAAGTTCTAGGACAGTCAGGGCTACATATGGAATGCTGAGTATAGGAGAAATAGTCTTTCATAGGGAAGAGCATTCTAATTGGTTACCCAAACGGTCAGCCTTTTTTTTTTTTTTGATACTTTATTTACATTTCCAATGTTTCCTCCTTTCTAGGTCTCCTCTTTGGAGACCACCTATCCCTTCCCCCTCCCCCCTCTCTATGAGGGAATTCCACCTCCTACCCACCCGCCCGCCCACTCCCCTATTCCCACCTTGACATTCCTCTTTACTGGGGCCTCTCCTCCCCTTGATGGCCAACAAGGCCCTCCTCTGCCACATATGTGGTCTGAACCTTGGGTCCCTCCATGTGTATTCTTTGGTTGGTGGTCCAGCCTCCAGAAAGACTGGGGTGTGTGTGTGTGTCAGGCCAGTTGACACTGTTGCTCCCTCCATGGGGCTGCAAACTCCCTCAGCTCCTTCAGTCCCTTCTCCAACTCCTCCATCTGGGACCTTACTCTCAGTCCAGCAGTTACTGTAAAGTGAAAC
>CM052705.1:61767821-61789766 GCA_028551405.1 Uromys caudimaculatus | reverse complement strand
TCAATACTCCTTGAAGACCAGCTCTCTCTGAGAGGTGTTTGGGTTTGTAGAGCTGTGGCACCGGGTCCGCTCTGGGGTGCAGACAGAAATCAGAAGGATCTTGTCCCCAGCTGTCCCTTGGTTCCTATGTCCTGATGGCTCTGCAAGGGTCCCTCTTGATCCAGTGAGTTTGTACAGAAGTGGTGGTTTTGCCTGTGCTCAAAGGTGTGTCAGCACTCCTGGGATACCGGCTCTCTCCTGGAGCCCTGTGGCCCAGGCTGAGGTCCCCAGGCACAGACCCCTGTTGGCCCAGGCAGAGGTCTCCCCCCACAGATGGAACCGGAAGGTTCAGAGGTTTCCTGTCCCCGAGTTCTCTTCAGGCCCTGTATCCCGGTGGATCCGGGCGGGTCTGGGTGAGAGGTGTTGCTCCCTTTAACCCCACTCATGGCTTTTCCAAGCTCCTGGGAGGGTAGGTTTCTCCTGGTGCTCATTGGCTATGGACTCCTGGTGGCCCAGGCAGAAGTCTCCACCCACCGGGAAGACATTTTCATTATCTTCTTGGCATTACTTCTCCATAAACGTCTACTAGCAAGTTCCCCTTAAGAACTGACACATGCTCTCCTACAGACAGAGCGAAATGTTGATCCCCAGATAGCAGGAAAAGGACCATGGCCCTCTGGGGATTGAAATATGGTTGGTGTGCTCCATGTAGAATGAGTCTTGCCAAGGGCTGTAGAGAGTGTGGGTAGCATTGTCTTCTGAAGTCAATCAGGTTTCAAACCCCAGCTTTGATTTCAGAGTTGTGAAAAGTTGGATCAGTAACGTAACTTCTCAGAGCCTTTGCTTCTTTAACTATAAAATGGACCTGGTGACCTCTAGAGTTCTCAGGGGCTTTTGAGTATCTAATGAGGTGGTACAGCTAAAGGTGTTCAATCAATGGCTCTCATGGTTGAGAGGATTTTGGGCTGCCTTTATGTGTGGGTACCACAGCAGGCACTCTCAAACTTGGCTGCACACTAGGATCACTTGGGAAGTCTCTGTCCTGTATCTCAGATCGTTCATTCCATATCAGAAACTAGATCAGAAAAATTGGGTGGCAGCCCTGGGGTGGGGATCAGGCTAGGGTATAGTTTCAATCTTTTTTTTAAGACTGATTGGTAATCATTAATAATTCTGTCATCACTAATTCAGTGCAGGTATGCATGGTCTCAATTCAGAGGCTGTGCCAGAGAGATACATATGTTGTAATCACATGTGCAATTCTCCCCTTGCAGAATTAATGGGACAATGAGGTTCAGGTTATGAGGTGCTGGTCACAAAAATAACCCAAAAAGCAAAAAGCCAATGTGGTAATTCTTAAGTCAGAGAAGGTGCTGGGAAATAAGATCGTGAGTAGAGTGATAGGTGGTGAGGGATTTTGGTGGAGGCTCGCGTCTGAGAGCCCAGTGGGCATCTCAGGTTTGCCAGGACAGTTGGGATACCTGCAATTTATCCAAAGACTTAAGGGAAGGGATCCATGCAGAGCAGTCCAATGTCCCAAAAACAGGGCAAAATGACTCTTCCTGTGGTGGAAAGGCCAGAGAAAGTAGGCAAGCAAAATTATGAGCAGGTACTAATGAGAAAAGTCGGTGTCAGGAAGAGAGGAAAGGATTCAAGGTGGAAAGGCTTTGATGGGGATTTGCCCCCTCGCTAAAGCAGGTTCTTTATCCTACAAGTGTTCAGGTTATTCATTGCTGATTCAGCTACAACTCCCCAGGCGATGAAAACACACACTGGGTATACTACAGCTATATAGTGTACTAGGCAGGCAGCCTCCTCAGGGCTAGCATCCCTGCTCCTCCTGTGGACAGCCGGAAGTGCTCAAAATGGACAGCTCTACCACGTGTGAGCTGCATCTGTGTCACTGCCTCAGGGATCTCAAGGGTGAATTCGGTGTCTCCGATCTCCTCAGCTCAGCTCTTGGCTTTCCCAGAGGGTGGTGGTGAGAGGCTGTGGTTGATAAAGCACTAGTTGTCAGGGCCATGGCAGGGATGCAGGAAATGAGAAGGGAGGAGATGAATGCCTAATGGACCTGATGATCCTGCATGTACCACCCTCTGTGCCCATGGGATGCCACGTAAAAAGGTCAACTATAATCAGGAGGGGCTTGCTAAGCAGGAGGAGAGAACGAGAGCATCTAGTTAAGTGAGTTCAGTCTGCAATGGCATCAGATAAGACTCCTCACCATAGGGACAAAATCACCACTCTCTCCAGCTGCTCTAGTCCCTGGGTCTTGGTCCTCCCCTCCCCCCCAAGGCCTATCTTGAGTTGCTGCCGCAGCTAACTTTTACTTTGGTTGTATTTTTGTTCCTTTGTATGTAAGTGAGTGTATTTAACTGCAGACCCAGTCTTGTTTTAAAGCCTGGGTCATTCTGATCATTCTGACTCTTGCACTGACTTGACTTTCTCTTTCTCAAAAGGCAGCATTGTTTCTTCTTTCTTCTCCTCCTCCTCCTCCTCCTCCTCCTCCTCCTCCTCCTCCTCCTCCTCCTCCTCCTCTTCTTCCTCCTCCTCCTTCATTTTTGAGAGAGAATGAGTCTCTTCATGAAGCCTTAGCTGGCTTCACTTTGTGGACCAGTGTAGACCACATGGCTGATCTTGAATATTCAAAGATACCTTATTTCTGTCTCCTGGGTGCTGGGATTAAGGGTGTGTGACACTGCACCCTGCCAAGGACATATTCTTAAGTCCCTAAATTATTAATGATGCCACACACATATAACTCCAGTCTTAGCATTTATATCCATGAGGTAATATATTATTTTATTGAACTCATGAATGTTCAGAGAGACTAATATTTATAGTTTATACCTTGCTTACATCCTAAACATATTTGAGATAATTTATAACCCAGGGTGGCAGTATAAACATGAATAATTGACATGGCATGGCGCTGACTAATCAGAATGCATTGGCATCAGGAATAATCATTATTGGCACTGTTACAAGCATGGAGCTGAGTCAAGAGGCAGACACTTAAGTTTCTAGGTTCTTGTGCCTCCTTTCAGTGGGTTGTACAGAAACATGTGAATAGTTACAAGAAAGAAAATAGTTTATTGAGAGATATTTGTAGGAATGTAGAGGTATGCCTGATCTCACAGACATGCCTGATCTTACAGTGGCCTGACCCAAAGAGAGCAAGAAGGGCAAAAGGTGAGTGAGGTTCTTGGGCCGTAGCCTGTTCCGGGACACTAACTGGTACCCACCTCTTCCAGGTTCCTATGCTGGCTTTCCACATGTTCTCTTGGATGAATGAAGCTCAGATAGAATAAGGGCTGCCAGTCTTTCTGCCTTTGCTGCTATTCATATGTTAATCTTTGGAATCTTCTCCTGCACTAATTTATATTTTCCTGCCTCAGTACTGGTTCCTACCAGATGACTGCAAGCCCTCCTAGATGCTAGGACATTTATAATATAGTGTCATTGTGGCTAACTCAGAGAAACATATATCAACACAAGTTTTGTGAGAATATTTATGGGTATGAGGCACCTTCTGTGCACACTTGTGTAGTGTATATGTGTGTGTTCCAAAGACAGAAGGGGCAAATGACTGACTGTAGTGCCTATTAACACACCAAAGTACAGGCTGGCCTCCAGGCTCCTCAGAAATACAGATTATGCTGGCATCCTGGCTTGGCTCAGCTCTTTGTGCCTCTTTCCCAACTCTAAACTTCTGCTCATGGGCTTCCTTCCAAACCCTGCTTCTCTCTCTGTCTCTCTGTCTCTCTCTGTCTCTCTCTGTCTCTGTCTCTCTCTGTCTCTCCCTCTCTCTCTTCCTCTTCCCCTTCCTCCTCCTCCCCCTCCTCCTCCTCCACCTGTTTTTGTTTTTGTTTTTCTGAGACAGCATTTCTTTGTATAGCCCTGACTGTCCTGGAACTAGCTCTGCAGACCAGGCTGGCCTCAAACTCAGAGGTCTACCTGCCTCTGGCTCCCATGTGCTGGGATTAAAGGCATGTGCCACAACTGGCCATCTTGCCACATTATTATTATTAGGTTTTTTTTTTTTTTTTGGTTTTTCGAGACAGGGTTTCTCTGTGTAGCCCTGGAACTCACTCTGTAGACCAGGCTGGCCTCAAACTCAGAAATCCACCTGCCTCTGCCTCCCGAGTGCAGGGATTAAAGGCATGCGCCACCACTGCCCGGCTCTTATTATGAGTCTTTTGAACATTGATGAAATATTTTATTTTTATTTTTTTAAAAAAATTATTTTCCAGGTCTCCCCTTTGGAAACCTCCTATTCCATCACCCCTCCCCCAGCCTCTATGAGGGTGCTCCCCCACCCACCCACCCGCTCCCATCTTACCTCCCGCCACATTATGTTTTAAGACAGGCCCTCTCACTGGTTCTCAATGATTGTCTAGACTAGCTGGCCAGTGACCTCTGAGCTGTTTGTGTACGTCTTTTCAGTGCTCGGGTTACAGGCACATGTGAATCTGCCTGGATGTGTAGGTGGGATGCTGTCAACTTGATACAAGCTAACATCAGTTCAGAGGAGGTAACCTCCTCTGAGAAACTGCCTCCATAAAATACAGTTGTAGGCAAGCCTGTAGGGCATTTTCTTAGTGATCAATGGAGGGAGATTCATTCTATTGTGAGTGGGGCAACCCCTGGGCTGGTGGTCCTGGGCTCTATAAGGAAGCATGCTGAGCAAGCCATGAGGAGCAAGCCAGTAAGCAGCACCCCTCCATGGCCTCCGCATCAGCTCCTGCCTCTAGGTTCCTGCCCTGACTCCTTCAATGATGAACAGTGATGTGGAAGTATAAGCCAAATAAACCCTTTGTAAGCCAAATAAGCCTTTTCCTCAAGCTGTTTTTGGTCATGGTGTTTCATTGCAGCAATAGTAATCCTAACTAGGACAGGTGGGTTCTGGGGCTCTTAGTCCAGGTCTTCATGCTTGCTCAGCAGGCTCTTTGTAGACCGAGCCATCTTCCTAGCCCAACCTTCTCTTTTCTTTACTTCCTTTCTCTATACTATCACAACCTCAGGTGCTGTGCACATCTTCCTTTGGCTTTCAAAATAATCATATTTCATCAAACTGAAGCAGCCATTGATTATAACTTGGGTCTTTATTTTATGTTTCACTGAGAAGGAAAAAAATGTTTTCAATTAACTTATGACATACCAGTGATTGCAAGACAAGTCCAGCTTCTCATTTGTTAAATAGAAACAATATATACTTTAGATTATATGGAATATGACACACAGTCCTATTGGTGTTTATTCTCTTTTCTTTCTTTTTCATGATTAGGAATAAGCATTGTATTTATAGCTATCGACAATGTATTATATTGTTTGTTTAGAGAGTTATTATACTTTTATTTATGTATATATGTGTATTAATCTGTGTGTGTGTGTGCGTGCATGTATGTGTTTGTGTATGTTTGTAAGCACCCATAGAAGCCAGAAGAGAGTTTCAGATCTCCTGGAGTAGATACAAACACTTGAGAGTGCCGGGCAGTGGTGGTGCACGCCTTTAATCCCAGCACTTGGGAGGCAGAGGCAGGTGGATTTCTGAGTTCCAGGCCAGCCTGGTCTCCAGAGTGAGTTCCAGGATAGCCAGGGCTACACAGAAAAACCCTGTCTCGAAAACAATAACAACAACAACAACAACAACAACAACAACCTCTAGAGTTTACTACTCTATATTTATATTATTTAGAAAATTCTCTACATGAGAGAACTTGTGATATTTGTCTCTCTTTCTTGTTTATTTCATTTAATATAATGTCTTCTAGTTGTATTCATTTTGCTTTAACTATTAGAATTTCATTCTTCTTTAGGCCAAAGAATAATATCACACACTGCAGTGATTGTGTGTCTTAGCTCTTGTGAGCAGTGTTACATGGGTGTTCAGGGGTCTTTCTGGTATGTTGATTTCATTCCTTTAGGACATACAGTCAGCAGTGGCATGGCTAGGATCGTGTGGTAGTTCTGTTCCAGGTGCTGGGATCACAGGCATGCAGGAGCATGCACAGCTATATAGCTATATAGGGATTATAAACGCTTCCTGTCAATAGTTCATTGAAGGGCTACATAGAGAAACCCTGTCTCGAAAAACAAAACAACAACAACAACAACAACAACAACAAAACACTTGGGAGCCACCTACTTGGGTGGTGGGAACTGAACTCAGGTCTCCTGCAAGAGTGAGAAGAGCTCTTAGCCCTTTGCAATCCTCCTGCCTCAGTACACAGAATGTTAAGATTTCAGGCAAAACCTACCACACATATTTCAGTAAGTTTGTAAAGTGTGCTCTGATCAAATATAGCTTTTAAGAGAAGGGTGTGCTTGCACCGTAGACTGAAAACAGGGCCCGTTTCCTGGAGAGAACCTCAGCATCCATACTGCAGTGCCTCGGAGTTCACAGGGTCATCATCTCCAAGCCAGGAATCCTTTCTCAGCCACCTCACATGGGTCAATTGTAAGTAGGATTACCTCAATGGGATGGAATTCTGACATTTTTGGTGTTTCTAGTTGTTATCAAGAGACATGTTTTAGTTGCTCTCAGGTCTTAGAGACCAAGGAAGTGGCCAGAAAGCCCCGTGTTGCCCCTCCCTTCATCTGCGTTCTCACTTCCTCTTTTTTCATGGAGTTATTTAAGCAGGAGACAGGTCTTTGTAAAAACGAGGTTGCCTGATGAGAACCATCTGCTCCAGTGTCAGTGTTATTTATAGTCTGTCGACTGGCACTTAAGAGGAAAATACCTCCCAGAAAAGGAATTTAAATTCATTTTGCTCTCAAAAGATTGCTTGTAGGAGTAATAAGACTTTTGTTTAATTCTAATTTAATTGTGAGTCTTACACCTAAATTTATGGGATGAAGGCTCATTCCTTTGGTGGTGTTGTTAATGAGAAAGGGTTCTCTGTGTAGTCCTGGCTGTCCTCGAACTCACAGAGATTCGCCTGCTTCTGTCTCCAAGGTGATGAGATTAAAGGTGTGTGCTTCCACCATGTAGCTTGAAGGCTCACTCTTAGTTAAGTACAAAATATCAATTAAAATATTTGCATTTGTTTCTCTCTCCCTCCCTCCCTCCCTCCCTCCCTGCCTTCCTTCCTTTGAGAGAGAGTTTCATCATGTAATCTGACTAGACTAGAACTTACTGTATAGAACAGCCTGGCATTGAACTCACAGAGATCTGTCTGCCTCTGCCTCCTGAGTGCTGGCAATAAAGGTGTGCACCACCACACTTGGCTCTTTTTTGTTTGTTTGTTTTTGCTATTTTTATTTGTTAATTTCTGGGTTTTATAATGAGTAAAATGTATTTTTGTTCTTTACATTCTCTTCCTCCTAACCCCTCCTTTGTCTCCCAGCCCCTCCTTAATTCCTGATCTCTTCTTTCTTTATTTTTTATATATTTAAATATATAAATAAGCACACTTGACTTTTAAGTAAGAAACACACTTTAAAAACATTCTTTGTAGCTGGGTGGTGGTGTCACATGCCATTAATCCTAACACTCTGGAGGCAGAGGCGTGTGGGTCTCTGAGTTCGAGGTCAGCCTGGTCTACAGAGTGAGTTCGGCACTGAGAAACCCTGTCTCGAAAAACCAACCAGTCTTTGTTAAAGGTACATGTGAAATTCACTCACAGTGTACTTTCCATAATTGCTGTTACTTAAGGTGATTAATCTTGGGGCTGGAAGAATACCTCAGTAGGGTAAAATGCTTACTATACAAGCCAGAGGACCCGAGTTTAGATTCAAAGCATCTACTTAAAAGCCAGCTGTGGTGCAGTGAGCTGCTTATCACCTCAGTGCTGGTGCGTGTGTGTGTGTGTGTGTGTGTGTGTGTGTGTGTGTGTGTGTGTGTGTGACAGACTGATCTCAGGGCTCCCTTGGCCAGCTAGTCTAGATCAAACAATGAGCTCCAAGATTCACTTAGAGATCTTTTTTCAAAAAATAAGAGAGATGGAGAATAATAGAAGAAATATTTAAAGTTGACTTCTGGCTCCATGCCCAGATGAGCACACTACACACAGAGGCATGTGTACACATACATACATACAAACATACATACAAACATGCATACACACAAATATACATATACATGCAAGCATGTGTACACACATACACACAGGCATGTATACACACATACAGATTATTAATTATGTATAGTCTGGCTGTGTTTTTTCCTGCTTTTGTCTGTGTAGCTTACACCTGGCTAAACGATCTACTGGGAAATAAACATTTCAGTTCAGACTTTATCTTTGAATGAATTAAGCAGCGGTGCCCTGATGTTCTCTCCTTCAGGGGACTTTCCCCATGGTAACCGCATTTGCCTTTGCGAGTGTGCCATAGTAACCACACTTCCACTCACCTCCTGTTCTTTTGTTTGAGATATGTTTGTCTCTATTGCAGTAGGGTCTTGCGGTGTAGCCCAAGGCTGCCCTCAAACTTGATTATCCTGTCTCAGTCTTGTGAGTCTCTCGAGTGCTGGGATCTCAGGCATGTACCATCATGCCTGGCTTCTTTGCTGTCTTGATGGTTTGTCACTCTTTGCAGTTATTTGTTGTGTGCCTTCGAGGGCCCTACAATGAATGGGTGAGTGCACGCTGAAGCTTTTGACAGCTTAAATGGTCTTTAGGATTAGGCCCTCTATCATGGTGTCATGTGGCCCGTCTTTCCCTCTGGGCCCTCACTCAGGGTTGGTTCAAGCTCAGTTCAGTTCACATGTAACCATGTTCTTGTCTCCTGTTCTCTTTCCCATGTCCTTCCATAGTCATGTCCTCTTCACTCTTGACCCCTTGTCTGAATAAGGACCCTTTCCAGTGTGCTCGGCCTTCTGGATTCCCTCACCACAAGGTTTTCTTTCAACTTACAATTATTCTGTTTGCAGCCAGAGCCTGAAAGACAGTGTAGCATTTAGACATGTCCTGAACTAATGACAGAGTAAACATAAACATCCAAAGTACCTTAGCAGTGACTCCTCTCTATAGCACATTTCCTTTGTCACAATTACTGAGCTAGAAAAGGCCAACGATCTTATCCTGGGCATCATTTTCCCCACTGCTGGATCTGCTGATGATAGGAGAGCCAAGCTAGGCCTTCTGGACAGCTGCTTTTACTTCCTTATGCCAGATTTCTGAAGCCTGGAAGAGAGATTGCACCACCCTCCCCGGAATCAGAAATAGTGCAAGCAATTCCTTTTGGGATTAAAAGTTTTGTGATCCTGTATTTTTATGATTTATGAATATCATCAATTAGACAGAACCAGTTCACCTAGGCTGAGATAAGGTCCTGCTGGCCAGATCCTTTTCAGGGAGATTTATGGGCTTTCTACTTCAGGTCAGTGAAGCAGGCGACAAAATGTTTGCTGGGGAGCAGCTGGAGGCTGGGCCATCTTTGCCTTTGTTGTTGGGAGACTGTGTAGGTGTGGCACTCTCTGCCTGGAGGATAGTTTTGGGAGGAGACCTAAATAATTTTATAGGGAAGCCTGTAGGGCATTTTCTTAAGTTTTTAAGAGATTGATGGGGGAGGGCCCAGCCCATTGTGGGTGGTGCTGCCTCTGAGCTGGTGGTTTTTATCTGAAAGCAGGCTGAGCAAGCCATGATAAGCAAACCAGAAAGCAGCAGCCTCCGTGGGCTCTGCATCAGCTCTTACTTCCAGCTTCCTGCCCTGTTTGGGTTCCTGTCCTGACTTCCTTCAGTGATGAACTGTGATGTGAAAGCGTAAGCCAAGCAAACTCTTTCCTCCCAAGTTGCTTTGGTCATGGTGTTTCATCACAATAGTGAGGCTAACTAAGACAGAAGTGCAGTGTTTCTGTGACAGATCTGATCATGCTTTAGATTCACTGGGGAAGGACTTCGGAACTTTGGGCTCAGTGTCATTGAACATTGGGAGCTCAGTGGGCTCTTCTGTAGGAGCTTGGAAGGTAAGAATTCTGAGAGCAGTGCAGACGATGGAGGCCTCGCTTGTGAAGTTTCAGAGGCAAGCAAAGACTCCTGGGTCATTTGAGTTAAGAATCTGATCAGCTGAGGCTGAAGAATCAGCTGTGAATCAGCCATTGGATGTTGAGTTATTTGTACTGTTGGAGTTTGGTTTTTGTAATAGTAACTTTTACTTGCCAGGGTAACTGTCATCCCTTAGTCTGCTAACCTAAGCCTAGTCCTGGAAGCTTCTAGCCTCTGTGCAATCTAATCTAGGCCTAGAGTGTTTTCAGCCTCTGAGACTTCTGCTGAATAAGCTCGCCCCTTCCTAGTTCTTTCTGATCTCTGGTTGGCTGGTCAACTCAGCTGTTCTGGCTTAAAACTCTTCTCCACACTAACTGATTCAATCTGGCCTCTTACCCACCCCCACTCCCCCACCCCCACCCCCGTCTTTCCTGAATTGCTCTGCTTGGCCTCACAGTAACTTTGACAATCTGTTCTGATTTTCCAGCTCTTTCTCATTCTCTGGCTCATTCTGTCTTCACCTGTTTCTAGCTTGTTCTCTCTCTACAACCCGTCTCTGTAAAACTCTCCCAGGAAAACTGCTTCCTTCCTCTTTTATCTCTTTTTTTTTTCCCCTCTCTATGGTCTCTTAAATAGCTTCCTTTCTGTAGGCTTAGATTTTTCAAAACCTACTTTAATAAGGGTTCTTAATTGTTTCACCCTTATAGCCCACAGACCAAAGGCAGGGGAGGAAGATGGCTAATAGGACAAGGGGGATGTGGACCTGTTTAGAAGTATTTCTTTGGGGAGCTATTCCAGTCTTCATTGTCAGGATGTCAGCAGTCCAGTTCCATAGTGTCAGGATACCAGTAATTCAGTTCAGCAGTGTTACCAAACTAGGAATCAGCAGTGGCATCTCCACCCAGAAGAAACTTTGAGGCTCCGCTGAATACGCACCAGTCTGCGGAGTAGGCAAGAAGCAGCCGGAATACAACAAGCAGTTCTTTGAGAAGTTACTCTCTTCGAAGTCACAAGTGAAGATCAGTGAAACCCAGCAAAGCACTGCAAGGAGAATCAATGCAAGAGCACCCTCTCACTGTCTGTGGGCTATATTTATACTCTTTCTAAACATCACGTGCCCTCTCAAGCATCTGCTCCAGCAAAACATCACAGGCCCTGTCACAAGACAGCTTCCAGAAAACACCATGTGTCTGTTCTCAGCAAAACATCCTCTCATAAGACAGCTTCCAGAGAAACATCACATGACACAACTGAGTCTCCAAGGAAACCAGAAATTTCCACTTCATCTTTCCTCTCCTCATGAGAGTTGGGCATATCCTATTCTGTCAAATCTTTCTCTGATTCATCACTTTGCTATTCAATTAGACATCACTTTCAAACATGGGAGCTTCCTTCTACACAAACTAACTTTTCCTTCATTGTTTGGAATTAAAGGTGTGTACTGAGAGCACCTCTATTCCAGCTCGAGGGATTAAAGGTCTGGGCTAAGGGTTGAGCCCACAAGTAGAAACAGGGTGTTTCAGTAAATAATACAATCTCAGGGTTCACAGTGTGATAAAAAATCCTGCTACAAATAAGCTTCATCTAGATTCCTGTACATGGTTTTAGGTTTGAGTCTGAAGCAAGTAACTAGGAACAAAGTTTGTGTACCTCAGATGTACTTAACAGATTGTAGTTCTCAAACCTTTCTGAGATCTGCTGAATATGGCATTAAAATATTTAGGTTTTCTACCATTCCTAACGTAACATTTTAGGTTTCCAAGAAGTTGATAGGGCCTCACAATGATGAATTCATGTGGACTGTGGTAACAGTACTACTGAGCAAAACTTCCCCATGCCTTTTCTGTTGCCAGGTTCTGCACAAACAGAAGACACCTTTGGGTTGACTGCTATGCTCTACCTAGCCAGGACTGCCACTAAGCTGAAAAATACCACCCATAGATTAGCTTCAAACTGCTCAGGACATTCAAATTGCTAAGTTCATATGAGACTGACACAAACATTCTATGGAACTTTGAGCTAAAATACTTAATCCTAAGACTGCCAAATACAACCAAGCTGTACATTATGGAAAGCTTGCAGAAATAACTTCATTACTGTAGTTTTAATGTGTTAGAGTTGAAAATCTTTCCTTTTAATTTAGACAAAAAGAGGGATATAGGAATAATATAGGAATACCAGGAAAAAGGGTAGATTATTGAATCTACTCTTATAGATCTTTGTATATTGATACAAAATTAAGGTTGTATTTGATTATATTGGTGTATTTCTTTGCATATTGATGCAAAATTAAGGTTATATTTGTTACACTGGTATAGGTCTTTGTATATTAATACAGAATTAAAGTTATATATTGGTTATAACATACTATGTATCAACTCTTTTTAAGGTATTGTACCTATGTAATTCTTAAAAATGCAATGTGAAGTTCTAGTCCTTTTGAAAACTACTATTATAAATTGTTTAGGATAAATGCAAGTTAATAGTCAATTAAACTTGTGGTTTTGTTAGGGACTAGTTTATTTATTTATTTATTTTTTTTGTTTTTCCGAGACAGGGTTTCTCTGTGTAGCCCTGGCTGTCCTGGAACTCACTCTGTAGACCAGGCTGGCCTCGAACTCAGAAATCCACCTGCCTCTGCCTCCCAAGTGCTGGGATTAAAGACGTGTGCCACCACTGCCCAGCTAGGGACTAGTTTAATCACAGATGTTTTCTTTCTTTCTTTCTTTCTTTCTTTTTTAGATTTATGTATTTATTTTATGTATATGAGTACACTATAGCTATCTTCAGACACAACAGAAGAGGGTGTCAGATCCCATTACAGATGGTTGTGAGCCACCATGTGGTTACTGGGAATTGAACTCAGGACCTCTGGAAGAATAGTCAGTGCTCTTAACCGCTGAGCTATCTCTCCAGCCCCACAGATGTTTTCTAAGTTAATCAGATAGTAAATAGCTAGGGACAAGAAACTTTGGTCTATTTGAATACACTGAGATAGTTAGATGGTCTTCAAAAACACCAGAGATCTGCAGAATATGGCATTTAAAGATATTTCATTAATTTAAGACTTTTTTTTTGATAGTGAGATAGGTAAGTTCCTAGCAGCAAACCATTCTACTTCAAAGAAGACCATGAGCATCAAAGAATCTCCTTATGGAGTTTGCTTCAAATGTGGCAAACTGCCACTGGGCAAGAAACTGCCCTTGCTTCAACTGCTGAGAACATGCTGTCCAAGCTGTGGCCACACAGGACAAAGAAAGTAGATTGCTGACTTTGCCAGGACAAGGTAGAAAAGTTCATAATTCCTGTTTTACAGAAAAATGTAGGGCATGTGCTACCAGACAGACATAGAACTGGTAAGGTTGAGTGAGCTCAGGCCCTAGGAAGCTGAGATTTGAGAATGGCAGGAGTTGAGCTGCTTCCTTCCTGTCTTTGTACCTGCTCTGGGACGTGTAACCATGACGCCCCACTGAGAGGACCATGGGCGCTCAGTCACACAACTTCACACCTGGAGCGCCTCCCTATGCTAATAAGGCACTTCGGTATCCTAGCCTTCAACCAATGATCTTCTCTTCCTGGGTACTCCTTCCCCCAAGAGGTATATAATCTCTTGTTCAGCCCAAATGAAATGTATGCTCCCACATCTACCCCCAATAAGACAATATGAACAAGCAAGGGTCACCTCGGAGAGCTGCTTCATTAAGAATAGCTTCAGGGAAGGCCTTTGCCTAAAAGAGTTGTGCCTAAGACTCCTAAAGAAGGCCTTGGTTTTTTTCTCTGTGTAGCCCTGGCTGTCCTGGAACTCACTCTGTAGACCAGACTGGCCTCAAACTCAGAGATCTGCTTGCCTCTGCCTCCCAAGTGCTGGGATTAAAGGCCTGCGCCACCACCGCCCGGCCAAAGAAGGCCTTCTTTGCTCCAGCTCCCCTGGTGCTTGGCATGTGCACCCAACCGGGCCAGATTCTGTTTGTCCTGGGATGAAGTAGAAACTTCAGGGTTCTTTGGAGAGTCAGTTGTGTTAGATGGTGTGTTGGGGCAAACACGTGAAGGAGTGGACGCAGGTGAAAGGCTAAGAGAGACTCCCGAAGGAGTGTTTTACTGGAAACAGACACAAGTGAAAGGATGTTCTGTTAAAACACACACGTGAAAGGACACGTGAAGAAAGATTCTTTGCTAATGACATGCAAGTATCGGTCAGCCTTACATTGTGTAGTTGAGCTACATTTGTCTGGACTCCAGAGAGAGAAATACACCCAAAACCTTCTGGTGGTCTGTGGAGGCTTTTTTGTCCCTTCTGTGGACTTGGGCTGATTGACAGAGTGATGGTAGCTGAGACAGACGCATGAAGGTGCTGAGGTTAGACCCGTGGAAGACACGTGATATTTGGAGGGAGCACAAATAAAACTTGATACAGTGATGGAGGCTGAGCTGGACTGACTTATAGAGCTAGCTGTGTAAGGCTTGTTGGTCTTGTGTCTTTGCTGATCTTCACTTTCCTGAGAGAGACATAGCCGAGAACTTCTCCTGGAGTCCCTCTGAGTTCCTCCTGCTGACTCATGCCAAGGCTGAGGCCTGGCTGTCTCTTCTAGGTCGTGCCACCACTGCTCATTCCTGTTTGCTATCTCGACTCTACTGAACTGGACTGCTGATATATCCATAAAGTATTATAAAGTAGATCAAGCTGCCGCCTCTAACCTGTGAACTAAACTGCCAATTTCCAGACAACATAGATGGGAGTTGCTCCAAAAAACTTTTCTAAACAGGTCCACTTCCCCCATATCCTCTCTTTTCCATACCTCCAGTGGGTGATGGACTAAAAAAGAGGTTAAAGTGTTTAAAACCCATCATTAAAAATAGATTTAAAAAAAATTTAGTTTCACTGGGCTCCACCTTCCCCCTTCATGCCTAGGCTGTAGATGCTCTGACTGAGCCCCTCCAAGCCCCCAGCCTTCTCCAGGTGGCATCCAGGCACCCAGAGAGGAGACCAGGAATCACAGCATTTCCCCCAAACCCTGCTTTCTCCTTCTCGTCTGGTGTAGAGTCTTACTCCCTGAAGGAAAACTGTGGACTCCATTCCAGCTTCCTCCAGGCCGGCATGCTGGTGGCACCTGTGCAGCAGAGAGGCAGACCAAGGTGTGACAGAAAAATCTGTCAGATATCCTGGGCCAGTAGAGCTGAAGAGATGGATGCTACAATGTTGCAGAGGAATCTTCGGTGACTGTCCAGGCAGCCAGCTGTTTCTGTCATTTCTATAGATTTGGAAGCTGCTTGCTCTGCACTTCCTGTTTATTCAGGTAATATTATCCTTCTCAGTTCTCTGATGAGATTGAAGACTAGGTAGTTATAGTCTCACAGTTAAGCTTAAATTGTTTAGGATTTAAGAAAATGTTTTAAGATCTAAAAGGATGTTTTTAGATTGATATATGCAAATGATGATAGAAAGTGATTTAGGTACAGAACTTTGGACTCACCAAGGTAGAGTAAATAGATAGTAGAATACTTTCTCCAAGCTTGCCAGATACAAATGGACGGGACCTTGTGAATGTAATTTTTACCAGATAGTATATAGTTTATTAATGTTATTTAGACAAGAAGGGGGGAATGTTGCAGAATATTTGATACATTTTGAACTCTGAGGCTGTGAACTGGAGAAACCTTTTCGTGTTGTAGTTTGTCTCTGGCACACACTTTTAACCCAAGAGCTTTCTTTAAACAGGTTTAAATAAAGTCAACCATAGGTCAAGGGGCAGAGTGAGCATTCAGTCGACAGGGAGTGAACATAAGGAAACCCAGGAAAGAGAAAGGAGGGTCTTTGAGTTGAAGGGTATTTAAGACAGCGTGGAGAAAGAGAAGGGCATTTCCTTCTGGGATGTCAGTGGAGTAGGAAGGTCAGCTGGGTGTTTCTCTGAGCTAGCAGGCTTTTATCACAGCACCTGGCTCTTGAGTCTTCATTTGATAAGTCAAACATTAGGGATTTTGTTTTTTTAAAACAACAGGTTTTGCTTTAATTTGATTGCAACTATACCCTGGTTCTTCTTTCTTGAAGTAAGAAAGTATTTATTTTTCTAATTTTTAAGATCTCGTAGTTGAGAGACTGAATTTTAAAGAGCTATTAGATTTTAAAAGAGACTTTGGGTTTTCAAATATACCAAATTTAAAAATTTATTCATTTATATGTATATAAATATTTAAATGTATGAGTACTCTGTCTGTATATATGCCTGCATGACAGAAAAGGGCATCAGATTCTATTACAGATGGTTGTGAGCCACTATATGGTCACTGGGAAATGAACTCAGGACCTCTGGAAGAGCAGCCAGTGCAGCCCCTTAAATACACTGAATTTTTGTAAGTGTTTGAATTTGTACAGACTGTGGGATTTTTGAGACTTGGAATCTTTGTGATGTTCATATTAATGTGTGCTCTTGGGAGTGACCAAGAAAGGAAAGATAGTGGAAGAACAGTGATGTGTTTGTGTGCCAAGTCGACAAGGGGTCAGGTGTGTTGGCAAGTTATTTTAACTTGACACAAGATATAGTCATCAGAGAGAAGGGAGCCTCAATTGAGAAAATGCCTCCATAAACTCAGGCTGTAAGCAAGCCTGTAGGGCATTTTCTTAGTGACTGATGGAGGAGGGCCAAGCCCATTGTGGGTAAGGCCTTTCTTGGGTTGGTGGTCTTAGGTCTTAGGCTCAGCAAGCCTCTGCATCAGTTCCTGCCTCTGCATTCCTTCCATGTTTGAATTTCTGTCCTGACTTCCTTCAGTTATGGACTATGTGGTGGTTTTGAATAAAAATGGCCCCCAAAGGTCCATACGGAGTGACATTATTAGGAGGGTGGCCTTGTTGGAGGAAGTGTGTCACTGCAAGTGGCTTAGAGTCAAGGTTGAGCTCAGCTTAGGCTACAGAGCTAGTTCCAGGACATTCAAGGCTATACAAAGAAACCCTGTCCTGAAAAAAAAATGGCTTAAAACTTATAAAAATTCTATACATGAGTAATCTTAATTTGCTACAACTGTAACACTATGTTAGCAACTTTCCTCTGCAGATAGCCTGGGACTCTGGCATCTCTAACATCTTGGAGTCTCCAAGGCAATCCAGGCTTCACCTTCCTAGTGTCACACAATGGCTTTTCTGGGACTTCCATTACAGGCCCACCCCTGATGCATGCTTGGTCTCAGTGGCTTTCCTTAGTTGTGGATATTACAAGAACAGTTTCTAGGCCTGCCTTAGGGCTTCTATTGCTGTGAATAGACACCATGTCCATAGCAACTCTTATAAAAGAAATCATTTAATTGGGACTGGCTTACAAATTTAGTTCCTTATTGTCATGGCAGGTAGCATGACTGTGTCCAGGCAGACATAGTGCCAGAGAAGGAGCTGAGAGTTCTACATCTTGACCCACAAGCAACAGCAGGAGACTGTGCCACTCTAGGCATAGCTTGAGTGTATGAGACCTCAAAACCCATCCCTGCAGTAACACATTCCCTCCAATAAGGCCACACCTCCTCCAGTAAGGCCACAGCTCCTAATAATGTCACCCACTACGGGCCAAGCACTCAAACAGATGAGTCTATGGGGGCCATACCTATTCAAATTACCATCAGGCCACCTACTAAAAGTTTCCTCTGAGACCTCTTCAGCTGTGAGCCCCACAGTTCAAACCATCCTCAGCACCACTATCTTTCATACTTCTAATAGGATGCCCCATTAAGCCCTGCTTAAAATGTCTAATCGCCTTTTTAGTTCAAAGTCCCAAAGGAGTGTTCCAATACAAAAACATGTTCTAGCCTATGACAGCAATACCCCACTCCTAGTACCAACTACCAACTTCTGTCTTAGTTAGGGTTTCTATTGCTGTGAAGAAACACCATGACCATAGCAACTCTTTTTTTTTTTTTTTGATACTTTATTTACATTTCCAATGTTTCCCCCTTTCTAGGTCTCCTCTTTGGAAACCACCTATCTCCTCCCCTTCCCCCACCTCTATGCAGGTTCTCCCAGCATCCCTCAGTCCCTACCTGTTATTGGGTATGGATGTCATACTCTGCCCTCTACCCTAAACTTCTGTAGCCCAGGGGCTTCTCTATATAATCCAGCCATTTTGGTTACCTGGCCTTTACCTTCCTGGTCTCTTGATCTGTCTCTCTCCTCTCCTCTCCCTTCTCCTCACGTGACCTGGCTCAGGGTCCCGTTCATTCTGGTTTTCACAGATGTGTCTGCCTCTGGCTATGCTATCTCTCATATCTATAATAAACCTTCCCATCCACTACACCTAGGAATGGTCATGTCCTTCCTTTTTGATTTCTTGTTCTTCATCCAGGCAGGGTCTTTACTGTACCCTCCTCACATACACATGGGAGTTGAGTTGGGAAGAACTAATATGACAATCCAGTGTTTGACTCATTGGCAGCCTGTGATGGGCTGAACTTGGCTGCTTGGGGTTGGACTGAGACATGGCTGTTTGCTACTTTTAAGATCAGGTTTTCAGTTTACTGAACTGATTTTAAACTTGCAAAAACACCAAAATCTATAAACTCAAAGTACCGAGGCAGTCTTAGGTCAACACTCTTGTGCTTATGGAATGTTCCTGACAAATCCTCTTGTCTGTACATAGGAAGCAAAGCTGTGAAGGGTTGTGGCCTTTCAGCACTTGAAACACTGGTGGAGTAGAGCAGGCGTTTCACCTCTTATCTGTGTGATAAAATGTCTTATCTCTGCTTCCCTCTCCCTCTGGCCATTCGCCTTGATATGTGCTTTGTTGCTGTGCCACTGTTTGGGGCAGGTTAAGCTAAGAAACTCAAAAGGCACTGATTGCACACAGTTCCTAACAAAGACAGGTTTAAGCTGGTTCCAGCAAACAGCTTCTAGCCCAGGAGCAGCCAGTTACTTTCTGCCGCTCTCTGGGCAAATATTTTCACATAGTCTCTGTTGGGGTTCAGGAATTGCCACACAAACTACTCAGACTCCAGTCTCAGTTAAACAGGGCTGGTTTATATTGAATGCACAGCCCAAGACTTGGGAGCTAAGATTGGACCATGAATGTTTCCTAGGGCCAGCTTATATATGGAAAAACCATAATGAACTCTTAAGCAGGTACAGGGATGGCTGCAGGGTGGTTGGCCTTTTTCCAAGTTTTTTTTTTTTTTTTTTAAGTAGTTAAGACATAACAACTGACTTTTATTTTGATTGGTCCTGAATGGAACTTATGGTTGTGGAATTTTTTAAGATTGATAAATCCCAGAGCATAAGGTATGTGGTCAGCTTGACCCTGCTCTGAATCAAGCTATTTTTCTGTGTCAGAATTACAACAACAATATGAAATACTTGGCAGGCATATTACAAACAAAATGGCTACAGCTATGTTAGGGGAGCAGGCTTCAACAGTCCCCAGCTAACTAAGGAGACAGGACTGGGTATAATAAATGGTGCAGGTGTGAAAAGGCGTTTCATTGGTTGGATTCACATGTGGAGAAATCACGAGGTTCACCGAAATGTCAAGGAGAAGTCTGTGTGCTCCTAGCTCTGCATCTGAACTTCAGCGCTCACAGTTGTGCCCCACACAGCCTTTCACGGTTTTCCTTCCAGTTTGCCGTTGAATCCTACCACCCCACAATTTTTTTTTTTTTTTTTTCTGAAGCCAGATCTGTCCTGTTTCTCAGATCTGCCAGTTTGGATTTTCCATTTAAAGACTTAGTAAGATTAGCATAGCTTGTCCTTCCTGCTCTCAGATTTTGTAGAAAGGAGCATAGTGTGCTGGCTGAGAGTGTAGAGTTGAGGTTCAAGTCTATTCTGACACTGACAAGAGGAGGGCTTGTTGTGGAGCCATGTAAGAGTGAAATGTGGTGACACAGGAAGAGCACTCTGTGCTTCCTGTGGCATAAATACAATGAACGCCAACTGTCTTAGTTTTTAAAAATTCTCTAGTCATTCATTAAATATTTTTTCTAGATTCTTACTAGTAGCAGGATCCATGCCCCGAGCTGACTACATTCTCCCTGATTTCACATTCTATGAGAATCTGCAGATAAAACCTCCACCCAGAGGAGTCACAGGGTGGTAGGGAAAAAGCAGTCCGAGATCCTGTGCTTTACGTAGGAAGATCCTGTGCTTTACGTAGGACAGACATCCTAGACCAAGGGTGTCTGTCCTACATAAAGCAAAGTCTTCTCTGCTTTCAGCAAGTCTAAATGCTTAGCCAGCCACAGTAAACCACCACCACCACCACCACCACCACCACCACCACCACCACCACCACCACCACCACAACAACAGTGCAAAAGTTTGCATCCTGAGATAGAGCAGAAGGGTCGCTGACTGGTCCTTGCTTTTCAAGTTTAGAGATAGGAGTGTTTTCTATAAAGTTGGGCTTCCTGCTCTGAGCCAGCTTTACCCTGGATTTTCACTAGTTGATGTCTGGAGCTGTGGCTGAGCTTTGTGACTGAAAGTCATAGGAGTAAGGTGCCCTTTTCTCACCACTGGTGGACCTGACTGGTGTGAACTTTGTCATTTATGTAAGACTGTCTGTTTTCCTTTACATCTTTGTTACCGAGGTGTCTCTTATCTGAGATCTTGCTTTATCTGAGATCTGTGGCTTTAGTTACTCACTGAAATTACTGTGAACAATTCCAGGCATTAAAAAACAAAACACTCTGTAAGTTTCCAATCGCACGATGTTCTGGGTAGCCCGCTGAGATCACATGCTGTCCTGTTCTGTCCCCCCTGGGGTGTACATCACCCTTTGCTCAGCACATCACATGTATTGATCATCTTAGTTATCAGATTGCCACAGCACTTACTTCAGTGGCCTTTACACAGCCGTCTACTGCTGTGTCACAATGCCCTGGCCTTCATCTCATGCCATTGCATTAAGCAAGTATTGGATCACCTCACACTATCATAAGACTGAAAACAGCTCAGTACGCTGTTGTGAGAGACAGACCATGTTCACACACCTTATACTACAGATGCTGTTATGCTTACTCTTTTTAAATTAGCTGTTTTTAATTTTTTACTATTCCTACTTTTTAGGTTAGGCTTCATTCATGGGTACACATGTAAAGAAAAAAAAAAACAGTATATATGGGATTTAGTACTGTTATGATTTGAATAGGAAATGCCTCCCACAGGCTCATGTGTTTGAACACTTGTTCCCAAGCTGGGAAGTTGTATAGTCCTCCGGAAGTGGAGTGGGGTTTGTGGAAGTAGGCCACCAGGAGTGGCCTTTGAAGGTTACACTTGCCTCCTGTTCTGACCTGCTCTCTCTCTTCCTGCCTGCTGGGCTGTGAGCAAGCAGCTTCTACATGCCACTATAGACTAACTCACTCTGCTTCTCCTTGTTGTGATGAACTATGACCCTCTGAGTCATGAGCCAGAATAAATGCTTCTTCCCTTAAGTTGCTTTGATTAGGTATTTTGTTATAGATACACAGCAATTACTGTAGATGCTACCCAAGCTCTTGGCACCCACTGGAAGTTTTGAGACATCCCTTTTAGGACACTACTATAGTTTTTTGATGTAAGAAGGAGGGAAGGCTTCAGAAGTAGCTGAGATGTGTGGTATTTTATTTTAGTTAATATGCAAATTAACAGATTTCAAACATATATATCATTGTTGTTTGCTGTTTTTCATACCCTGCTTCCACTACATTTTTGTTTGTTTGTTTTGTTTTAAACCTGGCTAGCTAGTCTTTCTAAAATGTGATAATGTGATTCCCTTGCTGTCTTTGGAGGTGACTCTCTCTTTCATTTTCTCCTCTTCTCTTTTCTCCTGTCCTCTCCTTTCTTCCCTCCCTCCTTCCCTCCCTCCCTCCCTCCTTCCCTGCCTTCCTTCCTTCCTTCCTTCCTTCCTTCCTTCCTTCCTTCCTTCCTTCCTTCCTTCCTTTCTTCTCTTTCTGAGATAAGATTTTTCTGTGTAGCTCTGGTTATCCTGGAACTTGTTCTGTAGACCAGACTGGCCTTGAACTCAGAGATCCACTGACCTCCCAAGTGCTGGGATTAAAAGCATGAGCCACTCCCCCTCTCTTTCACTTTCTGATTGCT
>CM052705.1:61745961-61762369 GCA_028551405.1 Uromys caudimaculatus | reverse complement strand
ATGACTACAGACCTCTTTCTTAACATTTATTCTTTGAGTTTCTCTTTAATTCCTTGTGATTTTTTAGACTGTGAATTTGCTTGTGTTCCTTATTTACTCCTGAAACATCTGGTAGATGGATAAGGTGAAGGGAGGTAGATTATTAGCTCACACCATTACAAGGTCATGATTGCATACCAAGAGCATAGGAAAGTACCAAATTTCACTTTCTTCCCAGCCACCCAGCTTGTCTCATGAGTCTACCTTGGACTGGTCTCCCAATTCCTTCCTGTCCTTTAGAACTATCATCAGCCCTGGGTCTCAGCTTTATCTTGGAGGGTCCTCATGTGGCCTTTCAGGTCACTCTTGGCTCTGGTGGATCTATATGGCTGAGAGGGTTCAAGTGAACCCTCACATTTCCAAGGTGAACTCTCAGGTGAGACTAGAGACCCTGGACTAATGCCTTTATTACAACCTTGTAATGGACTATGAAACAGAGGACTTGCTAAGTCCCAGGTGCATTCTTGCCCCATAGCAACCAGGACTTTTGAAAACTGGTGTTTTCTAGTGCTGCTGCCTGTTTCAGACCAGGTCTTCGGTCATTATGTCTTCCCTTTGAGCCTGGGTATGCACAAACTGCTGGATGCACCTGAGAGTTTGTGCTCCACTGCTCTGATGTTTAACAGATCGTCGGGTATGGGTGTCGAGCAACTCTGAGGCAGAGCTGGCTCTCCAGCATTCTCCTGCAGCAGAACGTTAGAGCCATCCTCTCTAGGACTTAGAGGGGGATCTTGTTGTATGTGGCTTCTAAATGACCCCATGATTACTGTGATGATAATCACACCCTGGTGTAATCTCCTCTCACTGAGTGGGTAACAGACAAAGTGACTTGTGAATGATCAGTAGATTATGACAAGGGCGATTGGATGGCAATACCATATTTGGTTATGAAAGCTGGGACCTCTATATTGTTTGCTTTTTCCAGCTCACTTGAGGGAGTGTGGGGTGTAGCAAAGTACCTGGCAATGAAGAGGACGATCTTGGGCCAACAACCTGGATGGAACTAAGTATGCCAACAGCACTGAGGGTGGAAGTGGATCCTTCCCAAGGCGAACTCTCAGGTGGGCCTACAGACCCCAGGCCGACACCTTCCTTGTAATAGATTATGAAATAGAGGGCTTCACTAAGTCCCAGGTGCATTCTTGCCCCATAGGAACCAGGACACTGTTTTTGTTGTTGTTGTTTCTTTTTGTTTTTATTTGTTTGTTTGTTTGAGACAGGATTTCTCTATGTAGCTCTGGCTGTCCTGGAACTCACTCTGTGGACTAGGCTAGCCTTGAACTCACAGAGTTCTGCCTGTGTCTGTCTCCCTGAGTGCTAGGATTAAAGGTGTGCATCACCAGTGTCCCAGCACACTGTTTTTAGTGGCTGGAATTGAGATTGTTCCTCCAGAGGCAAATACGGTGGTGCCTCTTACCACTTGTCCTGCTTCTCCTATTCTTATGGGTTTTCCTGGGGAGACCTTTATTTTAAAAAGACCTCACCTTCCTGCATAATCTTTCCTCATAGACCCATAGCCTGAGGTCCCACCGCCATGTTCCATTCCTGGCAGAGGGTGAGTTTGCATCCTCCAGTGCCAGCTTTCTCTCCCCTCATAGCCATCAGTTCAGGATGACAAAGTCCATCTGTTCCCTGAGGTTCCTGTCATTTCATCTTTACTAAGTAGCTTTCCCATGTTGGTCCAGAAGAGCAGTCTCTCTCACTGTTTCTTCTTCTCCGAGACAGCATGTCACATGTACTTTCTTGAGTGGATGTGACTCAGGTGTTGCAGTTAAGAGATCCCTGTAGCGCGTGGTTATTTGCTCCTTTATAGATGCTCACGGAATACGATGTTGAGGAATCTGAGAGCAGGGCTGAGGAGAAAGGAGGAAGCTTGAATTATAGCTGATAGAAAACAGAGCCACGTGGGCCCTTAACTTTGCTTGTCCAGACAATAATAGCATTTTAATAGCAGATGAATCATTACGTTACAATTTTGGTGCTGCCCTAATGGACTACTGGTGATTTGGATTTGAGGTAAGCTGATTTTTCTCACCCATCTTTAGCTTACTCATTCATAAAATAAGAATATTTAGCCTGTAGGACTTGTGGTAGATTAATGGTGGTTAAAAAGTATTTTTTTTTCTTTTTTTTCTTTTGGACATTTTGTTTTTGTTTTTGACACCTCTCCTATCAAGAGGCAAAGTCCATGGCTGTTTCTTAAATCTTGGGTACACAAATTGTTTGGCTGGTAGAGGAAGGTAGAGGTGACAATGTCCCACTTTCCCAGCCCAGGTCACAAAAGACAGGCAGCTTCACTTTCTTTTTCCTTAGAAGTCTGTGAAAGCATAGCTGGAGATCGCCATGCGGGAGTTTGAGTACAGGCTGTCTCCACTGAGCCTAGCCTTCCAGCTGTCGTGTGGACAAAGGAAGCCATCTTGTAGTCACCAACCAACCTACCCACGAGTTAATGTATCAGTGTCCTCTAGGATGTCTCACAGAGCAGAGTTTGATCAAGTCTGTGACTCACAGGATCGTGAGGTCTGATGAGCACAGCCTTCAGCTGGTCTCACAGCAACAGACAACTGGGAAAGAATTCTGCAGCCGGAAGTGGGGTGCTGACTTAACATGGCTGTGAAGCATGAGGTGGTGTTGGCTTCGTGACTAGTTAAAGTGGGAACACTCTGGAGCCTCTGCATGATGCTGGAAGGCCATAGAAGAAGTGCCAGGTGAAACCTGGAAGGCCAGGGCAATTGGAAAATATGATCCGTGGAGACAATTATGTTAGGTTCCAGTCACATGGAAAATGGACTTAACGAATCGGCAGGTTAGCCTAGACATTTCCTGACGGAGTGTTGAAGGTGATAATCCAATCCGATCTAATTTTTTTGTGCTATTTATGATAAGCCATGGATAGAAAGGTTAAGCTTATAAGAGAGAAACTTGTGGTGTTTAAGCACAGTTTTAAAAGGCACTATCAAGGAGTTTTAAGATAAAAGTGAGCGCATAGTCACTGTAAGAGCTACACTGCATCTAAGATGTGTTTTGGTGCACCTGTCTCTGTGTGGTAGGAAGTTTAAATGCTGTAATTCACAGGATCCAGATTCAGCACGAAATCTGATTGGTTTTACATATTGGTCATGGAGTGTTAGTGGAAGCCCAGGCAAGAAAAGCCAAACAAAAGTAATACTTAGTTGAATCACTTTGTTAGAAAATTATAAGAAAATGCTCATTGAATTTTCCCCATCATTAGAAAGAAAAAGATATAATGAAAATCGACAATAAAGATACAGAGAGCGAATTCTCAATTTCAATTTGCCTTACTGAATGACACCTCTTAGATATTTTATGAAAGGTAAATTACATTTGAAATGGAAATCTTTTAAATGGGTTATCTTTGGGATGGTTATTTTGCACACCTTTAAAGTACATTCTCTGTGTTGGTGGTGGGTTGGGTAGAAAGATGAATTCTGAAGAAGTTGAGAGAAAAATAATTTCCGAAGGTAATGGGTGAACTCGGCCAGGAAGATTAATCAGGGCAGTTGTGACAGAGTGCCACAGCCATAACTGGAGTAGAACTAAATATCTGATTATAATTAAAACTTTACGTTTCTAACGGCTGCATGAGAGATATTTTAATAAACGTGAAATGCACTTTCTAAATGGCATGCTAACTTTTAATGACTTGGGTGTTTTGTTTGATTAGTAACCTGGACTGTTAAATTAAAGCCAACTGCAAGTGCATGATAAAATATTGATGGTTTCAGGCAAATGAATTGGGGAAGTTATGCTTGACAGACTTTTTGTATCATTAAGGATTTTAACTGGTGGAAAATATATATTGCTGGTGCTTAAAGATAGTTAAAGAGGATCTTCCTGTTTATATGACCTCGTTTTAATTTTACAGTAATAATAAGGGGGAAACCTGAATTATTCACAGATGGTTGGTCAAGAGAGGTCACTTAATTAAAAAAGTGTTATTTTAATTACACCTGTTCACATTCCTGGAATAGGAAATTAAATATTTGGAGGCATTTGATTACTTCTGTCTCACAGAGCACCTGGACTTGTGCTGACTCTTGTGAAGACCTGAGGCTGTCGTTGTAGTGCCTTCACTTCTTGCTAGTAGATTGCTCTGCTTTAAAAAAAATTAAGATTTTAAAATAATAATTTCATTGATAGTTTATATATAAGACAAGAAGAAAATATAATTTTATGGCCATATGTGTACACATGCATATAAACATATTACATATACACATACATGCATATATATAACATATAGCATATATATATTTTTTTGAGAGAGATTTGTTTATTTTTTTATATGATTGTTTTGCGTGCACCACGTGAGCATGCAATGTCCTTGGACTCCACAAGAGGGCATCAGATCCCCTGAGAGTTGTAGTTACAGACCCATTGTCAGCTGCCATGTGGGTGCTGGGAATCAAACTGCTGTCCTTTAGAGGAGCAACCATTGCACATGTATTCACGTGGTTGTCACAGATTCAGAGTCCTGTCTTCTTGTTCTGCCTTCCTTAGCATGCAGCTCCCATTGTGTTTAGGAACAGTTCTAGCTACTAGGATCCATCCACATTCCAGTCAGCAGAAAGGGGACATGACCAACACTACTATGTACTGTAGTCAGAACATGGATAATGTATATGTATGTTGAACAATCTTATTTCTTTGCTTTTGAAATTCTATACTTCAATTAGAGTTGCTTAGTGGCTATACCATGTTTCTTGAGCCCATAAACACAGACACATATAAAACCTTAAAAAAACAAACCAGGGGGATGGAGAGATGGCTCAGCAGCTAAGAGCACTGACTGCTCTTCTAGAGGTCCTGAGTTCAATTCCCAGCAACCACATGGTGGCTCACAGTCATCTGTAATGGGATCTGATGCCCTCTTCTGGTGTGCCTGAAGACAGCTATAGTGTATTCATATACATAAAATAAATACTTTTTTGCTGGGCAGTGGTGGTGCATGCCTTTAATCCCAGCATTTGGGAGGCAGAGGCAGGTGGATTTCTGAGTTTGAGGCCAGACTGGTCTACAGAGTGAGTTCCAGGACAGTCAGGGCTACACAGAGAAACCCTGTCTCGAAAAACCAAAACCAAAGCCAAACCAAACAAAACAAAACCAAACAAAACAAACCAAAAAAACCCCAAAAAACAAAAAACAAAACAAACCAACCCTATTCTGTGCCACACAGAGTATCATCTATATGTCGATATATATTTGAGTTTGCCAGAGTTGTATTTCACATATTGAACTTAATCTCTGCCATCTCCTCTTAAATCATGTCAATGTCTGCATGTCTAACTAAACTACTGCTTCTCAGGCTCCCCCAAGGAATTTTGACTTATGTATTTATTCTGTTTTCTTCACTATCACAACTGTGGTAGTTTAAGTATGCTTGGCTCAGGGAGTGGCACTGTGGCCTTGTTGGAGGAAGTGTGTCACTGTGGGTGTGGGCTTTGAGACCCTCCTCCTAGCTGCCTGGAAGCCAGTCTGCTCCTGGCTTCCTTTGAATGAGGATGTAGAACTCTCGGCTCCTCCTGCACCGTGCCTGCCTGGATGCTGCCATGTTCCTGCCTTGATGATAATGGATTGGCTCTGAACCTGTAAGCCAGCCCCAATTAAATGTTGTCTTTATAAGAGTTGCCTTGGTCGTGGTGTCTATTCAGAGGAATGGAGACCCATACCAACATGATATGAATTTTGTTCTTTCAAGTGTCTCTCTAGTTTTCATCTTCTTATTCATCCCTGCTACTGTCCCATCCCCTGACTGAGACTCTCTCTCTCTCTCTCTCTCTCTCTCTCTCTCTCTCTCTCTCTCTCTCTCTCTCTCTCACACACACACACACACACACACATCTTTACTTTTTCTGTGGATTTAGCTCAGGTCACCAGCTTTAATGGTGATGCCTTTACCTGTTAGGCTAGCTTGCTTAGGCTCCCCTTATGCTCAGCCTGCCACACTGTCTTCCCGAAGATTCTCCTAGCCTCTAGCCCTTGTCCTCTCTCGTCTAGCTTTCACACTGCTCAAGCACTGACTCATATTCTATGCTGTCACTGTACATCTCCATGAGTGTCTCAAGGGCCACTGTCTGGCTCACTACTTTATTAGACACTTTGTCTCAACTTTGGTTAAAGCCCTTCCTGCCTTTGCTCTCTCTAAGTTTTCCAATCACATTTCCCATTCACCCCCAAGCAAACATCTTTTGTGCAAAAATGTCTCAACTTTTTGTGAGTTTTTTTTTTTTTTTGGACAGTGTCTTACTATGTAGACCAGGCTGGCCTTAAGCTCACAGAGATCTGTTTACCTCTGTCTCTTGAGTGCTGGGATTAAAGACTTCTGTTCAGAATTTCTTCAGATCAGTCCTCTCTCTTGCTCCCATCTACTCTTCTCGCCCCCCTTCATTCCATTAAGCAACAGTGTTTGTGTGCTCACTATGTGCTGGTGCCTAGAGAAACAGTTGAACAAACCAAGACTCAGTTCTCACCCTCATGCTGCTTATGGTCCAGGTTAAACTTTCTGGGTTTCAACTACACCACTCTTGGGTGTATGCTTGAAGGACTTCAAGTCAGCACACTGCAGAGATACTCTCACTTCCGTGTCTACTACAGCTCTACCCCCTCCCCCCCATATCCAGGAAATGAAATCAGCAGAGATGTCCATCAACAGATGAATGGGTAAAGAGTGTGCTGTACATACACACAATGGAATTTTATGACTCTGTGAAGAAAAAAGAAAATGAAATTAGAAATTATCTTAAGAAAAATAAATCAGACACAGGACAGTTACTGATACACATAATTTTGATTTACAACTATATATGTTGTATGTTAATATACGTATATATACTGTGTATATATATACATTTATATTTATATATATATTTAGTTTTATCTATGTGCCTAGATCATAATAGTAGAAAGAAGATTCTGAGAAGAGAAGATCTTTTTTTTTTTTTTGATACTTTATTTATATTTCCAATGTTTCCCCCTTTCCAGGTCTCCTCTTTGGAAACCCTCTATCCCCTCCCCCTCCCCCGTCTCTATGAGGGAATTCCACCTCCCACCCACCCGCCCACCCACTCCCGTATTCCCACCTTGACATTCCCCTTTACTGGGGCCTCTAACACCCTCAGGCCCAAGGGCCTCTCCTCCCCCTGATGGCCAACAAGGCCCTTCTCTGCCACATATGTGGTCTGAGCCATGGGTCCCTCGATGTGTATTCTTTGGTTGGTGGTCCAGCCTCCAGGAGGACGAGGGGGGGGGGTCAGGCCAGTTGACACTGTTGCTCCCTCCATGGGGCTGCAAACTCCCTCAGCTAGAGAAGATCTTTTAAGATTTTTATTTTGTTCATACAGTGTCTGTGTGAAAGTATGTATGTGTGTGTGGGTGCATGTGGAGGCTAGTGATGGATATTGTTTGTCCTGCTCTATCTTTCTCTGCTTTGTCCCTTTGAGACAGGGTCTTTCATTGAACTTGGCAGTAGAATAGTGGCCAGCAAGCCCCCCAAAGATTCTCTGGTTTCTGCCCTACACAGCACTGCATACATGCAGATACATGCAGCCACTCCTGGCTTTTTATGTGGGTGCTTGGGATTTGAACTCGGGTTCTCATTTTTGCACAGTCAGTCTACCTCCCCAGAAGAGGTCCTAACGGGAATGAGAAATAGAGAAATGGTATATAGATGGTAAGGAAGTAGGAGAACTAACTTGGGGGAGGAAGGGAACTGGTTGGAGCAGGTCGGGAGGGGGGATGGGTGGGGAGGAAGAGGTAGAGGAGGGAAAGAATGAGAAGAAAATATAGATGCCATGATGAAACCTATTACTTTGTATGTTAACCTAAGACATTAATTAAAGAAGTTCCTGGGGCCAGAGAGACAGCTCAGTGGGCAAAGTGCTTGCTGCACACACGTGAGCCCCTGGTTCAAACCCCCAGCATGATGTAAACTCTGCGTGTTGTAGTGTGTATCTGTAACCCAGGGCTGGTGGGAGTGCAGATGGTAGATCTAGTCGACATGGTGAGCTTCAGGTTCACACTGTCTCAGACAATAAAGAGGAGGTGTTAGAGGAAGACCCCTAATGCATGTAAAAGTGGCTGTGTGCACACATGCCCCTTCCCCATACTACATACAGACACATGCATGCAGAGAGAGAACAGATTTCCCCAGGTCTGTTATGCTCACTGATGCCTCTGAGTCTTAGTCTGTTTCACCTGCCTAAAAATTCTTCCCATCTGTGTTCATCACCTAAGGCTTGGCTCCAGTTTAGCTTCTTCGGGCTCTGGCTGCTTCACTGAATACCCTCAGTGGGGTTACCCAGCATATTTTATGTTATACAGTGGGCTCATGGTATGAGACTCTTGGGGACAAGAAGTAAATCTTATATATGTTGTATATATATACATGCATAACTGTTTATAGATGCCCTCAACACACCGCATAAAACCATTGACTTCCCAGATATTTCCAAATTCTCAATTCACAACAGTAGGTTTGCTTCTGTTCAGGCTAATGCCCTTTCTCAGACTTAACGTTTTTTATCCAGAGTCAAGTATAATTTTCATGGCATTTTACGCCACAGATAAATGTTCAGTTACGTTATCTGAAGCATTTAGGGTCATTCTGCCCATAATAGCAAAGTTCCAGTGATGTCATGTCCATTGCTGTGTACTCAAAGTGAGGAGATGGTGACATGCTGGCCAGCAGCTGGAGTTTGAGAGGACACTGACCTGAGGAACTTTCTCTTTAGCCCCAGTCATATCACTCATGATTGCTTAATCACACCAGCCAGCTTTGTGACCTGCTCAAATCACTTACTGGCTGTCTTGGTTAGGGTTACTATTGCTGTGATGAAACACCATGACCAAAGCAACTTGAGGAGGAAAGGGTTTATTTCCACATCACTCTTCATCATTGAAGGAAATCAGGACAGGAACTCAAGCAGGGCAGAAACTGGAGATGATGCAGGCCTGGAGGTGTGCTGTTTACTGCTTGGCTCATCATGGCTTGGCCAGCCTGTTTGCTTATAAAAACCAGAACCACCAGCCATGAGGTGGCCCCACCCACAATGGGCTGGGCCCTCCCCCATCAATGACTAATTAAGGAAGTGCCCTACAGGCTGAATGAGGCATTTTCTCAGTTGAGGCTCCCTCCTCTCTGATGATTCTAGCCTGTGTCAGGTTGAAGTAAGACTACCCAGCACACTGGCTGTGTGACCATCCCAAACTGCTTTCTGTTGTGGTAAATGTTTTAATCTCTGAATGTCATCAGTAAGGTGGGAACGTGGTTGTTAGATGTATCATGAAATGAAATAATATCGGAAAAGTAACAGAACTGTACCTGGCATGTGGAAAATTAAAAAAATGTCATTTAAGAACAGCTAGTTAGGCTGGGTGTGGTGGTGCATGCCTTTAATGCCCAGTACTCAGGAGGCAGGGGCAGGTAGATTTCTGTGAGTTCGAGGCCAGCCTGGTCTACAGAGTGAGTTCCAGGACAGCCAGGGCTGTCACAGAGAAACTGAGTCTCAAAAAACCAAAAACCAAACCAAACCAAATCAAACCAAACCAACCAACCAACCAACCACCCAACCACCTCCCACCGAAACCTGGCTGGCTAGCCAGGTGTGATTATATCTTCAATCCTAGCACTCAGGAAGCATTGGCAGGAGGAGCTCTGTGAGTTTGAGGCTAGCCTGGTCTACACAGTGAGATCCAGGCCAGCTACAGCTACACAGTGAGACACCATATCAAAAATAAAACAGGAGTTGGAGAGATATCTCAGAGTCAAGAGCACTCCAGAGGACCTGGGTTCAATCTCCAGCACCCACATGACAGCTCATAACTGTCTTTAACTCCAGTTTCAGGGGATCTGACACCTTCACACAAACATACATGCAGGGGAAACACCAATGCACATGAAAATAAAAATAAATAAATTATAAAACAAAACAAAGGAAAATAACCCACACCACCACCACCACCACCACCACCACCAACAACAACAACAAAAAGCAGAACAAAAAACACCAGTTGGGTTCCCTTACTAAATGACTCTCCCAAACACTGTCATGTGTTCGACACTCAAATCCAAGTCTCAGGAAGAGACAGTGCTGTAGGTCACTGGTCTCTGGGAGTGCTGTGTCACTTAAACACACGCATGCCAGATAGTAAACTTTGTGACTCCCCTGCCTCCCCTTGCATGATGTCACCACTTGAGGGCCCAGTTAGAGTTTATTGATTCATGGTGGGGGTGGTTAGGTAAGGAGAGTTAAGAGGCAACAAAGTAGCTAGGAAGACGGGTCAAGGCCTTTCTAGCCACTGGCATCTAAATCCAGCTTCCTCCCGGTTTAGAGAGAACAGTTTGATCCGTACCGTGAGAAAGTGGCACACAATTTCTCTAAAGATTTTATGAATGGGAGTGAGAAATGGAGGAGAGCCAAAGACAGCAGCTGGCCTATTCTCTTGGACCATGCAATATAAAATCTTTAGCGGCATAGCTTTGGAGACTCTCTGTGCAATAGGAGTAGGTGTTCTCCCGCAACCCTCCTTCCCCAGGGAGCACTGGCCCAAGCACTGAATACTGCCCCAGAACCATACTCCTACCCCGCGCGTGCCCCTCCCAGCCCCCACATAGTGGGGTACAAGGAGTACAGGTATATGAACAAGGCTCCTGTCACATGAGGGCCACAGGAATTGGAGTCCCTTGAGAGCCAGTTCTGGATCAACTGGACATGCAGGGCTATGGCCAAACTAAGGCCAAAGGCCAAACTGATGTGCGTGGGTGGGCCGCCGGAAGGCCTGCATAGGCTCAGGGTACGCTGGGTGCCACAGAAGCTTCGTTGCTGCATAGCAGAGTCAGGTTTTTCTTTTGTTTTTCTCTAACAATCTTGAAAACCACCAGCTGGGGCTGGAGAATATGTTCTGAGTTATTGTTTTTGTTCTTGAGGCTCAGCAGAATACTTTGAGAATTACATTTTGCTTTAAAGTCTGAACCACTCACTTCCAGTTTTCTCCTTCCTCCAGGCCGGGGGCCACAGCGCTGTGGAGGTGGCAAAGGAGCCACAGCAGAGAGGGGCTGGCTGGGCACACACGTGCCAGGGGCTATGCAAAGCCCTGCACTGTGTCTTTGGTGCGGGAAGGAAAGCCCAGCCTTTCTGGGGCCCCCTTTGTAATACTGCTCTTTTCTTCTGGCTGGTTGGATTAGTTAAAATTTCATCAGCTTCTCTTACGTGGGTTTTCTCTTGTCACATCATGAAAAGGGAGGATATCTCTTGAAGAGCCTGGCCGCTCCCACAAAATAGGAAAGAAAAGGATGCCCTTAGTCTGGAAATTTGATTTTCCTCCCAAGCTGAAGCAAGTGGGATGGTTGTGTTTCCAAACAAACGTATCAATGTTGTTCACTGCTTTTTATTAAGGGGGTGAAAAAAAAAAGATTCCATCTCCCCGCGCCCCTGAGGTTCTGTGTTCAGTGTGTTAGGTTTTTTAATCCCTGCCAAAGCCACATCTCAGAACCAGCGCCAAGTAGGAGCAGCCAGGAGGACATTATGACACCCACGCAGTAGGGGGCAGTATGACACAGTTGAACAGAGGTTCACAAGCAAACATCAGAAAGAAGGCTGCTTGAGACAACAAAGGCAAAACTGCTAAGGGCTGTAAATCTTGGCATGCTGAATTCCTATGCAAGAGACAGCCGTGGTTGTATCGTAATTAAACATGCTACCAGAACGTAATTCCCTCACTGATGACTTCCTCTTTGTGGCCTCATTTCCCACAGAGCGAGCCAGAGACTGGTGTCTGCATGAGTGTGGATTGCAAGGATTTCTGGGGTAGAACTTCTCTTTTCTGTGTTGAATACAACAAAAGAAAAGTCAATCTACGCTGTCATTGCAACCAAGCATTCCCTGACCCTTGTCTTTATGGAAATGGGGCTGGTTGGTTGGTTGCCTAAGGATGGGATTTGCCTAAAGATGGGCTGACTCAGTGTCCTCCAGCCCTTGGGAGGCAAGTAGGTGGAGAGGACACTTTGTTAGGAAATTAGAAGTCCCAAGTGAAGGTGTTGGCAGGGCTGTACTCCCTATAAACCCTGTGAGAGTCCTCCTCTGCCTTGTGTGAGCTTCAGGTGGAGTCCCATGGCTTAAGTGCTTTCCGTTTTATTCTGCTCATCTGTCTTCCTATGTCTTTCTTACTGTGTCCTTTGTCTCCATGAGGTTGTTTTCTTTGTAAGGACTCCACGGTTCTATTCAATAAGTGGTCTACTGCACTTCGGTGTGACATCATCTCAAACAGCTACACTTGCAAGAACTCTTTCCAAATAGCATCGTGGGCCACTGGGGACCAGGCTTCTAATGTATCTTCTTATTGGAGGGTGAACAATAGAACTTGTAAGAGGTCATAGATACTTTTGAGTAATTTATACTTATGTTTGTTCATAGCCACATCAAGAAGAAATATTATTACAGTATTTGTGTCTTTAACCAATCATATGGCTATTGCTGGTATTCAATTTTAAGGACATTTTTATTAACATATGTTAATTACACAAAATGGGTTTTATTATGGGTTTTATTTTGGTATTGTTTATTTAATACACTTTGATTCTACTCATCCCCACCCATTACCGCCCCTTCCCCCAACTACTGGTAGCTTCCCTCTCTCTGAAAATGTTAGGAATTATCTTGGAGATGATTTGACACTGCTTGGATGGTGTCTGATTTCATTTTTGTTCATTTTTGCTAACTCTGTGTGTCTTACTTCGGTGGGAGGTTTCTACCTTTATCATGCCTAGACTCACATTTTATTTAGGAGCTCAAAATAGCTTCTGCCTGAACAAAGACTTGAACCTTGGACTCTTAGATTAAAAGCCTGATGCTCTACCAACTGAGTTATCCATACCCCTTACAGTAGGATTGTTTAAATACAAGTTGATCATAGTGTTTACCTGTTCTAAAACCTCCTATGGTTTCTCTTCTCTCTTGGGATTTGAATTCCAAGCCTGAACCAAGTGATTTGGCCTCATGTTTGTCTCTCCCTGTGACCCTGTCACGTCTCTTCTCCCTCCTTCAGGCACTCTTCTTTGCCAAGGCTGGACTCCTTCCTCAGGGGCCTTTGCCCCTCATTGTTCTGTTATCCAGATTGCCTTTCCCTCTGCCAGGCATGCCTTCCCTTTCCCCTTAGACTGCTCAAGGAGAACCACACTCTTCTCTCTTTATACAGCCTCCCTCCCTTTCCCTTCTTTCTTTGAGAGTTTATCGTGTGTATTTGTTCAGTATTTGCTTCCTGTTTGGGACTTTGTTCTGTCGTGTTTTTTTTTTTTTTTTTTTTTTTTTTTTTGACTCTTAGTGTCTAGAACAGAGCCTGGAACATAGTAGGCACCTCATAATTATTTATTGAATGAATCAATAAATATAAATAATTTAAACTTCAACCTGTTTCCTAATTATATCAAATAGCAATAAATCTGCCAGGTATTTGGAAGAAGAGCCTAAAATGAAAGATGCAAGGATATTAAATATTTTTATGCTAAATAGTACATTTTGTAAAATAGCTATCACTGTAAAATTGGAAATAGCTACTGTTTTTCACTCACTTATTTTGTGTGAGAGAGTATTCTAAGTCCCTAAATTGTTTATTTTTTATCTTCTTTTGTCTGTTTGTTTTGTTTTTGAGGGGCGTTTAGAGATAGAGTTTCTCAGTGTAGCTCTTCTGTTCCTGGAAGTCTCTCTGTAGACCAGGCTGGCCTCAAATTCACAGAGATCTGCCTGCCTCTGCCTCTCAAGTGCTGGGACTAAAGGCATGTGCTATCAAATCCTGGCTCATTTCCACTTTTTTTTTTTTTTTTTTTTTTTAATGTTTAAGATATATCTCTTTTGTATTTTCTTTATTACACAAGTGAGGAAATCAAAGCCAAAGAAACCTCAACCTTTTGCCAGATTGATACAAGTGAATACAGAATTCAAATCCAGATCAGGCCGGCTTAATAGACCTCTTCATAACTCTGTGCTAACCCTAGCTCTGCCTGTCTACCTGTCTGTCTCTCTTTTATTAACTTATGCTGCTGTTAGGAGACCTTACCTCTTATAGAGGACTGTTTCTGGCTTCAAGGAAGTTTTTCAAAGAGTGATTAGTTTTGTGGAAGACACACATATGCATACATGATAATTGTTTTTGTTTTTGTTTTTTTATAGAAAAATGGACTGTACCACGAGTTTGCACACACCTTCCCCTGGTCCTTTAATGACTTTCCTTCTGATTAACATCTTGCATGTTGGCTCATTTGCTATAGTTGATGGACCAATATTGATGCACCATTATTAATTACAGTCTACAGTTTCATTCAGGCTTTGTCCCTGTGATGAACATGCTATAGGTTTTATAAAATGCCTAATGTCAGGTATCCAGCATTACACTATTATGCAGAATAGTCTCTCCTCAAAGGCTCTCTTCCATATCTTTTCATGGTTGGATGGCTTGTTTCTTATTACTGAGTAATATCCCATTGAATGTATGAACCACAGTTTGTAGATACAGCCACTATCTAAAGTATATTGGGAGCTGGAGAGATGGCTTAGTGGTTAAGTCCATATGCTGTTTTTGCAGACAACCTGAGTTTGATTCCCAGTACCCACATTAGGCAGCTCACAATTGCCTGTAACTTCAGCTCCAGGGGACCTGATACCCCTCTGGCCTCCTTCTACAGACACACACACACTAATTAAAATTTTAAAAAAGAAAGAAAGAAAGAAAAAGAAAGAGCACTTTGGTTTTTTCCAAGTCTTGGTAGTTATGATTAAGCCGATATAAACATTTGTAGGTAAGTTTTTTTGTGGAATCAGTTTTAAATTAGTTTGGTAAGACTATATGTCTATATGCTCCAGGAGAGACTGCCATTCAGTCTTCAAAACTAGTAGTTTGTGTTTCTAGCAGCTGTAGATGAAAGTTCCTGCAGTCCTATCTTTGCTGAGTTTTGATGGCGCCAGTATTTTGGGTTTTAGCCATTTGAATAGGCTGTGGTAGCAGCCCCTTGGTGCTTTAGTTGGTGCCACACTAGTGTTGTATATTGATATTGATGTATACTGATCACATGTTTCTGAGCTGTTTGCATGTCTTCTGATCTTCAGCTCTTCTGCAGACTTTCTATTTGGTACTTAAATTTCTTGTTAAATATTGGTTCTTTGTAATTTTTGGATACAAGTCTTTCTTTTTTGGATATAAGTCTATGCTTATCTTTTTAGTTTTTTAAAGGAAATTCTGTTTTAAAATTCAGCTGAAATATCCTGACAGATAAATTCTGTTCTGATTTGTTAATTTATTTCAAAAGACTTATTGGGAGGTAACAGTCAAGTCATATGCAGACTTAATTGGAATATAAAATTAAAATACAACTAATATAAAATTAAATACAATTGAAAAGGTCTGTCCTAAAACTTCTAGGGTAGTACAATATTATGTCGTAAACATAGGAATTACATTTAACTTTTTCCTATTATTGAAAAATAGCCCTCCCCCCCATAATATATCCTGATTATGGTTTCTCCTCCCTCTGCTCCTCCCTCTACTCTTCCCAATTCTTCCCCACCTCCCTTCATATCTAGATCTACCTCCCTTCCATCTCATTAGAAAACAAACAGGCATCTAAGGTGTCTTAGTCACTGTTCTATTGCTGTGAAGAGATACCATGACCATAGCAACTCTTTTTTCTTTTTTCTTTCTTTCTTTCTTTTTTTTTTTGAGACAGGGTTTCTCTGTGTAGACCTGGCTGTCCTGGAACTCACTCTGTAGACCAGGCTGGCCTGGAACTCAGAAATCCACCTGCCTCCGCTTCCCAAGTGCTGTGATTAAAGGCGTGCGCCACCATTGCCCGGCTGACCATAGCAACTCTTAAAAAGGAAAGCATTTAGTGGTGGGCTGGCTTACAGTTTCAGAGGTTTATTTATCATCATGGCAGAAAGCATGGTGGCATGCATGGTGCTGGAGCAGTAGCTGATCTGTAGGCCATAGACAGAGAACTGGGCCAAGTATGGGCTTTTGAAGACTCAAAGCTTCAGTGACATTCTTCTTCCAACATGACCTCACTTCCTAATCCTTCTCAAATAGTGCCACTCCCTGATGACTAAGCATTCAAATATATGAGCCTATGGGAGCCATTCTTATCCAAACCACCACTTAAGGAATAATAATAGAATAAAATATAATATAGTAAGATAAAACAAAACTAACATTGACATAGAACGAATCAAACAAAACAAGCAAGCAAGCAAACAAACAGAAGGGAAAGAACCCAAGAAAAGGCACAAGAAATGGTTATAGACACAGAGACCCACTTGTTTGCACTCAGGAATCCCATAAAAACACTAAACTAGAATCCGTAACA
>CM052705.1:61727698-61738681 GCA_028551405.1 Uromys caudimaculatus | reverse complement strand
AGGAGCGGTCACACTTCCTGTCCCTTTAATCTCTTCTTCCATCTGGGCAGCACTGGTTCTCCGGAAGACACCTGTTTTCCCGCCTGTTATTTCAGGCCTCTGCTGGTCCCCGACGATTCTGAGTGAGGAGAAAGGGGATGAAGGAAGAGGCCTGTTTGTCTTGAGAGACAGAAATGCTGATTTGTCTTGGAAAGACCCCAGTACCTCAGGGTCTGACTCTGAATTCTCAAGTGAGGCTGGGCATTGATTATGGACTCTTATTTTCTGTAAAAGCGATGTGAATTCATTCTGCAAAAATGGAATTCATAGAGAATGGAAAGGAAAGATTTTTAAACAGTAAAAGTCAATCTTAGAAAAAAGACATACATAGAGTTGGGAGAAAAAATATTTACTTTAGAAGAATCCTACGTGTCTTTGAGAGTCTGACACTTACGTTTCAGAGGAAACGTAAGTGGTGGTGCCCACAAGCAGATTTCTCCGTATTTGGTAGAGACAGTGAGATTTTAGTAAACAAAGGAGCGGCCATGCATTAACTGATTATATCCCACGATCACGGAGTGTGAACTCTGACAATCAGAGGTCTGAGGACAGGGCAGTTCTGTGCTAGTTTTCTGGCTCTTTCTCAGTCCTTGTGTGACAGTTTGGCAGAGGTCTTAAGAAACCTTTAGTGAGACTTTACTGGCTGCATCAGCCTTTCTCGGTGGTGTAATTTACTTCCCAGCACTGGTGATTCTCATTTAGGCGACTCTCCACCAGAGTCTAAGTGGCCAGTACTGCCCACTTCTCCACAAAAAGAGGCCTGTGGCCCATGATAGCTTTTACACACACACAGAACTCACGGCCATGTAGCCTTGCAGAAATCACTGTGGCATGTGCCTGGGGCCAGTAGAGGGATGGTACAGGAAGATGTACAAGACAACAACTTGTGCACACGAAGCTTTACATGAGAAAGAGTTAAGAATGTTTAGTTAAGTGAATTTAAAATTAAAGACATTTAAAATAGCAACAGCAAAACAAGCTGGGCATGGTAATGGAAGCCTGCAATCTTAATACCCCTGGAAGCCCAATATCTCTCCAAAAGTCTTGGGAGAGCTTCAGGGAGGGACCTTGCCTCAAAGGGATAGAGAGAGAAGGATACCAGGCTCTCTTCTGGCTTCCACATGTGCACACATGTGTAATATACTCACTGTGGTGGTTTGAATAAGAATGGGCTCATAGGCTCATATGTTTAATGATTAGTCACTACAGAGTGGCACTATTTGAGAGGATTAGGAGGTGTGGCCTTGATGGAGGAAGTGTGTCACTGGGGGTGGGCTTTGAGGTTTCCAAAACCCAAGCCAGGCCCAGAGGCCCATTGGTTCTCTCTTTCTGTTGCCTGGGGATCCAGATGCAGAACTCTCAGCTACTTCTCTAGCACCATGTCTGTCTGCTTGTTGCTACGTTCCCTGCCATGATGACAATGGCCTAATCTTCTGAAACTGTAAGCCAGTCCCAATTAAATGCTCTCCAATGTAAGAATTGCTGTGGTCATGGTGTCTTTCCACAGCAGTAGAACACTGACTAAGACATTCACATAGCCACACACATAAGTAGATAATAAATCTTCTAAAATATCTGATTGCTATCATAACCAAGGAAAGTACATGCTCATAAGAACTTAGCTCCCCACAGACAAGGCTTTTGGAGAGTACTGCATTCTATACAGATACCCTTATTTTATATAATGATTAATCATAGTAACAGGCAATTTTCCAGTATCCTTAAATAGTATTGATAATGAAATATTCTAAGGGTGGGGTGGGGTGGGGTTATCTGTTGTCTACCCATCCGGACACATCTAGAAGGAGCTGGCTTGTTGCCTGTTGGTGGCATCTATGGTGCAGAGCCACACTTTTGTCTGAATCTTGAGGACATGAGAACCAAGCAACCATGGCTAAGTTTTTTAGTCTCTGGTACAGTGCTAGGAATGAGGGCTTCAGAGATGAATGAAACATCACCTAAAATGACCCCTTTATTTGTCATCAAGAGAGCCTGTAGGTCCTCAGGGGACATCTTCATTTTTGTAGGCAGCACTTGCCACATGATATCACGATGATATGACCTCAGGCTTGTCCTGTCCAGGAGATGGCAGCCTTCCCTTCAGACTCCCCTAAAGACACAGTTCATGTAATGAATGAACAGTGAGCTAGCTTATAAAAGGTGACCATGTCTGTCACACAGAGAACAAAGGACGGGAAGAGGAAGGCTCAGATGAATTAGAACATGGAGGAGAAATGATGGTTTCTAGGCTGACAGGATTTTACCTTCACCTGGGTTCAGCTTCTATCACTGAACTGCTCCATCCACGTCTCCTTATCCCTGGAGAGCCAGTTCTTGCAGAACGATAGCTACAGAGTCACCTTAAAATGGAGGAAAGATTCCTGAAAGGCTGAAACTAGAATGAACAGGTTCGGGGAAGCTGTTGGGTTTCTGACATTATTTAGTAGACAACTTCATTATCCTATTTCTCTTAAGGTTTGACCTTCCCCATAGGGGGAAAAATTCTGATATTTAATCTTTCCTTCACAAAACAAATGCAAAACTTATATAAAGAACCCAAAAAGACTGTTTTTTTTTTTTTTTTTTTTTTTTTTTTAATCCAAGACTCTGGTCTCAGAGTCATCAGTTAGCTCTTGGTGCCTGTCTTCCTCTTCTACAGCAGCAGAGACTGAGGGTTGTGTTTGGGCAGTGAGGTGCTGAAGATAAAGACTGCATTGCCCAGTTTTTTCCCAGCTCTGTTGGGCTGCAGAGTTCTGGTTAAGGGGTGTTGGGGAATATCATTACAGGAAAGGGCATGTCTCCTCTGCACCTTTCTTGTCTTCTTCCTGTTGGCTGGAGTGTAGATAGTTTGCTAACTCCACCTGCTGTCGTGAGGCATGAGAAGACTTTGTAAATATAAGCTGCTCATAGGGAACATTGAGACGAGAAACATGGTTCTCTGGGGATGTGGATTCATATTCCAGTTGGGAACCAACAAATCCCTGTATTTTTTAAAAGGTTATTATATAGCTAGTCTACTTAGCTATACTTGCTTTGATTCTTTTGTTACTCACAGTAGAACATAGTTTAAACACAACATACAGCAAGTATGATTTTAAGGGAATGGCCTAGTAATCTCCCCCAGCTAGGCAGATCAAAAGTCTGTTTGTGAGGAGGATGCCTGTACAAAGCATGTAGACCTTGAAACTAGCATTTCCTGGGAGTTGTGCTGGTATAGTGTCTACTGGAGGCTTGAGTCTGCCTGGAAGTGTGCAGCTGAGGTTTTGGGTACGGAGAAACAAGTATTAAAGGAAGGTTTGTGTGTGAGGTCAGAGGGATTTGGGCTTAAAATTTTCTTTTAATAGCCAAGACATTTGGATATTAACAAATACCTAATTTGGCTCAACAATAAGTATAAAGTGCTGACTTTTTCCTTTTATAACAAACTAAAAATAAATCGTTGTTACTGAGTGAGCCTTTAAATAACTATTATACCCCCTCCTTTAATCCCCTTTCCTTCTCTGTGTAGCTTTAGCTGTCCTGGGACAGGCTGGCCTCAAACCCAAAGATTTGCCTGCCTCTGCTTCCACCTCCTGAGAGCCAGGACTAAAAGACATTTGCCACCAAATACACAGTCAAGAGGTTAAGAGTCTTAATCTCAGAAGACAGACCCAAGAATGCTAATTTTTATAGAAAGAATTTTGTTGCAGGGTTTTAGACACTTCTGGATTTTCCAGGAAGACAAAAGAAGCAAAGCTGAAGCAATCCAGCCCAGGGCGGCGTAGCTTAGTTCAGCTCCAACTGTATCATTGGTTTTATGAAAACTCTACTCAAGTCCTGTGCCCTGCTTGCCACCTACCTATGAGCAAGGGACCGGTGGCTCAGTCACAGCTCTGACAGAAGAGCAGGGCCTGGTAGTCTCACTGATGTGTTTCCTTGCATCATCGCCCCACACATGTGGCCAGAGTCTTGTGTGACAATAGCCACTGCAGCACACTAAGGACGAGAGAACGCAGCTTTGTATTTTTCAGACATCAGCCCCCCTCCCCCCAGGTCTTCCTGCATTAGTGAGGCTTCTAATCATCTTGGCAACTTCTAGGAGGAGGGGTTTGTTTGGGATTACACTGTCAAAGGTTTTATCCCATAGTGGCAATGAGAGTACGAGAGAGCAGAGCAGACCTCAAACTAAAGTCAGGAATGGGAGAGGGGAAGGGGGAGAGGGAGGGGGAGGGGGAGGGGGAGAGAGGGAGAGGGAGAGAGACAGAGAGCTAGAGAGCGAGAGACTGGCTCCTTCCTTCTTGGTGTTTAGTTGTGTTGGTGCCGATTTCATATGAGGGTTATGATCTTCCCATCATATGTAATCTTCTCTGACTATGTCTTCACAGTCACACCTAAAGCTATGCTTTGCCAATCAAGCTGACAATTAAGATGAGCCATCACAGTTAGTCTGGTTAACAGTTAGTCTAGTTTACTCATAATCCAGAGCCTGATACAAGGGCCTGCATGCATATTTTGTGAAGTGATCTCAGGGGACCAGAATCGGGAGTAAGTAAAACCTTTAAGCCAGAAATGCTATATTTTTAAGAATATTCATTTTATTTTTAATTATGTATTATGTGTGGGTGAGGTGGATGGGGGCATGTGCTCATGAATGCATAAAAGGTATCGAATCCACTGGATCTGAAGTTATAAGCAAGTGTGAGCTACCTGCTCAGCACGGGTGATGGGAACCAAATTTGGATCCCTGGAAGAGCAGTAGATATTCTTAACCACGTGTGTGCCATCTCTCTAGCCCTCGGGAACGATGATGTTAATTCAAATCCAACAAGTTTAAGTTTTTCCACCACCAGTGGGAGATTTTGTTGGTGAAGATTTAAGAAAAACATTTAAAGGGGAAGGTTAAAGAAAAGAAACTGGCAAAGAAGATTAAGATCCCCATACATCTTTGTCAGAGCAACTCCATTTGTCATTTGCAAGTTCCTTTTAGTGATCTTAGGGACAGATCTGCCTTTGTCCTTCTGGGTGCTCGCATTGCTAATTTCCTGATAGGCTCTGTTCTCCAGCAGAATATGGCTTCCCTAGTGGCTTCTAATTCTCTGGGTTCTTGAAAACCAGCAACCAGTATACTTTATTCATTGTCTATACATTTTTGAAAATCACTTCACTCACTATCACTAATGGCTAGCATAATAGGTATAATCAAGAGAAAAAGTTCAAAAGATTTAGAGACTCTCAAATATTCCAGAAGTTTTGGATTTTCAGAGAGAGTCTTTCTATGTAGCCCTGGCTGTCCTGGAACTCACTATGTATACCAGGCTGGCTGAGCCTTGAACTCAGAGATCAACCTTCTGTGTTCCTCATTCCTTTCCTGAGCTGGTGACTGAAATTGCTCTTGAGTCCATGACTTCACTCTTTATTCCCAGAGGAGAGTACCTTAATCTTCAGCTCCTCGCCTGAGGCCTCTTCTTAGGTCAGTGTTTGGCCCTGCAATTACCAGTCATTTGCCAAGGCCTGCCACCACCAGGACAAAGAGATGCGTGTCTTTTATTCCCACATGGAACCTGTAGACTCAAGTATCTCCAAACCCAGCACTAGACCTACTATCGTAGCTCCTGCTCTGTGTCAGAGTAGGACTGACTCTGACCGGATCAGAGAGGTCTGCGTCTATTGCCAGCGACGTCAGATGCTATGTGGGGGTAGGGAGGCCTAAGAAGGCACTATGATTGGCAGCCATTCGTTAGGTCTGTCAGCTCCTGAGAAAGTGACACCACATGAGTAACGGGTTTGGTGTATTTGTCCAGCTTGCAGGCACTGTCTGAGAGAATTACCTGTGCCATTAAAAAGTTGTTTGTGCCCAGAGAGCATTTGCAGTAAGCCTCTAATAGGGAAAATGAGAAAATGCCTCAATTTTTGTCAACAATACACACAGTGTATGTGTGTGTGTGTGTGTGTGTGTGTGTGTGTGTGTGTGTGTATGTGTGTGTGTGTGTGTGTCTCTCTCTCTCTGTGCAGAAATAAGAACATATTCAAATCATTTCACCATTGTCTAGTCACAGAGAATGAAAGAAATTCATGGAAATTCAGAGGGTACTGTCCAAGATAGAAGCATATATGTATTGTAATAGTGACTTTGCCTCTTCTGGCTGGCTATAAACTCAGTACTTCTTGTTTAGGTGGACTGTTATGCCTGGTGAAACACCTCTTTACCACCGTGAGTTAAAGCTTTGAAAGGTTGGCACCATATTCAAGTTGCCTGCTGAAAGAGAAAGAATCTGTGCCGGCTTCATCCAGCCCCTTCCACCGTCTCCTGCCTGGCAAGTGTCAGTATTTTCTACATCTCACAAGATGAACACTATGCATTTTTTTTTTTTCAAAAGGAAAATGGTTTTCTTTTGCTGGAACCGGTATTCAGAGGCAGTATTAGAAGGGAAGTCTGTGTTAATTTACTTTTTTAAACTAAATACTATGAAGACTTGTAAGAGCAAGGCCATCCTTCAGCTGCAGTTAGAACCTAAGACAGAAATGGCCCAGAAGCAAAGTGGGCGTGAGTCAGGTCACAGGAACAAGAAGGCTAAATTTAAACTGTTGTTAAGGAAAGCTATCTGAGCTCTGCAGCTATTAAACATGGACACAAGGTCTATAATTCTCACATAGTCTTTGATTTAAGAATGAAACACTGAGGATGTTTCCATATATGAATATGTAGGCACAGAGAAGAAAAGACCAGCCTAAAAACCTTCCAGGAACCCTAAGCAGTGGTAGAACATGTGTCCCTTCAGTGAGGTGGTGGGATATGAACTTGTGAAGGAGAAGGCTCCCCAACAGTAAAGCGGGGTTTCCTGAGCCCCCAGCAGCCTCTATTGTCATTCTGCTTTCCAGTGTGCTGTATGCTATGGTGGTCCTGCTGAAGTCCCCAGGCACATGTGATGTAAAAATGGGAAAGCACCGGTGACACCTGAGCCTCTCTAGCAAAAGGCAAATGACTCTAATTTTAGACAAATCTAGTCAGCAAGAAGACAAATATCTGGGCTGGAGGCAGAAGACAAGTGAAGAAAGTTGGTTTGATTTTAGTTTGGACCTAGTGGAAGTAACTTAAAGCCCAGATGCCTCAGGATGGGCCCTCTCTGCAAGTACAGTAGAAGCTGGTGGGAGGAGCCAGATCTCCGCCTTTGTGAAGCACCTGAGAAATCCCCCCACTGTAGGACCTGGGCTTTAGGCATTATCACAGAATGAATGTGAGTTGTTGCTTCACCGCCATTTATGCATAGGTTATTTATACTTGCCATGGGTTTCCTGCCAGCGTAGAGAGGAGTAAAAAGAAGTAACTCCTAAGATGGCTGGACCTCTATAGCAATCCCACTGAGTCTGGGAAGCTGCTTCAGTGGTTAAGAGCACTAGCTGCTCTTGCAGAAGATCCATGGCCATTCACAACCGGCTGTGACTCCATCCCAGGGAATTCAGTGCCCTCTTTTGGCCTCCAAGGACATTGTTTGCACACGGTACGCATACATACATGCAAGCAAAGCACACTTAAGAAAAAGATTTATACATGTATATGAGCTTTGTGTCAGACTGCACATCTGCATGCCAGAAGGAGAGATCAGATACCATTGAAGATGATTGCTGGGATTTGAACGCAGGACCTCTGGAAGAACAGCTAATACTCTACTGCTGAGCCATCTTTCCAGTCCCAAGCAAAGCACTCTTTAAAAAAATTTAAGGGATTGGAGAGTCTTAAGAATAGCTGTTTCTCTTGCAGAAGACCCAGATTTGATTCCCAGGCTCCATGTGGCAGCTTACAACCACCTGTACCTCCAGTCCCAGGATTCCAGACTCTCATTTCTGACCTCTGGAGTCACCACACATGCACATAGTACTCACACATACATGCAAACAAAGCATACATAAGCATAAAATAATAAGATAAACCCGAACATTTGAATTCCAGCAAACAGAAAAATCTGTGCACTTGTTATTTCACTAATGTAGTCACTACTATTTACTCAAAGACAAAGACGATAGACTCTTGTTGACACAATTTCTATTTTAGACATTCCTATAATTTCATATTTTATGTTTTGCCCCCTTATTTGGATAACTGCTTTACCCTCATAATTCTCACAGTGCACTTGAGAGCTCTTGGAGGTTTCTAGAAATCATATTGAACAATCAAAAATGTATGGCCTGATGTCTTACTTGTTTGTTTTTTCCTCAGTGTTAGGGATTGGACCCAGGGCCTGTACATGGCACACTGGTATTCTACCACCAAGCTACATCTTAACTCTCTTGCCTTTGATAATAATATTATTCTGTATTGAAATACTGATATTGCTCTTTCCCTGGCCCAATAAACCTTTCCACACCCAAATGTAGTCAGCACCACGGCTCTCTTCCCCTCCCCTTCCCTTCTCTCTCCTCACCCCTCCTCTCTCTCTCCTCTCTTCTTTCCTTCTCCCCTTTCCCTCTTCCTCTCCTCTCTTCCCTTTCTCCCCCTCTCTCCCCCTCTCCCCTCTCCTCCCCCTCTTCTCTCTCTCTCTACTCCTAACCCCCTCCCCTTCCTGACTTCAGTCTGAGGTCTGCTCTGCTCTCTCATACCCTCTTTGCCAGGATGGGATAAAATCTCTGACAATGTGATCACAAACCAACCCCTCCTTCTAGAAGTTGTCACTGTGATTAGAAGCCTCACTAATGCAGGAAGACATGGGGCCTGCTGTCTAGAGAATACAAAGTTGCATTCCCTTGCCCTTAGTGTGCTGCAGTGGCTACTGAGTGTCACAGAAGACTTTAGCCACCTGTGTGGAGCAATGATACAAGAAAACAATTTAAAGATGTCCTGTCCAGAGTGGTCCCAACTATATTAGATAATCGCTGTTTTGGTGGAAACTTCATGTAAGTTCTGTCCTGCATTAAGAACCTGAGAGCAGAGGACCAGAGACACCCCCCCCCCCCCGCCGGCATTCATGCCTATGGCAGAAGAGCCTTATCAGGCTCACTAAAAGCCTTTTATGTTTCTTTTCCATGCCTGTATACTCATTTATAGAAAGGGTCTCCTGTGAACATCTCCAGTGTTTCATTTTTAAATCATCGACTGTGTGACAATTATAGACCTTGTACTCATGTGTAATAGCTGCAGGGTTTGGATAACTTTCCTTAACAGTTTAAATTTAGCCCTCTTGTTCCTGTGACCTGGTCTGCTCCTTCTCTCCCCCTCGGCCAGTTCTGTTTTAGGTTCTATCCATAGAACTGCATTTGATGATGTGTTTGTGCTCACAAGTTTTCACAGTATCTAGTTTATTAGAGTAGATTGCCACAGACTCCCCTCTAATACTGTCACTGTTTGAGCATCTGGTCCAGCAAATAGCAGGCGTGCTTGTTGTTTATACGGATAGTGTGTGGAGTCAAACCTAGTAGATACTATTCATCTTGGAGAATTCTTTTCTTAATTTTTTTCTCTTATTGAAAATAGATTTTTTATACAATATATTCTGATTATGGATTCTCCTCCCTCTATTTCCCTACCCCTGCCTTTCCCTGCTATCCAGACTCACACCTTTTCTGTCTCTTGTTAGGAAACAAATAGGCATCTAAGGAATAAATAAAATAAAAATACCTAACAGCACCAAACAAGTCAGAATAGGACAAACTAACCAACCAACAACAACAACAAAAGAACCAAAGGCAAGAACATGGCGGGGTTGGTGGCCAACAGGGACGCTGTGGTGAAACTTGATGATGGGTACTTAAACACCTCCCTGGGTTCTCCAGTTCAAGGCAACATATACTTCCCACGACTGGTAGCTCCATTTTGTGGGCGCATTAAAGGTGGTATGAGACCAGGCAAGAAGGTGTTAGTGATGGGTATTGTAGATCTCAACCCTGAAAGCTTTGCCATCAGCTTGACCTGTGGTGACTCTGAAGATCCTCCTGCGGATGGATGTGGCAATTGAACTCAAAGCTGTGTTCACAGACTGGCAGCTCCTCAGAAACTCATATATCAGGAGAAAGAGGCAAAGAGCAGTTGGCAATCCCTTACTTCCCACTCATCCCAGATCAGCTGTTCAGGGTGGAGATTCTTTGTGAGCACCCACATTTCGGAGTGTTTGGGGATAGACACCAACTTTTTGATTTTTACCATTGTATTCAAACATTATCTGCAATTGACACCATAAAGATCAATGGGGACCTCCAGATCACCAAACTTGGCTGATGTTTAAAGTATTTCGATTTCAAATATGATCGATCAGGTGCCACAACTACATGACTGTCTGAAAGAAGTGTCCTAGCCAGATCTGGAGACTTAAAAAGAAAACAAAAACAAAGACAGACTTCACTGTCTCTTTCTGTTCAGTTTAAGTCCAGAATGCCAACTTCTTCTGTGGTTTGCCCAGAAGAAGAAAGCTCACAAGACAGACCCCGAGCCATTATGCCCAGAACAAAGTAATACATTTATGCTGGATTTTATTCAGATAAAACAAAACAAAACAAAACAAAACAAAACAAAACAAAGGAAAAGCATAAGAAATGCATATAGACACAGAGACATTCTGGGTGATTCTCATAAAAACACAAAACCGGAAGCCATAATATATACACAAAGGACCTATTATATATATAATATATGATATTATATTATTTATATATATATATATATATAAAATGTCATGACTTAACATTGAAAGATAAGGAACCTCCAAAGGTAACATTGAGTTCATTTCATGTTGGGCATCTAGGCTGGACAGGCAGCCTATGCTTAAGAGTGGTTTGTTTCCCCAGTGAGAAAACTAAGCTTTCATTTGCAAGTGGCTATCAGTTGGAGATAGCTTCCAGGTTAGAGATGGAGGCATGTATCCACTTCCTTGGAGCATTCTTGCAGGAAGGCTAACTGTTCCTTATCCAGTTGGCCGCAGCCCTGCTCTGTGGATCCTGATGGCAAAGGAGGCGTTTGAGTCATTGTCCCCCCCCCCC
>CM052705.1:61715834-61727198 GCA_028551405.1 Uromys caudimaculatus | reverse complement strand
CAGACAACAGTTGCCATCTTTCTGCTCCCTCTGTTGGGAGATGCTTTGTATTTTTAGAGAGGCTGTTTATACAGGGATTAATTTAGTATTTTTATTCGTTGAAGGTGTTGGCATAGCTTCAGTCTATAATTCTAAAGAGAAGGCATTTAGCTGTGCCTTTCTTTGTTTGCTGGGAACATTTCTGTAGATAAGCACCCTGCACAGTAAATAAAGTGCATTGTTATTACATTGCCTGGCAATTTACCTCTAACAGACAGTGGTGCCTGCTATAATGACATGATAGCTAATCTATACCCCTGCATGATTTTATCTCCTACTGGAGGAGGCTGGCTAGTTTAAAGGAGATGCCCTCAAGGATCAACCAGGGGGAAACCTTTTTTTCTTCTTCTGGAGGTACACCAGCAGTCAGTGCCCAGATTATGAACAAGTATTTAATTCCAACATCAATTACCTTAAGCTTCCCACAAGTAGGTTTTACCTAAATCTTCTTGGAAAAGCAGTTTGATTTAATTAAGGAAGTCTTGCGATTCCAGACTCTGTGCTTAATACAGAGGATCATTTTTGTTTCTTGTTACATTAGAAGTTTTGGATATGCAAATAGGTTCATCATTCACCTTGCCTTAAAAGCAAATAACAACTGCCTATGGCAAAAAACAAATAACCTTGGTTTCCTTTCTTTAACTTCCTGTAAGCTTTTGATAAGATTCTCAAAGTGATGCTGTGTGATGAAGTGACAGGAACTGTTTTGTAACACCACAGAATAAGTTTAATGCTGTTATCAGATACTGAGTTTATTGGGCTACCCTAATTTTCCATGTAAAGAAGAATTTCCCCTCGCCTCACTTTTTAAGTTTACCTTTTGTTTTTCTCTTCTGGTTAGATTGACCGAGTTGGGAAGGAGAGGGGGCTTGGCTTCCTTGGGGTGCCTGCTTCTCTGTAAAGGGAGTAGGGTTGGCTTCAGTTACATGACTCTCAGTAAGTCACACCTTCTGGTAATGTTCGTTTTCATTTTGGTAAAGCTTGTTGGCAATATTACTCGAACATTTTTGTTTGTTTTATGGTTACTTTTATAAATTTTTTCAGCTCACAGACAGGCAATGCTTACAATAAAGAAAAAGAGTAGCTTGAACTTTAGGGAGCCTCTCATGTTGATACCTGTCCTAGTTTGCTCTCTATTTGCTGTGATAAACACCATGACCAAAACAACTTGGTTAGGAAAGCTTTTATTTCACCTCACAGCTTACAAGTCATACTCCATCACTGAGGGAAATCAAGGCAGGAAGATGAAGTCAGAAACTAAAGCAGACCATGGAGGAATGCTGCTCACTGGCTTGCTCTCTATGGCTTGCTCAGCGCTCTCTCTCTCTCTCTCTCTCTCTCTCTCTCTCTCTCTAAATGATTATTTTAGATATATTATTTTCAATTATGTGTATGTGTGTGGGTCTGTGCATGTGAGTGCAGGTGTCCACAGAGGCCAGAAGAGGGAGCCAGTCCCCTGGAGCTGGAATTACAGGCAGTTGTGAGCTGCTCAAAGATGGGTCCTACTGAGTCATTTCTCTCTCCCCTCGGCCTGCTTTCTTGTACAACCCAGGACCACCTGCAAGAGTTAGCACCACTCACAGTGTGCTGGACCCTCCCACATCAATCATTAATCAAGAAAGTGTCCCCCACAGACATGTCTACAGGACAATTTAATGGAGTCAATTCCTCAACTGAGGCTTCTCCTTCCCAGAGGAGTCTAGGTTTGTGTCAAGTTGATAAAAACTAACCAGCACAGTAGCAATGGCTTCTCCCAACTCATTCATCCTGATCTGTCTGTGAAAGAAATGTGTGTCATTCCTCCTCAGATGTGTGAGGTATGGTGATTTCTTTCTGGCAGATTATTTACATCCTTCAATCTGACGATTTCCCTGCATCTATAACACCACCAATAGCTACCACTTATTGAGGGCTTATGGCGGCCAGGTGTTTCACAGGCATGAGTTTATTTAATCCTCACCAAAACTGTTTTGTTTATTTATTTATGTTTATACAGTACTGGCTAATCCCCAGCATGTTTTTGTTACTACTGCTGTTCTTGAGACAAAATCTTGCTTATTAGCCCAACTTTGTCTTAATATCTCTCTCTCTCTCTCTCTCTCTCTCTCTCTCTCTCTCTCTCATTTATTTATTTATTTACTTATTTATTTAATTTTGGATACTTTATTTACATTTCAAATGTTTTCCCCTTTTCCAGGTCTCCTCTTTAGAAACCCCCTATCTCATCCTCCCTTCCCCTGCCTCTATGAGGGTATTCCCCCACCCACCCACTCCAGCCCTGGCATTCCCCTACACTAGGGCATCAAACACCCTCAGGCCAAAGGGCCTCTCCTCCCACTGATGTTCAACAAGGCCCTCCTCTGCCACATATGTGGCCAGCACCATGGGTCCCTCCATGTGTATTCTTTGGTTGGTGGTCCAGCCTCCGGGAGCTGGGGGGGGGGGGTGTCTGGCCAATTGACACTGTTGCTTCCTCCATGGGGCTGCAAACCCCCTCAGCTCCTTCAGTCCCTTCTCCAACTCCTCCATCTGGAACCTCACACTCAGTCCAATGGTTGACTGGGGACATCTGCCTCTGTTTTTGTCAGGCTCTGCCTGAGCCTCTCTGGAGACAGTTTATCATGCTTCCATCAGCAAGCACTTCCCAGCATCCACAAGAACGTCCAGGTTTGCCCCACCAAAACTATTACTGTTGCCATTTTACAAGTGAGGGACTTGAGCCTTAAGGAGTAAAACAAACTATCCTTGGCCACTCAGCTAATTAGTGTTAGATTCAGGGTCCAACTTCTGGTTTAGACTCCGTGAGATGAGTGCTGAGGACTAGGGAGAGGCCTAGTAAAGGACTTCCTAGGTTCTTCCTTTCCTCAAACTGGTGAGTTCTCCACAGAAAACGAATGAGGTTTTGCAAGAGAAAGCCCAGCTCTCACTTCCTTCCTCATCCCCATCCCATGCTCCTAACCTGCACGATGTGACTTCTGCCTCTGCCCCAACTCCAGTTCCTGTGAAGTCACTTCCTGTTTGTTCTCTGCCCTTTGGACTTCCCCAGAAATACGACCTTCTCTCACCCCCAGTGTCTCTGTGAATGTGGTTCCCTGTCAGGAGCATTGCTCTCTTCTCTCTTTGTTCTTGGTACCAACCACATTCCTCCTCCATCTGCTTGGCCTTGTTCTGAGAAGAAGCTTGTTTCTCTCCTGTCAGTGTGGGATGCTGCCTGCCATTGGGCTTTTTATTTCTCTCTAGTCTCTACTGGGTTTTGGCTCAAAGGTCCATTTGTTCTTAACCTCAGACTGTTCATTACTTGCATAGCAGCCCGTGCCTTGTGGGCACTTGTGAGAATTTATAGCTACAACCATTTTATATGTGTAATTATTTGATTAATGTCTGTTTATTCTGCCCAGACTGGAGGTTTATGAGGACGAGGATCGTGTCTGTTTTAGCTCATTTGTGTCTGTAGGATTTAACACAATTCTTGGCCTGTGGTTACTGTTATTTACCATACAGGATGAAAGCAGAGTATTAGAAACTGGGAAATGTTAATGGTCAGTCCTGCAGTTTCTTTACCCTGGTGTTACCAGAGGAGGAGCAAGCAGCATGCCTGCTTTGTGGGCTCTGAATTTCTTTAAGAGAGTGGGTGTGTATTTGCCCACATGCTTGGCCCATGTGTAAATCTCTATAGATGTGTAAGTGTAGTAGGTACATGTGCACACACGCGCGCACACATACATGTACACATATATGGGTACACACACACACACACACATGTACATACACACACTCTTCCCTCCCTTTGTCTATTATAGGCAGCTGAACCAGGAAGGTGAAGAATATTTTTCATGGCGTTATTTTTATGATAATCCATTTCGATGGTTAATTTGGTTTAGGACACTGATTTATCACCAGTTTATAGATCTCCCACTCTCTCTCTTTTTATTGTCCTATTTGAATTATAAGGATGGCATGTGTGAAATGGGACTTCTTGGCCTATTGTTCTGCTTCTCACGCAACCAGTATAGTTCAGACAATAAAAAGATCTATAAAATTAAAATATACACAGAGTGAGAGAGGAGAAGGGGGGGCAGAGACAGAGAAAATGGGCGATGCCTTGGAATGGGATACCACATTTATCTCTCTCTGGTGAAGTTCAGAATTAGAATTCACACGTGGAGGAGGTGTGGATGAGGTATGAGGTGAGGAAAGAAGCCTAGTTCTTCCACCCTGTCTAGGGGACATGGAAGCTAGTTTGATTTGAATGATTTTAAGAACTCACAACAGCTGGGCTTACTTTAGAATCACATGTTCCAAATGTATGACTTTAGAGAGAACAAATGCCATGTCTCTTAGTTTCTGTATTAGGGACATCCCCACAGAGTTGCCAACCCACATCAAAAATGGATATTTGCTTGTGAGTTTTCTCCAGCTTTGGTGCACCCTTGACACATAGTAGGTATCTGATAGATTGTTGTAGGATAAAAGCACAACTGGACAAATACCCAGAAAGGATGGTACCAACCCACTATCACTGGTCCTTCATGAAGGCTTGGGGCCCTTTCCCATCATGCCCCAGGACATGCTTAGCTTCCCTTTGGATTTATTCTTTTTTTTTTTTTTTTCCCATACTAGTTGTTGACCTGCCAAAACACAAGGCAGGGAAGACTGCAGTACGATATTTGATCCTAATAAAGTACCTTGGGAGTGAAGGACAACCAACCACCTTCCTACCTTCTGAGGAGGTACTTTGAATGGCCGGGTGGCAGCACCCAGATGTTATTTCCCTGGGGGCTTTTGGCCTGAGTATTTATTGCTATGCTTGAAATGATGGTTATTATTGTTACAAATATTATCATGCCGAGGAAACCAGCTTGCAAGCACAGACAGCTGCATTGTTTACAAACATAATTAATGAGGTGATTTTTAATATCAACAACCCAGCACCAGCCTTTTTAAAGACTGTTTATGGCCTGGGCCACAGAGCCATTTGTAACTTCTACAGCACTTCTGTGACAGGGCTGCCTCCAGGAGTCATTTCCTTTGGCTGGGACCTGGTTTATTTTATGAACAACAAAAATAAACCTCTACTTGTTGCTGATGAGGGATGGTTTATGTCTAGCAAGCCCAGACCTACCAAAAGATAAACACAGGGATACTTTTCTAAGAAGTAAAGGTGTATTTCTTAGCAGCTAACTTCTGTATTTATACAGAGATCATGCAACTGAGATGGCTCTCTGTGCAGACCAGGGAGGAATGGTGCTTTCTCTTCCTAAACATGGACATGTTTCTGTGTGATATAATGCTTTGTGAATGCTTGTAATATATCACTTCTTGGAAAATGCTTACACTTTGAAGAGGCAGTTTGGTTTCGCTTTATGGGTTTGGAGACAGGGCCTCACTGTGTAGTTCAGGATGGCCTGGAGCCCATCCTGTAGCCTGGGCTGGATTCTCTTGCTTTAGCTGCCCAGAGTGCTGGGGCTCCAGGCTTGTGCCATCACACTCAGTTTCACATAGGCTTTTGACACCCGTGCTGTAACAGTGGTGGCCAGTTATTGGTTGAAGTGGTCGTTCTGTATCTCTTTTCTCCTCGAACACCCGATTTTGAACTTTGAGGTTCTGTTAGGGGTTGGTAGCATGTGTACTCCTAGTTCAAAAGCAAGGCCATTCCTCTGAGGTGGTCCCATCTGAGTACTTTCACAGCAAACGTGTGGGAGCTAAGGTCACTTCTAGGAGTTCATGTATGGCAAGGAAATGAGTGTGGCTCTGGTTTCCTGACTTATTTTAAACACTTCAGAGATGAGATAATTTAATACTTTGCTTAAATGTCTTGTCTTTTCTATACAAATTCCAAAATAATTATTGTTTTATTCCCTTTTGACCATGGAGTTGCCTGGTTATGTTTGCTTAGTAAAAGCTAGTGAATTAGAGAAATACGGATTAAAAGTAATACAAATGGCAGCAGATAACCAGGGTCTGTCATTTTGCACATGTTTTGCAATCTCTAGGCAAGTGCCTCTGAAATTTTGTTTTTTGATCTGGACTCGGTATATCTTTTATGGCTTAAGAGATCCTCAGCAGCTGGAGTCTGATAAGACCTTAGTGGATGTCCCAGGTTTCATAGTGAGTGTCACAATTTATGTAATGGTTCATTACCGAGTAAGAACATTCATTGGTTACAACTCCACATTTACCCACCATTCAGGTTATGTAGTATTGACCATCCATGAGTTTATTCCTCTCAGAGGGTTTAGGGACAAATAATAATAGTCTATATCTGTACCTGCACTAATTGTATTCTAAAGAGTTATTTATTTGGGATTTTAATTTTGCTGACTATATTGAGAGGAAAAAAGGGATGGTTCCAGAGGGAGCTAAATTGATTTATGTAGAAAAGGACATAAAGCTACAAGTGGGTTAGAAAAGAATAAATCTGGGAAGTATAAGGAGAGGTCAAAGAGAAGGAGCTGAATTTAGAAAATAGGGAAGATTCTGGAAAAGTGGTTGTTACAACTGCAAACTTAGGGAATGGAGAGATCTGATGAAACTTTATTTATTTAAAAAAAAAAAAAAAAAAAAAAACAACCCGAGATGCAACTTAGGTAAAGTACACAGAGAGGAAGTGTACAGCTCAGTGTATTTTATATATGACTACACCATGCAACTACTAACCACATCAGTACCTCATAGCCTAAGGGTGATCATTGTTCTGATCCCCATAGAGCTGGTTTATGATTTTTAAACTCCATAGAGTTATACAGTACATCTTTGTTTCAACTTGAAAGACCCTCATAATGAGGAGACCCTCATTCAAGCCTCTGGATAGCGCGACCCCCCAAGAAACTCACGAGAGACTGTTCTTGCTGCAAACGCACGAGGTTTATTCAGGAAACCAGTGCACTGGGGCCAAACTCGTGTCCCATGCAGGGGCAGAGGAGTTCGACCCTGAGCAGTAAAAGTCAGGGGTATTTAAAGGAAAAAACCACAAAGCAAGGGGTGGGGAACGGAAAGAATTTGCGTTATGGGGAAGTACAGAATGTTCTAAGTTAGTTACAAGGCAGTTGCACAAACATTTTTGTGGTTAGCTAGTTCCTGGAACACTGTGCCTCTGGCCCTGGGGCCAGGCCAAGGTCAACCGTTTCTTAGGGGAAAGAATGCAGCCAGGTGGGGTTTGGCCAAGCATGCAATTTCAGTCCTATTTCTGTTTCTGTCTCCAAGTGTGCTAGGGGTCTAACTTTTCTTATAAGGGGGTCAGGTCTTTCAAACTTCTTTCATGGGACAATGTTTATAGTATTTGCTCATGTTTTGCAGCACCAGTGATCTATTTTTGGTTCCTATACAGTGATCTATTAAATAGATCGCCACAATTTGTTCTTGGACATATTCATGGGCATATCCATTGTCCATATTAGTGGCCATTTGGGCCATTTCTAATTTTAAGGAGCTCTGCTATGACATACAATTATGTCATACAATTTATGGGACATACAATTTCTGCTTGGTATAAACCTAGGAGTACAATGGCTGGGTCATGGGGTGTAAGCATATGACTTAGATTTAGTTGGTACTGCCAAGCAGTTTTCCACAGTAGTTATACCATCCTCCACATTGGAAAAGTGTAAAGTGTTCCAATTAGGTTGTTTCTTTGAGTCTTCCTGAGTGTTATCTGATGTAATCCCTCCTCTGGCTACCTCTTTATCAGGCATCAGGAAAAGTTGCATTTGGAATCAAATCGGAATAAGAATTGTTTAAGTTGCTTAAGATTCCTCATAATCTCTGCCAAAGGGAGTGGATCTTTTGTTTTCTTGGGTTTGAACCTTTTTCTTTCTTTCTTTCTTTCTTTCTTTCTTTCTTTCTTTCTTTCTTTCTTTCTTTCTTTCTTTTTTTTTTTTTTAACTCCCTAGCAAGTTGGGTTTTTAATTTTTCCCCCTGGTTTTTTTTTTTTTCTTTTTTTCTCTGTGTATAGTAGTTTCTTTCCTGTTTCTGTGCTAAAATGCCATTGCCAAGACAACAGAGAAAAGGAAAGTTTTGGGTTTTTTTTTTTTTTTTTTTTTTTTTTTTGGTTTTTTGAGACAAGGTTTCTCTGTGTAGCCTTGGCTGTCCTGGAACTCACTCTGTAGACCAGGCTGGCCTCAAACTCAGAAATCCACCTGCCTCTGCCTCCCAAGTGCTGGGATTAAAGGCGTGCGCCACCATTGCCCAGTGGAAAGATTTATTTACGTTCACTGTTTCAGAGGGACAGAGTCCATGAATGTGGTCAGGCAGAGCAGTAAGCAGCAGGCCTGGTAGCAAGAACAGGAAGCTGAGAGCTTACCTCTTCAATTCAGTCATGAAGCAGAGAGAGTGAATAGGAATTAGGGAAGAACTATAATCACCCAGTGACCAAGCCCGCTCAGTCAATAAACAGGTTCTCCAGCGCAGGAGTGAGGATTGAAAAGAGAGAGACAATTAGACAATACTACAGCATGGCCTCAGTCAATTCTGAGACTGAAGGTGGGTTTTTTATTTCCCAATCCACTTTTATACCATTTTAATTACATGCAAGCAATAAGGTCAGTTCTAGGTTGAGGAACAAGCAATACAATAAACACAAATAGTCAAGAAATGAGCAAGGCAATAAGCAAAAATCCATGATCATTCCTGTGATAGATGTTTCTGAGGGCTTGTCAAGATGACTGAAATATCTGAGCCTACTTCCTTGTCCAAACCCCAAATCAGATTCTTTCTTGAAGCCTACTTCTTCTGTTCCACCCTAAAATTAAGATTCCTACCTGAACTTACTTCCCTGTTCTAGCCTGAGATTAGATTCCTGCCTGAGCTTACTTCCTTGTCCTTGGCCTAACGTCAGATTCCTGCCTGAAGCCTGTTTCTTTGTTCTTGGCCGAATGTCAGGTTCTTGCTAGGTGGCCCCAAAAGCTCTCCACACCCAGCAAGCTTCCACCTTTCAAAGGCTCCACAACCTCCCCCAAACAGCCCTAATAACTGGGGACCCAGTGTTCAAATACCAGAGCCCATGGGAGACACTTTTCATTTAAAGTACCATGTAGGTCTTCTGTTTTTCACCACAGAATGGGCAACAGAAAAGCATTGTGTAGGATTTTTATGAAGTTAAAGTCCATAGTACCAGGCATAAAAATAGTACTGAAAAAAGAAAGAAAGAAAAAGCCGTTTTTGTCTATGGCTGAACATACCCAGTCTATTCTGGTCTTGGAAGTTGAGCAAGGCCTGTTAGTACCTGGATGGGAGGGAAGATGGCTCTTATTACTACTGATTGAAGTGTAAACAAAAATAAGTCTAAGGAAAGAGTTAAACATAGGAGCATAGACTCCAGAAAATAGAGCTACTTTTCATGTTTGTTTGGAGAGTCGCCTTTTACAAACCACCCTTTAAAACCTTGGAGTTTGACAAGAATGGGCAAAAAAAATCTCTCACACAACAGCTTGCCCACTTTACCATGATGGGCAACTGAGATGTCTCATGCATCATATCTTTAATCTTAGCTTTTATAAAGATGTTGCAGTCGCCAGGGCTGTTTTTACTCTGTAAGGGCATCAGCTACCATTACCAAATGATTTTAGAAATAAGACCTACACTTACTAGAAGCCTCTCTGGGGGAAGCCTGGTGATTTGTAAAGTAGGAGAAGGCAGAAGGGGAACTTTAAAAAGAAAGGGGGGGAAGAAAAGAACAGAAAGAAAAAGAAGAAGCCGCCGCTTAATTTTATGGCTGGTGCAACATGTGTGTCCTGCCAGCATAAATCGGATCATCTGATTTTCAAATTGCTGTATCTATTGTTTCAGAAATAGAGGATGTAAATAATTTCAGTGCAGTCTCCTGGATCTGAACCTCTCTCATCCAGAACTGTTATCAGCATTAGCATAATTTATGGTGCTATCTAATAATGAAATCACTGAACACTGATTGTATGGCTCCTTAGAGCTGTAATTATTGCTCATTAGAAATGGATTTCATATTGTTTGCTCCTGGCACATAACTCGTTATTGAAAGGGAAAAGTTGTCAGTAGAAGTGAGTAACAGGGTAGGCACTTTTTTGCTGTTGTTCCTGAATATTCTCTCTGATGAATCTGTCTGAGATTTTTGTCTGTCATAATAACAAGGCACAACTGGCCCTCTATCTGCTATTTATTATTGCATTTTTCATTTCAGAAAACTTGGGCTTCATGTCCCTGTTAGTTTTTTTTCTCACTGTGACCAAATACTTGACAAGAGCAACTCAAGGGAGGAAGGATTCATTTTGGCTCACAGTTTGAATGGGTACCATCCGCTCCTGGCAGGGAGACAGGGTGGCATTCCTGGGGCCAGAGCATGCGGCTAGGGTGCCTTATATCCTGGTGTCTAGGAAGTGAACCAGAGGTAAGTCTAGGTAATAGACTCAAAGCCCCTCACTCTATCCCATGACCCACCTCCTCTAGTTGGGTTTCACAAAGATTCTACAACTCTCCGAAAGATGGCTACCACCTGGGCTCCAAGTGTTCAAAGTCTATAAGGATGTGCTCAGGAAATATGTTTCAAGTGAGTGAAAGAACAAGGAAAGCAGTGAGTGAATTCTGGAAAGCTACAGTTTGTTCACTTCATAGCAAATGTTAACAAAGGAAGTGCTCATTTTGGGGATACATATGTGCAGGTGTTCAGAGGCATCACAGGTGGGTTTCCGGTGACATCAATCTGAACCAGTCTCAGCCTATTTATCTTGAAACATCTTAAAGTGCGTTTGCTAAAATTACAGTGTTGCTTGACTTTTTCATTGTGAGAGATACAAACAACATTCATGAATATTGAGTAGAATGGGGTATCTTAGGGTTTTACTGCTGTGAAGAGACACCGTGACCAAGGCAACTCTTATAAGGACAACATTTAATTGGGGCTGGCTTACAGGTTCAGAGGTTCAGTCCATTATCATCAAGGCAGGAGCATGGCAGTGTCCAGGCAGATGTGGTGCATGAGGAGCACATCTTGTTCTGCATCTTGTTCTGAAGGCAAGCAGGAGCAGACTGCCTTCCAGGCGGCTAGGAGGAGGATCTTAAAGCCCAGACCCCAGTGATATACTTCTTCCAACAAGGCCACACCTACTCCAACAAAGCCACACCTCCAAATAGTGCCACTCCCTAGGTCAAGCATATTCAAACCACCAACTACAAGGATAAATCACTAGATAGAATTATTCAACAGAGAGGTGTCCTTGAGCCAGTGAAGGTGATAAGGGAAAAGTCCAAAGCTAAGTTAGAGTCCCTATGGGATCAGGCTCTAAACCAAAGGTGCTGCTCATGATGAATTCAAATAATCTTTTCCTCCTCCTCCTCCTCCTCCTCCTCCTCCTCCTC